>VZTX01016877.1:148979-262061 GCA_013400915.1 Pardalotus punctatus
TATATATATTTAATTTAAGCCAGATTAAAAGTAAATATGAAGATTGACATTCACTGTTTTTATTTTGGGGGAAGACTCAGTGATCCAGCTTCATAAGAGCAGAAAATGAGTTTGGTTAGAGGGTAGAAAGCCTTTTGTTGTAAGCTTTCTGTGAGCAGGTCAGTAATACCACCCATAGGCTCAACCAAAAGCATTGTGCTTCTTGCTTAATAATTAAATGAGCTCCTCATTTCAGTGGCAGTGTCTAACCCAGGCTGAATCCAGCGAGCCCACCAGCTGTGTACTCGCTCGCAGAAAGTTACTGCTATGATGTTGTACTGAATTTCTCCCAGTCATCCCAGTCTTATTAATGCCTCAGTGTGGCATAAAGCTTCATTCATTATTCATAATAATCCAGTCAGAGGGCACTCTGAGACCTGATAAATTCTCACCTAAATGACAACAGCTGACAGGGCCTAGGGTTTTATAGCCTTTCTCTTGCCATAGCAAGGTGCTGTGGGCAAAGGTCCAGAATGATCCTCTACTAATGACCACTGTGATATATGAGCAGCTGCTGATTTTCTGACACGAAGTCTACTCTGCTGAGCATCCAACCCACCAGCCATGAGCAGCGGATAAATATCTGACAGGCAATATACTTCAAGAACAGATCATGAAAAAAATCTGTCTCAGGTGGGAGAGAATAAAAGGGTTAATCCTGTGCTGGAGCACTGCAACATCAACAACAACAAAAATATCCTGGGGGTGAAAAAAAAACAACCAGAAGTCTGTAAATTCTGGCTGTGCTGATGTGGAAATGAGAATACGATTCCTACTTCTGAAAACTCTTCCTTTCTGGCCCCCAGAGGGTTGAATAATCATGACTTTAGAAGCCTGTAAATTGCTTTATAAAAATCAATAATCATCTGCTGAAGGATATTAATTGCACTTTTTCACAAAGGGAGAAAGCTTCATAATATTTTATTGGTTTTTAATGGGCTCTTTGATACCACAGGAGGTAAGTGAAAAGCCTCTTTCTTTTGTTCAGGCACAGATCTAGCTTTTCAAAGGAACGTATGTACCTATTTGAGTTTTAACTTCTCCCTTGTGTTGTGGGTTCAAATTAATAGCAGGTGGAGTCCTTTTATTTAGTCCTTCTGTTTTACTTTCAATGTGAATAATTCTCTATTATATAATATTTTCTAAGTTATATTGATAAATGTATGACTTCTCCTGTGTTTCGTTGCCATGCAAATTGAGAGGTTAACTCTGGAAATTTGACCTTATTGACATATAGCAGAAAAAATGAAGCTCCAAGTGCTTTGAAAAGATTCAGGAGTGACCAGGCCAAGTCTGATATCTTTTGCTTGTTAAAATAAGTATAGTGAGTACTCATTTGCCACTGTGCCTCATCTTTGCTTTGGAATAATGAGCCTTTGAGGCTGTTTAGTGGTGCCATTATTGCATTTTCCACATCCACAGTGTTGGGTCTCTAGGCCAGGAGGATGATTGGTTGTTCTGCATAAGAGCTTTGCTCAATATGAATTTCTGTCCACTCCATTTAGCACCACTCAAGTGGCAATAAAAGGCTGCTCTGGCCTGAAACCATAGAGGGCTGGAGGTGAAAAGGTGGTCTTTGCATGGCTGAAGTTCAAGGCTGGAAATGTATATTTTTTCAGTGGTGTGTTTTGACCTTACTCTCTCCAGGATTTGTATCACAGTAACAGAGATCCACGAGGCCAAAGAGAATGTTTTTACCTCTTCCCTCCTTGTGGCACCTTCGTGTTAGTTAACAGAGACATGAGCTGTTCCTGGTTCCCAGACTGGACCAGTAGGTGGGATACCTCCACACAGAAGTCAGGTTAGAGGAGACGGTCAAGTCTGGCTCACGTTATGTTGTGAACTCAGAACTTCTATGCGTTGTGGCTTTTGGGATACTTCAGTACTCAACAATTGACAGCTACATTCAACACTTTCTTTTCATCACTCTCATCACTTTTGGGGCCAGACTTTCAAGGGCCAAAGGCCACAGAATTTTATAATCCACTGGAATTACAGGAAAGCTTAATTTTCCTGTCTAAAGTAATTCTGGACACATTATTTGGCCTTGGTTGGAGAGTAAGTGTTTCTACTGTTTCTGTTAAAAATTATGCAGACTATTTATATATGAGGTGTGCCTGAACTATAAGAAACTTCAACATATTCCAGACAAGTTTAGGCTTTGTTATGGGCAAACACATTCCTGGAATCTCCCATGGTTGCCAGAGCAACTTGCAACTGTAACCAAAACATTTGTCACTCTTGCTGGGTTCTTCTGTTGGCCTCCTCAGACTCTTCTTCCTTCTTTCCATTATTTTCCAGAGGGAATAAACAAAATATGACCTTTACTTAGGGTGACCCACACCAGTCAGAATATTGACTTGTTGAAGGCAGCCTCACCTGCAATTTGTCAGGCCAAGCTCTGGGGTTTTGTAGTCATCCTCTGTTGTCTTCACTGATGTCTTCATTCCTTCTCCTTGTTGCTGCTCCTCTGGATGAACACAATTGGTCAGTGGGTTCTTTGAGTGTTAGGAAGGTGATGGGAAAATGTTCTTGGTCTGGTAGACAGAGGAAGACATTTTTTTGTTATTTTTTCTTGTTGAGGTAGAATAGAAAGGTATGTCATTAATCCTCATGGACTCAAAGAGTTGCCTGTATAATTTTTTTTGAATGTGCAGTCAAATCACCTCTAATGTGTGGTTGGCTCACTCAAGTGTCCATCACTTGGTGTCTCCTAAATTGCTGACAACCTTGCTTTCTGCCTGGGGATTTACTATTACAATTTTTAAAATGCTTTTCTACCTAAGTGTGAAAATGGTGGGTTTTTTTGTGGTTTCATGGCTTAGTTAGGTTTTTGGTTTTTTTTTTTTTTTTTTTTTCCCAAGAATGTAGAACGTACAAGTAGAACGTACATGCTCAATTTTATCTGTTTGGAGGACCTGGGAGTTACTTTTGTGTAGTTGAGTCAAAATTTCCCACTCCCATTAGCAAGGGCAGACAAAATATGGTCTAAAAATACTCAAAAAACAAACCAAAAAACATTGCAAAAATAACTTTTTTACAACATAAAGCTGTGTTTGTAAATTCATTAATTGTAGTGTATGCTTTTCAAAACCAAACTCTATGTTTAAATGTGAACATTCATAGAATCATGGAATGATTTTTGTTGGAAGGGATCTTAAAGATGATCTGGTTCCAATCCCCCTGCCATGGGCAGGGACACCTTCCACCTTCCACTAGACAAGGTTGCTCAAAGCCCCATCCAATCTGGCCCTGTTTGATTCAGTTTCCTATCATTAAAAGCTTTGTCCACAGAGCTCAAGTTTTCCTATGAAGTAATTTAATAAAAATAATGAAGAAGAGCAGAAGTGGAGAGGAAACTACACCCATCAAAGGTGTACTCAGAGGGAGAAGACGGTTCCAACCTTAGTGCTCCCTTCAGGGTGAAGATTTTGGTCCCATCCTGCAGGCATCATGTACACCATGGAGCAGGAAATAAATTACTTGATTTCTCTTGTTCTCTGACTTATGGTAGGAGTCCTGCAGAGATTTAATGGTAAATATTTAACAAGGGGAACTCCCCTTTTATGGTCTCATATTTTGTAAACTGATTAATGTAATAAGGAAACAACAATTCCCTTTGGTTAAAGCCCTTGGTTCCTCACAACTGGGAGTTCTGTTCCTCAGCCATTTCCATTGCAGGGCTCTCCCAGTAGGCAGTTTGGTTTGCCTCAAGTGGAAAACAAACCATTCATTTGACAGGAAGGAAATCTCACAATTAGTCTCCTTACAATTAAAGGGGCAAAAAGGGCTATTTTAACAACCTGTAGATATATTTTTAATTTTGGCCAGTTGTAGAGCTCCTGCAAGACTACTCGGCCATCTAACACGGTTCTGTAATGTGCCCATGGAATGAACTCAGTCCCACAGTGATTCCCACCTTGACACACGGGAATAAACCTAAGGAAATATTTTACCTCATAGCATTGTATCACTACTAATTTTTAGTTAAACATTTGAGAGGGGTTGCCATACCATTAGAGAAATCAAATGTTCCTGGGGTGTCCCTGGGTATTCCTTTCTCTCTATGGACTCTCCATGTAGATTTTTGTGTATGTGTTCTCTTGGAGCCTCTGGTGTTGCCATCCCAAGCACACAGTGCCAGGAAGGGTATTGTTTTCATTGTGCCCGCTTTCTCATCTTGGTAGTTAGGTGCTGTAGCTAGTTAATAGGCCAGAGAAATTCCTGGCACTTACAGACTGCCTCCTGCCATTTAAATGAGCACCTGTGTGGGGATTTTTTGTTTTCTGGGAAGCCATTGCACAACCTCCATGCACAAGCTCTGCAGAAGCTGGGTGTTGTAAGTACCTGACAGACACAATGCTGCTTCCAGCTCAGAGTGGTGTGCAAGCTCCAGCCTGCACCCTTGGCATGAGTGGATCTGTGACTCCTGAGGAATAGAGAGATCACACCAGACTGAGCTGAATCTGCAACACACATCAACAAACTGATCACAGACAGGTTAAAGCCTTGCTTACATAAGGGTCACAATATACTTAGAAAATAAGTTATTCTTCTCTACTGTATGGAAGAAAATGCAGAACAAAAACTGAATTCCAAATTGAAATCTGGCCAATGAGTGGGTGCTTCCCTGGCCCTTGGCCATTACCAGAGGAGAGATTGCTTGAAATTAGGCCCTCTAGTGTCACAGAGTGTGCCAGAGCAATCTGGGCAGTCGGATACACCAGTGTGTCATGTTGGTGCTCCTGGGGGGGAGTTGCTTTTTCTTGTTTCCTGTAGTACTGTGCAGTGCTGTGAGTGCCGAGCTGTGTTTTTTGTGCTGTGGGTGAATGGGGACTTTTCATTTTGAATTCAAGATTCTGGGAGATAAAAAGGCAAGTATTTTTTGACAGTTCTGTGGTTTGTCTCTAGGCACATTGGGTGCTGATTTTCATTCCAGTACATCAAGGCAACTGTCTGAACTACAATCCAAACAGAAATTCCTCCAACAACAAACCACTAATATCAGATGTAGTTCCAGTTGTTCACACTTTCTTGTGCTCTGTCTTTCCATGAGATCTCACGTCCCCAACCCACTGCCTTGGGCTAATAGTTTGTAACAAAGCTCAATCTCTAAAATGTCCTATATAAATGGAGAAGGAAAGATCATAAAAGAGAAAGATGAAAACATTTACCACTCCAGCTCCCACACTCGGCATCTCTCTTGAGTTTCCTGATTCATCAGCCAGTTAGGAGGGCACGCAGTCACCCATGCTGCCTGGCTGCTGTTGCTCTCTCCAATGCTACAGGGTACCATTCATCACAGACTGCTTGCTGAAGGATACAGTGTCAATGCTGGCAATTGATCCAAGAAAACCTGCACATGTTATTGTACCTCACTAAGGGCCCTCTTCTTTTCTGCTTTTCCTTGTAACTGAAAAAAATTAACCCATGAGGTATTTTTGTTCAGATAGGAACAGGGAAAATAATATCTACAGGGGGTGGAAACATTGTGTGTTCATCCCATCCCTATGTCCTAATCTTTATTTAAGGCTGTAAATTAGGGGAAGAAAAAAAAAAAGAATATTTGCTGTCTTCTAGCATATCTGATTTAGAATGAAGGAGATCTGTGGGGATTATCAGCTTGTAACAGTATATATTCATATGATAAAACTGAATTACCCAGAAGACAAAAGAAGCACTTGAGATACAGCATTGATCTTTTGTACCACCATGTGCATTCATGTGTTATACCTTGGGGTAAATCCCAGGCAAATTCTGGGTAGGGGGGTGGCATTGAGGTAGGAAATCTTGCTTTTCCTAGGTTAGCAATCCTAAATGTAATTGTTGTTCACAATAACACACTGTGCAGTACCCACTCATCCAGACCCATAGAGATGTTAATGAAGTGAGGTACTATTAAAGAGGGGCTCGTGGTTTGACTCTGTGTTTGGAAACCTGGAAGTGAGAACAGAAAGATTTGTTGGTAATCCAGACTCCCGTGGAGGGGCACAGGAAATGCAGAAGCAGACAGTCCACAGGGCACCAATTTAAGTCATCCCAAACCAACCATATCAATGCACACTTTGCTGTGCACTGGCTTAGGTATGTGCTTGCTTCCAAGTGATTTGCTGAATCAGGACTGTAGGCAGTGTCCTGTCTCTGATCCCATAAGGTACAACACCAAAGCAGGAAGTCAGGCAATTTTGAGGGGTTTTCTTTATAGCAAGCATTACATTTTATAGTGGTTTTCATTGAAAAATCTCAGCAAGCTACGCTACAGTGATTAATTAAATTTTACAGCTACCCTGTGCACTAAGTAAACACTGCATTGTTATTTTTTGCTTTAATAAAGAGCAAATGAGGGATGTGGAAAGGATTTAGAAGTGTATCCAATCAGCTGGGGTGGCTCCTTCTCTCATTTGTAATCTCTCCTCTGACGCCTGGTAGGATCAGTATTGCTTTTTTTGCTAACTAGAGTCAGATGGACAGTTTCATCCTCAGCATGCTGAAGATCAGAGGTAAACTCCTGGACAACAACCAGGACAGATATAAATCTAACCCAAAGGAGAGCAAAGTCCCCTTGTAAATGTACTTAGGCTTTTTAAAGTTATTTTCTCCCTAAAATAAGCAGATTTTGGAGCTCATTGTAATCAGCATGACTATTTAGCCCCAAGGATACAAGTCTGAGTAGCAGATGTTGGGGGAGCCTTTGTGCCTTGCTGGACGTAAGCAGTACCTCAATATAACCTCCTTTCTAGCTCTCAAAAGAGCTGGGATACCCCTTCCTGCCTGCCTGTGTTTGGGGCATGAGAAAGTGTGTTGGAGGAAGGACAGACATGGGAAGTCTTTTATCTCAGCAGATTCTCTGTGTAGAAGTCTATAGAATAGAATATGCTCTTCCCTTCTCAGAGAGAACGCAGGCAATTTGGAAAAATACCACCACAACCAAACAAAGAAAAAAGCAACAAAAGAGGGATATTGAGCATTTCAGAAATAAAATCAATGTTTTCTCCATAGCCTTTTGCTAATAAGACAGGCACACCACAGAAAACTGTGCTAGCTGAGGGAATAGTTCCTGTACTTTGTGCTATTTTGAATGAATCGTTAGGGAAACACCAAATATTCCAAATAAGCATCGTGACTCTGGAATGGGTGGGTATCTAGCGGTGGGCCTTGGAAAGAGTCTGAGTGCAATAATGGAAGGAAAGCTTCACCAAGGGCTCTTAAATAGAAGGAAACAAAGGCCACTTACAGACTTTCTCTGCTGCCCCTGCAGCAAAGTGTTACCGCTTGTGCTGTTGGTGGGACGCTTTGCAGATGGCATTTGCCTCTGTCAGCCAAAGGAAACCTCTCCTGGCAGAGCTGCCTGAAGTGTTCTGCAGCTGGAAGCTGTTCTTGGCATTATTTACATTCAGCTCATTGAAGCAGCACACCTGTCATTGGAGGTGGTTTGTGTGGAACTCTGTATCGTGTGTTCATAGCCAGGCCAGCCTGGCCTCTCCAAGACCGCTCCTTTCTTCCTCTGTGCCTCCATGGGAGTGTTTTTTGCACTGTTTGTTGAACTTTGATGTACTTCCATAAAGCCCCGTGTGCCATGCCAGAGAAGGACATGGAAAGATGCAAAGGGTTTTTATGAAGCATCAGAAAGGTAAGTCCTTTATCACAGTGGAATGCAGCTTTGTCAGGGTGTGGAAAAGTTTTTGTTCTGAATCTTGGTAACTCATGGTTGCAGGTTAACTGGGCAAGAGGCAATGTATCATTATGGCCCTGGTTCAGACACAGAGCCCAGAGCTGCAGCCTTCTTTCAAGCAGGCTGTGGACAGAGGAAAGGGGAATGACTGAATGAGAGGCTGGGAGGAAAAACTGCAGGGTAACAAGAGAGGTAACAAGGAGTAAAGATCTGGAGTCTGATCCCAGTTTCCATGGGATGCAGCTGTGCATGAGGGCCTGGTTCTGATTGCTTTTTTCCACAATAGAAACAAGGGGTTGATGGGATTGTGGGTACAGGGACAAGCATCCCCCAGATGGCAAAGGACCAAATGATACTGGAAGTGGGAGGAGCTGGCAGCACGATAGTGGAATTACAGGTCTCATTTGTCAGAGCTCTGAAGGTGAACTGCTGGAGTTCAGAGTGACTGTGGAAAAGCAGACTCTGAAATGTGGCAGAGAGAGTGTTGGAAAATGCAAAGCCCAGCCATCAGGTTTGACTAGCAACAGTGGTTTTTTGGGAGGGCAGGGAATTTTTCAAGTGGGAAATTGCCACTGAGATCATTCTGGCCATGCTTTAATATTTTGGATTTACTTAACCGAAATGTGGGGTGGTTTTTTTTTTTGTTTTTTTGGTTTGGTTTTTTTGTTGTTTTTTTTTTTTTTTTTTGTTTGGTTGGTTTTTTTTTGTTTGTTTTTGTTTTTTGTTATGCTCTTATTCATTTGCTGTTATAAATACAGTGTTTGAGGCTGAGTTTTACTGAGATGTGGCCCCCAGATGACTAGACTTAGGACCAAATGATGTCAGTGAGCCCTTTGCATTTTCAGTAGGAAACTTGAGAGACTTAATTATTTAAACATGGAAAACATAAGAGAAATGCATGTTAAGTGTTGTTTATGAAGTCAAAGATGGTTCTTAAAGTGTTCCTTCTTGTTCACCTTCTGTGCTAGCACTGCTTTGGTGATGTGACTGCCCAGAAACCTCTCACTGGTTACAGGCACTGCAGGGCTGAACCTGGAGAGATGTGTTTGCCATCACGAGGCTGTGTGACCTCCCTGATTTTTGGATCCAGGTTTCCTGGGCAGCTTTGGGAATGCCATGCCAAATCCTTTTTCTTGTTCTGAATCGGCTTTGGCTGCTCAGAGCCTGGTACGTGGTACCATCTGCCTGGCTTATTGAATGTGTGAGGGTGTATAGCTGCTCTGGGAAAAAGGGACATATGGAAAATGATAGTTGGTGAATCCCAGGAAAGAAAAGTCACGGGAAACCACCTAATTACCAAGGCTTAATAGCCAGTGAATCGACAGTAAGGAGCTTGGTCCTGAGGTCCTGTGGCATAAATGCGTGATTACATTAACGCCCCACTGCTACTGGGATACTTTTGTGTTTACAGGCCTTTCTCCCTTATTGCTAGAGGCCTTCAAATCCCAGATAGTCAAAATCTCTATTCAGTGCTGCCTGCTGGGCGTTTAACAAGGGTCCTTGTAACGGGACTCAGTACAAGTACAAACATGAATGAAGAGTGCAGGGGCCACCACAGCACCACAGGCTGCAAGGTAGCCAAATGGAGGCAGCCGCAGAAAAGCAGGATAAAGTAGACAATGACCCTCGGCGCCTCAAGGCATTGCTTCAAAAGGTGTCAACACCAATTAAATTGTAAAAGCTCTGTCAGCTTCTGAAAAGTTATCTAGGCAGGGACAGAAAGTACAGAATCAAAGGGGCTGCAATGAGGTTTTGTGTGTCTGGCAGCAGAGCGGGTGTACACATGCTCCTGGCAGTGTGGGATCCGGCTGGGAGCCTCCCAAAGGCAGAGCCATGCTTGGGGTGGAAAAGAGGCAAGAGAGCCAGTGTGGGGTCTCCTGTGCCACTGGTTTTTATCAACAGTTGGGGGAGTGTTTAATAACATGGACCAAGGTTGGTTAAAGAAAAAGCTGAACATTTCTCCCCCATCTCAGTCAGGGGTTAATACATTTGAAAACTGGATGCAGTGTCTTCACCAATAAATTTGCTTTCTGTGCACTCTGAGCATTTTTAATTTGCTTGTAATAAATAGCAGCTCTCAAATTTATTTTATGCATATTTATTTTATTCATTGTTGTATAAAATTGCTCATTAGAAAAGGAAATGGTGTTTTAGCAGCTAATTTATTTTTGTGGTTAGATATGTATAACTCCTAAATTCTCGTGCTGCCTTTCCCCTTTACTCATGGGATGGTGACAGAGTCTCATCCTGTTCTTTAAATAAAATGGTTGGAGGTGCAGGATGGAGGTGCATGTAGGCGTTACTCTGTGCCTTATTGATGAGGCTGTAGTGATGCACACAGATGTGTACTGTGGTCTTTTCAGTGTGACAGCCAAGCTGTGAGGTCTGAGGCACAATGAAAGGGGCTAAAGTCTCAGTTTGGTGTTCATATGTGGTGAGGGGGGAAGAAATGTGTGTCTTCTCTGTGTAGAGCCTAAATTTCCATGCAAGAAGGTGAAATGCTTCATGTAAAAACTAGTTCAAATGGTTTGTGCTGGAAGAAAACGTCTAACTGTGGTATTTATTCTTCTCTGTTGCTCATAAGAAAACTGCAAAAAGCAGTTTATACTCTCTTTTAAACCCAATTTAAAATGCCAATTAAAACAAGGAATTCAAATTGTTGTTTTTAGTCCTAGAGTTGCTCACGAAGCATTGTTACTGCAATTCAAATGGCCGAGTGATGTTGATATTAACTCATCTTTGCAGGTTTACACGGCAAATCAAAGAGATGGTTCATATTTTTTGTACAGTGACTCCTAAATACATTATTTTGCCAAATCCCCCTTGGTATTGTAACAAATTGTTTAATGAAAAAATCGATTTGGGAGAAGGAATCTGAGTTGAAAGGTTTGGGAATACTGTTTAAATGAAAAGATACAGAACTAAGGGCTTATTGCTGCATTATTTTAAAGCCTTTTCCAGAAAAGTGTGAGATTTGATGACAATAATATAAAAGCAACAATCAAATTTGCTGGCATACATTCATCTATTTACAGACAATTTTTTTCTCTGAGTAGAAGTTTAGATGGTGTTTGTTTTTCAGTATCTGATTATTATCATGTCTTCGCAATTCATAATTTTTAAATGTCCCAATGCCTGAGAAATCAAAAGGGCGCTTTCTGATGAAATTGAAGGCTGTGTCAGAAATATTCCAAGTCTCTTTTTTTTTTTAGTAGCAGCTCAATTTAGCAAACATAATCCTCTGACACTGGAGCAGAAGTACTTTGGAGGTGGATGGGAAGTCAGGCTGCATGTGGCAGTGTTAGGCAAATTGCAGAGGAAGGATGCTGGGGATCCCATTCTCTGGCCTTGCCAAGACCAGACGCTTCCTGGTGTCTGAGAGGAGAGCAGGCGTATTTGTACCAGCCATGAGGACAATTTTTCGAGTGTTTTGGGCAGTCAGCCATGCCCTGTGGCTGTCCCAGCTGTGCCAGTGGTGAGCAGCAGCCGGCTGGCCCGGCAGAGCAGCTGGGTGGGCTTTGGCACAAATACCCAGCTGATCTCCGAAACCCATCTGAAACTGAGCAGCCCCGACCGGGGGAAGAGCCTGTGTCTCTTCCTGCTCTTATGGAAGAGCTGGCAGGGGAAGCTGGCCTTGGCAGCAAATTTCTCGCTGTGCATGAGGATTTCCAGGCTTTGCACAGGAGTCAGGATGAGCTTTTGGGACTGACACCACAGTACACACGAGGCAGCACCCGGTGCTGTAAGCACTTGAAATGCACAGAGAGCAGGAGTTGTGAATATACATTGTGTGCAGACAGCAAGGAGGCTGGGAAGGAAACAGGAGCATGCTTGGACAGGTGCTGATTAGTATTTCTCCACAAATGATGATGAAAGACTTTGGCTGTGCTTTGTGTTGGGAATGAGGAAAGGGAACATGGCAGAGCTGCCATGTCTGCAGTCAGCACAGTTACTGCTGGTGAGTTGCACCCCACAGCTGTAACTCACAGGGAAGGGGGATCATCACCCCAGTTATAGCTCAGTACAAATTTCATCCTGCCCATTTGTCAGCTGTTTCTAGGCAGCTGCCAGGTGGGAGTGGAGAAGTGGGATTATTTCCCCTTCCCTCCTTAAAACAGTGTATTGCCAATTTCTGTCCAGTGCAGATGGGGCGAATAAATACATCCCAGTGCTGCTCTGCTGGTGGCTCAAAAGAAGCATGGCTGGGAGCTGGGCTGTGCTCCTATCAGCCTCCGTCTCCAGGAGACAGCATGGATGCTGTGCCTCATCTCCAAACTCTCCATAAACAACTTGTAGCAGGCTTCTCCAGTTTACAGGAGAAAGGGATCAGTGTGTATAAGGTCATCAGATTATGGCAGGAGAGTAAAAATCAGTATGGTTTTGCTGTGGTTTGTGGCAGAGTTCCTCAATCTAATGCTGGTTTGCTTTGTACTGATTAATTTTTCATGTGGAACAAAAGAGCTGAGAAAGAAGATATAATTTCCATATAGTGTTTTGCTCTATAAAGCAAAAGCAGTGGAGAATGGTAAGAGCATCAATTTTGTTGGTAAATAACAACATGATCAGCATTGCATTTTTTTGCCTTTGTGTGGACATCAGAAGAAATTGTGCAAAGATATCATGATTTTACTGCGAAACTAAAATAATGCTGCTTCTTTAAAGAACTGTCACGGTGCAAGCATTCCTGGAGGTTTAGCAAAATTCCTCCGTCTCTCCTGGCCAGCGAGAGGAGAAGCAGGACCGTGTTGTCCGTCGGCCGGCTGGCGGGGAGGGAGGGACTCCTGGGCGTCCGAGGGCTGCTCCACTGCCCTGCCTTTGTGCAGCCACACAGCACAGAACAGGTTTTACATGGCTGAATGCATTGTAAACTCTGTCACTTCAGGGTATCACCCACTTAAACAACATCCTCATCATTTTTCTTAGGAAATGATCTGAGACAAAATATTGAATTATTTAGAGTACCGCTGGGAGAGGGAATTGATTCCTTGCTGTATCAGAGAGAAATTGCTGCTCTTTTGAGGCTTGATCCAAAGCCTGAAGAAGTCAATGAGAATCTTTCCATTGATTTCAATAGGCTTTAGATCATGCTCTTATTCACTCATCAGCTATTTCTCTTTAGTTCGAACAAAACAATGCAGCCTTTCATTGCAAGGTACTTAGTTTGCTGTACCTAAAGGAAATACATTCTGTCCTGTTCTGCTGAATATAAAAATCACTTTGGCCTGCCGAAATAAGTAAGTAGCAAACAGCTTTTTAACATTGCTGAAACTTAAATTTATCCCCTATGCATTTGGAATTTTCCTAACATGTGCACAGCTACCTGCATATGTACATTTTAAACTCAATATGCGATTTTGTGATCTTGTGATAACGTTTCCTTTCTTTGCAATTAATTCCTCTTGTTTGGAATAAAAAGATACATCCTACTTTTTTTCTTTCTAGGCTTTCAGATGTGTTTCAGCCTCTTTTCTGCCAAAGGAAAAACTAGAGTAAGCTTTCATTAGTTTCCAGTTCCTCTCCTGTTCTTGGGAAAGTCAAAATGCAGCATCTCCATTGGACAGCCCGAAAATTTTCCATTTTGACACCAAGTCTGAAAGGAGTATCCAAGCTAGGCAGGCTTCTGCAGCTGCCAGCAGCTTTTCCAGCAGCCTTTTAAAAAAAAGAGATGCAGAAGTTATTTTCTTGAATGTCTGACTTACACCTTCTCTTTTTCTGTGCCATGCATATTTAACCAAAATTTAGCTGCATGCAAACCACACCATTCCTATGTGTGCTTCTACAAGGGAGCCTGAGAGCAGATCCACAGTCCAACCTCAGTTTGCTGTCTGGATGAAATGACTTAAAAATGGACCTAACACAAAATACAATGGGAAAATAAATAACAGCGAGTGGCACACTCAGCTTTTGACCTTTTAGGTTGTGCTGGAGTCAGGAGCAAGGTAGCTGCCTTGTTGACCACGGGCGGTGTGCCTGTTTCTGAGTGCAGGCTGCAGAACACACCTGAGGGCTCTTCTGAGGCTGATGGAAATACAGTGTAGGGTGCAATTAAGGAAAGGTGACAGCCCTGCTTTGTGGCTCAGCCTGCAGGGATGGCTGAGGGCTTCTGGCAGGGTCCAGCTTGTGCACCTCCAGGGCAAGCCCAAACCCTGGGGAGGGAGCCAGAGCCCCAGCCAGCCTGAGCTCTGCTGCAAGAAACACATCTTACAGAATTACATTCTATCCTTCAGGAGAACAATTTTTTCACTTTAATAATTTAATGTTTTCAGTATGTTTTGCTTCTTATCTTGAAGGAAGTATTTTCAGCTATATAATTATTCTCTCATCCAGAGGGACTCCTAAACAGCAGATTTTTAGTACTCCCAACAATGTTATTCAGAAAATGGGTCGTACCAAATTGTAAATATTTCAGTGTAAAGAAATCATGAAAGCAAGATGAGGTTATCACAGCAGGGACAGAGACAGTGTGTTAAAGCACCACCTGTGAAGACTCCTGCTTTTGGGAGCTATCTCCACAGTCAGAGGATGGCAAAAAATAACAGACCCTTAAAAAAAAAAAAAAGAAAATATTGTTTATATTGCCCTATGATGCCTACCTACGTGTAGATTAATGGGAAGACTGGACTGGGTTGAGGTTGTTTTTGTCTCTAAGATGTGTGAAGCGAAAGTTGAAAGAAGAGAAGCAGAGTGTGGTTTCAGAAAAATGCCAGTCAGTTTTCATAGCCAGAGGGTTTCTGTCAGGGAAGAGGAGAAATAATAGCTTATATAAAATTCTGAAGTTTTATAAATATTTACGAATACTAAAATATCAGTCAGAATCAATCACAGAATTGGTAACAGAAGCACATTTAAGTCTTGGTACAAGTTCTACTGAAGGTAATCTGATTGCTTGCACTGATTTTTTGGGAAAGGGTGAGAGCGATGGAGATATTGTCAAAGATTTTGCCAAGGATTTTTCAAAAGAAACCAGGATATTCTGGTTAGGAGTCCTTCCAGCTTGGTAGTCACAGTGTAAGGCATGGAGATTGTAATACTGAGAGATGTTGCTTAAAGATTCTGATAGCCATTTTGGGGGGAATTTATCGGCTCCCTTTGTAAGTGAACTTCATCCCTCAGCTGAGAGCTAGCAGAGAGCTTGTTTCGTATTTCAAAATATCTGATGCTGCACAGACTAGATTATAGCCTACTAGTACAATATAAACATGCTGATAACTTTACCAACCTGAAGGGAAAGAAACGAATCCTCTTTGGATAGGATAATTAATCTTTAAAACCCCAAACTTGCCAGGATGTGATTATTTAGGCAAGTGAAGCAAGAAGGTTATAAACTGTTATATAGCACAGTGATATTATAGAAGGTTTTTTTTCAATGTGTTTAATTAAACTCTGAACCAAACACATTTAGTTTTAAAAAAATTCTTTAGCATTACAATTGATGGTTATTTCTGTTACCTCTCTAAATCTGGAATTTACTGACAAGAATCTTTGTGATTTTTGTAGTTGTGCAAATTTACTTTGTCTTTAAGTAGGTGATAGTTTAGCAGGTAAGAGAGAGTTTCTTTCCAAGAGCAAAGACAGGAGCAGTTGTGGCAATAGAGAGTGGTGGGTTTATTTTCCTACTCCATCCCTGCATAAGCTGTCTCTTTCCCCTTGCTGCTCCCCTTGCGCTGCAGTAGAGATTAAGGAGAGCAGAACAGCTTTCAAAACAAGCTGACAAACCTGGTCTCCAAAGCAGGCTGCCTTTATTCTGTGAGTTATTTTCTTAGAAACCAATTAATGGTCTTTTATTAAAAAATTTCTGTCAATGCTGGTGACTAAAGTTTGCAGTATTTGAGTGAACCATTCTACACGGATACACAAGCAGACTGAGTTTAGAGCAAAATAGCTTTACCATAAAACTGGATTTATTATTTCCTTGAAATATGAAAGTAAGAAGAACATTATAAGACCCAAAAATTTGGTGATGTGCCTGAGTGTGTGGATAACCAGTCAGGAGTCAAACTGAATTTCCTGGGAGTCACCAGGGTTGGCTGAGGCTGAGCCAGCCTGGGGTTACGGCTCTGCTGAGATCTCCTCTCTGGATAAGAGCTCACAGGCTGGGTAGTGCCTGAGTCTCTTAACAGCACAAAGACAGTTCTCTGATTTGTTTGCTTGTAAAATTTCTCCTTCAAAAAGAAAAAGTTCAGAGCAGTCAGTAGAGTTAAAAATCTGTCAGTGATTGATATTTTTGTGAATACAGAAAGAAATGAAAGATAATGTTAGACTCAGATGTCTCATAATTTTTTTTTCTTTATTTATTTGACTATAATATAAACTTCAGTAAAATTGTGATTAGCCCTGGCTGTTTGCATATCTTGACAGCTATAGAAAGATACTTTGTTATCCATTTGTAAGCTTAAAACATTAAATAAATGAGCTGAAAATGGGTATTTATTTTACAAGTGCCTACTATACGTTTATACTTGGTAAATTGGAAAACTATCTGGGTTTTCTTTACTTGTGTTTTTAGGAAAGTATTCCTCCCAGGACTTGTAGAAATTAATATTTCGGTTAACATTTCAATTTTAAATTGAAATAGTATTAGGCAATTTGACAAAAATTTTGATAGGGACGCAGTAACCTTTAGTCCTTTCCTTCCTGTATAGAGTTAAATTTTACTCTCATTTACATTAAAGATGTAAATACCTCCATATGAAAGCAAACGATATTGATTTGGGGGTTTTGGTGGTTTTATTTTTTTTTGCATATAAGAAAGAAATTATGTGGGAAGATTAAAAAACCCCTTGTTGAATAGATGCTTTACAATTAACAGCCATGATTTTGCCTATGAACAATGGTTAGAATTCTGCATTGTGATTGCTGGTTATTAGAATAATTTTTGCTCAGTCAACTGCTTCCTTTTATTGTCTTATATGCAGTTATTTCATTAGAATCTGCAATTAATGAGTTTGCTGGGTTGAGATGACTTGGTCTTGGAAAGTATTTCATAATTATAAATATTCATATATCCATCCTTCTATCTTTGGCAAGTTCAGCTTAGAAATGTTCTTTATTATTTGTTGGTGAATAATATTCAGATTTGGTTGGGTCAACACTGCTAACTTAGACCCACTGCCGTTTTCAAAAATATGACTATGAATTTTTTGCTGCTGGAGTCCATTTCTGGAAGGAGACCTAGATCATTAGCTGACGGGAAATGGCATAGTTACGTTGAAAACAATTTTCACTAATTGATTATCTGCCTGATTCAATTTCCAGTCTTGGCTCCCACTAGGACCAGATGCAACATTATCTCTCAGTGTAACTCATGGTTAAATTTTACTGAAACGATATCCCTATGAAATTTCTATTTGTGCAACAGACTTAGTATTTATCTATCTATCTTGTTAAAATCTAAAATAAATTGGGGCAATCCCATCCCACATTCAGGAAAGTGTCCTATTTTTGGTCTCCATGCCAACTCTCTGGAGAAGTGTCTACTATTTTGTACCATCATTATGAGTACATTCTCTTGTTACAGATAATAAACCTGCTCTCCTTTCTATCGCCCTAGTCTATTCATTTAAAAGTTGTTTCATTTTTACAACACTAATGTTATTCTCACCAGCTTGGCAACCCTGCGATAATAGCATAAATCAGTGAATTATTATTTTTGTTTAAGGCATTTCTAATTTTTAATTAAAAAGAAAAGTCAGACTCTTGCTGATCACCTACAGGATTGTGACTCTCCATGGTTACCTGTCACTCAAAGAGATCTAGCTCTGAGGAATGCTAATTAGCACTGTTAAAGCACTGGTAATTGAACTGTGGAGACAGCCTGCAGAAGGAGGCTGTTTGCATTCAGCACTGCTTTGCCATTTAAATGGACGAGTACAGTCATGAAGGTACGGTGGATAAAAGCAAAAAAAAGCACTCATGCTGTAATTTTTCATTTTGACTTCAAAGTTGTTTACCAAAGTGTTTCCTAGAAACGAATGCCCGCACCAAAAAAGTGTCAGGCGTAGCAACTTTGCTGACAACCTACGCCTAAAAAGTGCACAGTGCCCTTCATCTCCAGCTTTCCCTGGTGCCTGGAGCAGCTGCTTGGAGCAGTGGAGCTCAAGATGCTGCCTGAGGTGACCCACACTGCTCCCCACTCTGTGCTGGGCTTCCAAGCCAGAGGTTAAAAATTAAGGAAGCATCAAATTTAAAACAAGCATAAAAAAACCCCTGAAGGAAACTGGTGTTCCCACTGTGGTTGATGACTTTTCCAATATTAATTTGACTCCCAGTGCTGTGATATCCACGTGTCCTGGAATAAGGCACCTTCCATCATAGTTTTTACAAGGTTTTATAGAGGCTTGCTGAGGTGAGGCAGAATGTCTCTTGGCACAGTAGAAATGAAACTCAAGGGCAGGCTGATTGTCTGGCACCTTCAGATGGGCTTGATTTTTCTCTGAAGGTAAATGCTCAAAATCTCCTGCATAGCTAATATTTTTTAAAAAGTGAGTTAGCCATGTCGCGCTCATCTTTGTCATCTCTTTACTTTTACGATCTCTGTTTCTTTTTCTGTGGTACCGCTTAATGTCTCAAACTATTTTCCATGCCTTCAAAGACTTTTGTTTTTCTTTAGTTTAGCAAATATGAACAACCTGATTCAAAAGTATGAAGCTGTACACTGCAACACTTACGAGTCATACATTTAGATACTTTGGTAATAATGAATACTGATTTTAAAATGTGTCATTCAGCCAATTAAATCATAGAATATCCCGAGTTGGAAGGGATCTACAAGGATCATCAGAGTCCAGCTCCTGGCCCTGCAGAAGACATCCCCACGAATCACACCATGTGCCGGAGAGCTTTGTCCACGTGGATGAAATTGATTTTTTTCTGTTTATCAGGTAAGTGTGTGCACGTTTTAGTACCTGCGAGATCATGAATTAGTCATTTGGTTATGTGAAGTGAGTCTTTGCAGTGTATGCCAGTTGTACTTTATTAAGCAGTGAATATTTCAGAGAGATACTAACTTAAGCATTTCAGGATACTTTTGTGTTAAAACACAAATATATGGTAATGCAGAAAGTTTCCAGGTGTTATCCCCACAGATGACTTAAACTCAAAATCCCTCTTCTCTTAAGTGGAAGACCTCATCTATTCTTGGTAGATAAAACTGACTCCAAATCTCAGTGAGGCCAAGACTTCACGGAGACATTTCAGTCTGTGAAACTGTTAGATGGGTATGCAAATGCTACCTTTATGTATCCCTACCTTTGTTTTTATTTATCCCAAACCATTCCTGTGTGAGATTTTCCCAGTGTTTTTTAAAATTTTGCTGCTTTGTGCAAAACAGTATGGATGCACATTTTCCATGTTACGTGGAAAAAAATGGTTGACAGTTTCATGTTCATGAGCTGGCACATTCACCATGTTTTATTCTCAAAGGCATTTCACAGGATGCATCATCTCTTTTAGCCTGCTAACTGCAGCCTGTGCCAGCTGGGTGGAGAAGGACACAGATACCTTTTCACACGATTTACACTTTGCTATTCAAACATACCAGGGGGAAAATTCACATACCAAGGTGTGCTCAGGAGTATAATGGCACATCACTGGCTTTTAATCTGAATCATCTCAAGCCATTGCCTTGGGAGCACTGGCTTTTTTTCACTTATTTGCGGGTTGGATTTGAAGGGGGTACTGTCTTCCACTCGTTTATGTCAAGCTGTTATCTGCTTAGTCTTAATGTTGCTTGGGACTCTTTGTCTCTGAAACACTTCTTCCATGCCAGGACCCCAGTGAAAGGTGAGCAGGGTGTAGTGTGTGTTCAGTATCAGGCATTGTGCAGGGTCCAGACCCAAAGGGAAGGGCACCGGAGAGCTGAGCTCTTGATGGGTCATTTTGCAGCATGACATGGTTCCCCCAGTGGTGATGCCAGGCTGAGCATCCCCACTGTGGAGCTCTCTGCCTGGATTGCCTCAGGGTGCTGTGGGAGCTGCACGGGTGGAGGCTTTGGTGCTTCTCACAGTGACTGGAGCCTCTGGCAGCTGTGCCCACATCCCTTTGTGCTGGCAGGCACCTGAAAATAAGAAGGAAGATTACCCCTAGATCCTACCTGTTAAGCAAGCAAAGAAAATCAGTCTCAGAAAAGGATGATCTGACTTAGCTGCCCCAGAGAAAGCCTGAAGTAATTTTGGTAGTCCAGACATCCAGCCCTCAAATACATGCCATTATCCATCCCCTAATTTTGAAATCCTCCTGGTTAGAGCAGAGGTTGGTGTCTATATAAAGCCTTTACTGGGAATAGGGAACCACGGCTGACAAAGGAATGAGAGATGCTGTATCAGGGTCTCTAGAGGCACATGAGCTCCCATGAGCCACTGCTTGGCTGGGAGGTGCTGCTGTCTCTGCAGCCCGTCATGGTCTGGAACAGTGGCACAGCACAGCTCTTGGGTTGTGGTGAGGCTGATAAATACACAGTGTGGGTTTTGAGACTAGACCAACAGTGACCTATCAGCAAAAACACTTTAAGGTCATTTCAATCAGATAGTGACCTACTGTGTGTCCCAGTCATTTAGCAGGATATGAGACAGTGTAGTGAGACCTACTTCTGGAGATCTGGGATGGCGGTCACTACATGCGTCTCTGCAGCACTGCAGGTAAAGTGCTATTATGAAACAAAGAACTTCTTCCTCTGTGGCTTGAAGGTAACAGTATTCAAATGTGGTTTTGCTTTTCCTCAGCTGTCCCTAGAGAATTAAACTGGTTAGACTCACACAAAGGACCTGAGTTTTGAACTCAGATAGTTTCTAAATTTGCAAACTATTTGCAACAGTCAGCATCAGGTGCATTGAGCAGAGGAGCCATATTTCTGTGGGGAATGTGGTAATGTGGAATGCTGGAGGAATAGATGTTTTGCTTATTTTAATCAGTGTTAAGAAGAAAAAGCATTTGAAATAGGAAAATTAGACAGTGACTATTAAATTGGCATTTTGCCTCTACTGACTTGCCAGAAAAAATACTGGTGCTACTAACAAACCCAAAGGCAAAAAGAACAGGTGACTTACCTGCTGTCAGTCAGCATGTGAAAACCAGAGATGAGACACTCGTCGTCTTAAACCCGTGCCCAGTCCATTAGCTCAGGTTTCCTGACATGTAGGCTGTTAACAGAGACAGATAATAGGAGTAAGAAAAAAATCGGATGATACATTATTTGTATCTGCCTAGTCTTTTCCAGGGCAGAAAAGCCTTTCGCTCCTTAGAACTTGTCTGCAAAGGGATATTTGCTGTTATGATTCTGTCAGTGTAATAATTATATTGCATTCAAAGCAATTTAATCTGAACGGCAGATAAGTACTTCAGTACTAGGAGTTGCATCAGTGTGACTGTAGCAGGTTAGTGCCTGCTACAGCAGGATAATTGCCTCAGTAAATCTCCCCTATGTTGACAGACCCTTAGACAAGCAGAGTAGTATCCATTCCCTGTCAGTGGCCACATTTCAGAGCACTGGCTTGCCCCCAGTGCCGGTGACACTGAGGGTTGGATTTTTGAGCAGGGGGACGTGCAGACACCCTTAAAGCAGCACGTGGCTGGATTTCACACCCACTGTATGGTGTATGGTTGGGTGCCTTGTTTTGTGAATCGGGCCAAGCAAATGCACACGATGTGCTCCACAGGAAAAGCCAGTACAAAGGCACAGCTGGTTTTGCACCAACAATGATTTTTCAGTAGTTTTTATACCAGAGGAAAAGTTGCAGTGTGTCCATTTAATTTGAATGCACAGAGGATACTGGAGGCTGGGTTCTTTGCTCCTCTAAATAGGCATTGCTCCATTCTCTTTGGTGCCTTTTTGTTACTCTGTCACCTGATAACATTTGGTTTACTTCTCTGGTAAAAAGCTATAAAAGCCTTCTGCTTTTTCAAGTGAACACTAAGTAACCATATCAATTTAAAAAAAAGCTTAATACAAACACTAAGAAACCTTTCTCTGCTAATTGTAAACAAACCTGGGTTTACTTACATGTATATTTGTATTGGTTTTTGAAACAGTTTGAAATGAGCTGGACTGAATGTCTGTGCAAGCACCCTTAGCTGCTGTATGCAGCAGTGCTACCGAGGTACAGCCCAGGTGCTTGTGTCACATCCTGCTAGGCTCCAGAGAGCCGTGTGCCTCTGTGCTGGGGGGGTTATTGCCTGATGGAATTCGTTATCCTCTTCAAATGGAGTCTTCTCCAGCAGGCAGAAGGAAAGCACAATATTTAGAGCTGCTGTGTCCCGCAAACGACTGCTTTTTGGGGCATTCATGTGATGGTATAAATGTTCCCTGGTGGATGATTGCTGGAGGCTTCTGGGCAGCTGGAGTTTATGGTGATGTACTGAGGGATGCAGCTGCAGCCAGAGTACTGCTCACCCTCGACTGCTGTGCTGTGCTGGGAGAGGGACACCAGCCCCAGCCCCCTGGGCTTCTGTCCCCCAGGAGCTCCCCTACAGCCTTATTCCCTACCAAAGTCAGCAGGTAGAAATGTGTGACTTCAGCGGGTGCCCGTGCACAGCTGCTCAGTGCTAGAATATTTGCATTTTGTTCTTCTGTGCTATTAGAGCAGATCTCGCCCCATCACCTTTAATACTGAAAAATTTAGCCACTTGATTTGAATATCACATTTCCTCTTCTGATTGTTAAGCCATTCCTAAAATAGACTTGGAAACCAATTTGCAGTTTTGTCCCTGGAGCTCTTACACTGGTAGTGGGACAAAGGGCTTTGTGTCAAAGAGATATCTATCTCCAGCACCAGGCTCAAAAAAAAAAAGATAATAAAACACTTTAAAGAATGCATTTCACAGTTTATCCTTGGTGTGAATTGCTTCTTACACTGTGAACTTTTTGGACTGTAGGGCTGAGAATTTTCCTTCAAGTCTGTCCTGGTTTGCAACCAATAAAGGTCTCAGAGCAGAGATGGTAAACCTGCTCTGAACTCCAGAGAACGTGGCAATGGAGCTCTAATGAGTCTATCTGTCCTGTGACAGCTTACCCCCCAAAACAACAAACTGGCCATGCTCTGGCTGAGGACTAGAAACCCCGAGGGGATACTAATGTGGCATGTACTCACTTCCTGATTAACTATACCTGCTGAAAAAGCATTTTTGTTCTTGGGATCTTATGAATTGCTCCAGTCTGAAGGATTACATTACAGAGCAGTTCATGAGTATGGCATTTCCTGGAACATATTTAAAGAAATATGGTGCAAGTGCATATATTGGCATACAGTCTTCAACCTTCCTGTAAATGAAATATTACCAAACCCAGAAAACAACCCCCACAAAGAAAAAAGCCCCAAACCATTAAGGGTCTCTGAGGTGTCTAAAACTAGGTGTGGACTAGGTCATAAAGTGCATTTGGTTAGTATGGTACTTTCAGCTTGCTTCTGAAATCAGTTCAAATTACTGTTAGGCAGCTATATGTTTTCTGGATTAATGCTGAAATTAGCTCAATGTTACATTTGAGGAGTTAGACGTGTCTTTGCAATGAAATGCAGAATTTTGGCAGGTTGTCCACAGCTCTGTGGCTGCACAATTTGAAGGTGTCCATGCTTCTCAGGTTGAATTCACTAGACTCTGGTACTAACTTGTGGGAAAGCTCTTACGGTTTTATGAATATACTTCAACCTTCTGGTCATTCCACAGCCTGGGCACCTTTGAAGGATTGTTGTTGTATTCCTAGGACGTAGATAAGAAGCCTGCTGAGGCTGGTGGGATTTGTTTCCATCATCTTCTGTGGATGTATCTGCTGCCAGGTGACTTCTTCCCTCCTATGCTTTATGCAGCCCTGCAAGAGGAGGTGCAATAAAGCAAAGGCAGCTGCAGAGGTGAAGGGAGCGAGGGTTGAGAAGGGCCTTGGAGGGACTGTGTGTTTGGGAGCAGGGAATGCAGACAGAGAACTTAAAAAAACCCCCACTTTTTCAGACTTTAGTTATAAATTGAAATGTGTAAGTAAGCTCTTGAGAGAAGGTCTGACAAGAAAAAAAGCTGGTCACAAAGAAATATCCTTGATAATTTTAAACTGAGTGAACTGAACAGAGTTGTGGGTTTGGTGCGGCTGCTTATCACTAGAGATAGCGGCTAAATTGTAATGGAATCTGATTAATTCAGCCTTGTTTTCTTCATGTGAAGTATTAATGAAAATTCACATATACCCTGTTTATATTTGTCAGATAAAATTCTCCCTGAATTACTTAGCTCCACTTCTAAGGGCTGAGCTGCGATGCTTACAATGAAAATACTGCTTCAGGCTCGAGACCAGTCACTGCAAGAAACTGGTCTCATAGAAACTGTCTAAACAACAACCAGCTGCGGGTACAGGAAAACTGGAAATATCAGCAGTTAAGAAAGCCATAGAGTGGTGCTAAAGGCACGTCCCTGACTGCTGAGGTGTGGTGGTGGCAGCAGGGGGGTGGCAGCCTCATGACTTCCCCATGGGAAGCAGAAGTTGCGCAGAGGGATATGCATTCCGGGTGTTTCAAAGATGTGTTTCAGTCACTAGCCTAAACACAGCCTTTTTGGCTAAACAAAATCCCCAATGATATTCTACTGGAAACACAAATTATGTTAATTTTCCAAAGCCACGCCAAAGAGATTAGTTTTCTCCTTTTAAGCAGCTAGTTTTAAAAAGATTGTATCCAACTTGAAGCTGGGAGAGAACTGCACGGAAAACCTGTTTTGGTGAGGAGAAAAGTGTAAGGGAAACAGTCCCATATTGATAATGAGTGAAGTAAGTGTGAATGAATGGAGTAAATTTGTTAATATTGCTGCTGGTCACTTTCTCCTTGCTGTTGAATTGTGTAACATCAATTCCCTGTTGGAGCAGAGCAGCAGTTGCAGCTGGTGTATTTCAGGCTGACTCCCCAGCAGGTGGTGGCTCCTGTTTTGTAACTTTTTGCTCTGTTTTGAGCAGGCAGGGGAGGCTGTGTTGGTGAAGACATTGAGCATGGTCTACAGATTCTTTGGCACTAATTGAAGATTCTTTTTCCTACTGGTGGGGGTTAGAGGCCTCAGGTTTCAGCTAAGACCCCACCATCCTTGGTATCATTCAAACATAAGCGTCTTTCTTCTACATGGGCACAGCCCGGTAAGCACAGAAAGCAGCCGTGGTATGGAGGAACCTCCTTGGAAGCTCAGAGGTTTGGCAATGGGACATTGGCAACAGGACTGTGCCAGTTGTCTGCAGCCTTTCCTGCCCTGATGTTTTGAAAGTAAATAAATAACAAGAAAGAACAGGAGGATGGATTCATACCTGAATGGATTCATACCCGAGGCTCTTTGGAAAATGGGGCACAGAGAGACTGCCCACAAATGCAGTTAGTTTTCTAGTGTTAAGTAATTACTATTGTCACTTCCATTTTATAGGCAAGAAGCTAAGTACTTAAGTACTGCTTAAAGCTAAGTAAAAATTCAAGATTACTATTGCAATGTCTCTGACAGAGCTGAGAGCAGACCACAGGATTCCTGAATTTTGTACCAACCTGAGGGATGGTCTGAAGAGGCAGGGAGATTGTGGCAGCACACCAGCAGGAACAGGCATACAGAGCTGTAAAGTGAGCAGTGCCCATCATCCCCATGTACTACTGAATCAAAAGGAACAAGGAATTTCAC
Source organism: Pardalotus punctatus (assembly GCA_013400915.1). Lineage (NCBI taxonomy): Eukaryota > Metazoa > Chordata > Aves > Passeriformes > Pardalotidae > Pardalotus > Pardalotus punctatus. The sequence goes on from VZTX01016877.1 coordinate 174,313, forward strand.
AAACCTACAGCAAGCCTGAAGCATTGCTCCACAAAGTAAGTGTTTTTTATTCAATATAAGGAAGCAGTAAGTTGCTATAATTGGATCTTGAGCTTATTTACCAAGACTTTGAAATGTTGCTGTTCACTCTTGCACAAGCATTTAAACTGTTCCCAGTACAAATCTGGGAAAGGCAATATCAAGGTTTAAATTTTTCATCCCACTCAGACCAGGGGTTTGTCTTCCTGTCTGAAGCAAAGGTGTTTTCCCTCTGGTCTGGGAGAATATGGTAGCTATCAGGCTGCTACAGACAGAGTGCACCTCTAGTTTTCTCTTTTTCCCCGCAGTTCTTTCCCTGTCTGTGGAAAACTTTGCTTTTCCCTGGCACTAGGCCTGGAACTGTAGTTGTGTCTCTCAGGTGACAATCCTAAATCTGTCATTACAGCCTTCCCAGCCAAAATGTCTTTTATGGGTCCATGTGCTTACACAGAAGAGCATGAGGAGCATCCAGAGGAAAAGATGCTCATGTGCAGAGGTATCTGCTGTGGTGGCTTGGGCATGCTGTTGAAAGGGCAGATGTGGGTTCAGGGTGCTTCCTGTCCTTTGGAAGAATGGTGTTATTTCCAAGTTAGAAGTGTGTAAATGGCCTACACAACCTCCTTGGATTTACAGCAAGCAATTATTTTCCTTTCTTTTTACCACTTGGAAGTGAACTATGCTAGTACAGCAGGAGGGTAGGCAGGAGTTATGCTTCTTTGCAGAAAGTGTTGAGAAGAGTTGGATTCAAAGCAATTCTACTGTTGTTTTCCAGTCCAGTTTTCAGACTGGAAACTGGCTGAAAAGTGAGTGTGCAGCTGGCTAGGAAGTTGTATGGCCCATGATTTTTAGAAGAGCCACAAGTGATTTTGCAGGTTTTCCATCAGAGTGTTGGTAGAGATGGCAAGACTTCCACAGGGATTTGCTCCGGGTCTTCCCCTGTGCCTCTAGCAGGTGTCGTGGGGAAGCCTGGAATATCTGAGCCTCGGGGATGATTTAATTCCTTGCTTCTGCCCTGTCATTTAATCTCCATTGTTCTGCCTTTTCCCTGAGAATATGGCTTCTGACAGTATGTTCGCTGCCTTCTCCGTCAAGATCACTTGTGCCTTGCTCTAGGGACAAGTGACATAAAGCCCTTCTTGCTCAACAAGCGAGGCCCCTTGTGCTGCCATTACAGAGCTCTGACTGAATGCAAAACCCAAGCTGGTATTGCTCATACTTAATCAATTGTGTCACTGCCGAGGTATTGGTAATTCCTGAGTTGTGCCTGCTAGGCAGGCTGGGAAAATAGTAAGGAATGGCCAGGAAGAAAAATCACTTTGCAACGACAGACATGCAGAGCCTGAAGTGGCAAAAAATTTACAGCATCTGCTCCTTGGGCCTGAGACAAGATGACTCCATGCAATACAAGGTAAGCTCATCTTTTTACTGTTGTGCTGCTCTTCTCTCTAAATTTTAAACATCAGAGTTTTCACTTCTGTGCCATGGTTGAAACTGTTGATTGAATGCTCTCTTCTGTTGGGAAAATTTCTGGGTTTTGCACGGTAAGGCTATTGCTTCTCAGAGCAATACCTCTGTTGCTGCAGATTTTAATTACCACTCATTGAGAGCAGCATAAATGGATCTTGAAGTCCATAGTATTAAAGCTATCCACAGACAACCTAACTGTGCCTGTTACTGTGCTTAGATGATGTCAGCAGCATACCATTTACCTAACCTATAAATGTCACTGATGTGATTTGTGCCACTGACGAAGATTTGGGGAGAAATTCTAACACACAGCAAAAGAAAGAAACCTTTAAGGAACAGATGGACAGGCAGGATTTTCACACTCAATGCTCATATGTAAGAGCATGGAGAAGCCCATATTTAAGGCAGCAGATTTTTGCTAGGGGTGAGCACATCTTGCACATCCCTTGGTGTGTGTGCCAAGGAAACGCCTTCTCCTGGCACGGCGTGGCCTCCAGAGAAGCCCTGTGGGAGCCCAGTGGGCGTGAAGAGGAGCCAGGTGGGTGCCAGTTCCATGCCTGCCCGGGCAGTTGTCGTACCAGCGTGGGCTAGGATGAGCATGGCTAGGCGAGGGCAAGAGCAGACACCCAGACACACCAAACTGCTCCTTTGGGCAGAGCTGGCTTCCTGCCTCTGCTTCAGGGCTGTGGGCTCACACTGTTCTCTTTCAGGGATGTAGGGCACAGGTGAGGGAGATGGGAAGGCTGCCTCAACCAGCCTTTGAATTCCAAGAAATTTTGCTGTTTGGGTGGAAGAAAAGTCTTGCAAACTTCTGCACTTGCCTGCTCTCAGCCCATGGTTCTCTTGGTGGTCTCTGGACCCCCTGTGACTCTGCGCTCATGCTGCAGCAGCTCGACCTCTGCAGCTGCATCTGCAGCTCTGCCTGCATCTTCTCCTCAGCTCCCTGGTGTGTTGCTCCTGGGTCCCCCCTCCTGCCCAGGGGAGGCCGTCTCCTCCAGAGGTGCTGTTCAGAGCAAGGGGAGGTCAGAAGGAAAGTTGGGATTTTTCTTTTCCTTTTTTTTTTTTTTTTCCCTTTAAATCATTTCAGGTTTGGGGGGTTTTTTTGAGTCTCATAGGAGGCCATGAGACAATGTAGGTCAGTGACAGGGCAAGGCTGAGGACATTATAGGTGTAGCTACTCTTTGTGCATCAGGGTGTCACATAGCGTGTTCCACAGCCCATTTTATTTTTGGAGGGGTGGCGTGAGGGGAAAGTTACACCCTCTGAATTTAATTCCTGATTTATGTGTGTCAGGTTGGGTGTATGCTTTTTTCCTTTTTCCCCCTCCTTTTTTTCAGGGATAAATTTATACTTCTTTCTGGTCTCCCTCCTGTTTGATGAATTCATGGTGCCATCTGCTGATTAGAGATGGAATTAGCGCTGAGTCCTGGTCAGGGATAGCATTCTGCACTACATTTCAAAACAAAATTTAGTTATGCGATTAAACAACACCTTTAAACATGGAAAGCACAAACAACGTGGATTTTTTTTTTCTTCACCAGAAAAGCTCAGCACTCTAAATTGGCTTGACTACTTTGGCATATATTCCTGTCTCTGCAGGAGCTGGAATAATATCTGTACCTCCAAAATGTCATTCGAAAAGTACAGTGGAGCCTGAAGAATTTCTCCTTGCCCCTGTGCTCAGAGCATTTGTATACTTCTGTCCTTGCTCTCCACCTCAGGCTGAGAAATAGCCTTCAAAAACCTTTTGAGCTGTTTGGAAAAAGGAAGATTATGGTTTTTTCCTTGTTTAAAAAATAGCAGTATCCAAAACCAGCAGATGAAAAGGTATGCTTTGACTTTGTTTGTGAAGCAGACAAATTCTTTCCCCTTTTATCTGCAATCAGCAATATTACACAATATGATCACATGGGAAAATCTGCAACTTAAAAACCCAAACAAACAAACCACCAGTGAGTAGGGGAAAACTGATCTCAGCTGTCTTTAAACATGTTATTTTTAAATTTTAGATTTCCAAAAGCTCCAAACCTTTTGGCTGGAAAACAAATAAATAATTTGCTGGTTCTCCTGTTGGTACGTGAACAGGGATGGGCTTTGTTCCTGCAGATCTCTTCTCCAGCTGTCTCATGCTATTATTGTCTTTTCTGTCATGACTGCTCCTTCTCTCCCAAACTATCTATTTCTCCTGAAGCAGCATGCTCTTCCGGAGTTTGTTTCCCATCCTCAGGCAGATGGACAGCATCACCAACCTTAGAACTTGGCAGTCAACCTGGAAAACAAGGTATAGGGCTAGAGTTAGAGATCCAAGACACCGCCATCCTCAGATGGCTGTTTTGACAGGCTCTCTATGAAGATTGAGCAATAGCAAATGTGTGGGTATCAGGGGAACCATATTTAAAAAATAAAGTACTTCACTGAATGCAGAAGAGCCAAGAGGCTTAATTGAGATACATTGGCTTTGCTTCTCAAATATCTGGTTATTGTTCCTTTAGAAGAAAACACAAAACGTATTCAAAATGGCAAACATTTTTCACATACGCTTTTAAAGCACAGCCCCTTTTCTGTCCTTTTTCTGTAAGCACAGTGATTGCCCATAATAGCTTGCTCGTGTTCCTAAGGTTAATAGATAAAATAGATAAGAGATAATAGTGTTCCATGTAGAGGTGCTTTAGGGAATACTGTGAATATTGAGGTAATTGGGGAAGTCTGTAACGGGGAACAGGGGGTCACTGAAGGGAAGTCAAGGGAAGATTAGAAAAGCTGAGCTGCAGATCTCGGGAATACTTGATAAAGGTCAGAATTATAGGCCGCCAGATCACTTTCTCTTGAAATATGGAGTCAAATAAAAAAAGGAGAGGGTAGAACTAGAGCAGCACCCATTATTTCTGACATCTAATTATTGTATACATATTATTATTTTAATAAGATTAGCTAGCAGTAATGGTAAAGCAGAGGCCCTTCCCTTTATATATCTGACAGATTAGTCGGCCTACCAGCAGTGCAGTGGCACGCTTAGAGATGGGCATAAAAGATGACGGATTGGTTAAGAAATAATTTTGATGGTTTCCTCCTCTCCTTGTACAATTAGGTTTAACTTTGAACAAGCTGTTAATGGCAGGTAGTGGTGAGCCAGCTACAAGTTAAGAACTGGCTTGAATTATGCTATAAATGGACAGCCAGTATTTACATGAAGAATGTTTGGAATTTGGAGGGTCATTATTTTTAATCCAGGTCAGACCTGTTAAATTAAAGTCTTTCAGTAAAAACAATGCAAATGGGATTTTTTTAAAAATAATGTGCCTTTTTAATCCTACCCCAGGGATGAACACAAGGAATATTTTTTGCTTTCTACTGAGTGTAAGAGGGAAGAGTTAGAACTACCTATGGCTTCTCAGTTAAAACAAGCTAATGCCCTGTTTCAGCCTGTCCCTCTTTGCAATCTAACTGGATTTAGCAAATATTTTGTTGAAGCTGTGAGTGTTTTGTTATAGCTGTGTTGATGTAAGCAGGCTGTAAAGGTTACTTCAGGAAAATCAGGTTCACATGTGCCCAAATGGATGATGCTCTGAGAGTTCATCAGCACCCAAACACATAAAGCAGACTTGCAGACCAGCTGTTCTCTCAAACCCTATACAAACTCTGTTGTTTAATAGTAATAATTGGTGTTTGTTGACTCCTCGGCACGACAGTCATGGACCAGGACTGCAGTGAGGGTGGGACTTGGAGCTGAGATCAGAAGGGCGGATGGTTCCTGTCTTCAGGAGTTTCCAGCACAACATAGAAACAGATCAATAGGGAAGTCAGAAAACAAAGAAATTGAGGTGCTGTTGGGTAGTAGCCTTGTAACACAATTTGTTTTATGGTTGCCATGCCCTTTTGGTAGGATTACTAGGAGTGTAGAGAAGGAAAATGAAGCAATGCAATGTTTGTCTATGATGAATTCCTGTTTGAGAAGGAGAAAGCATGAAGGTAATTGTTTGAAAAATTAATTAGAGGATAATGGAAGCTGGATGCATAAAGTAAGTAGAAATTAAGGAAGTTAGGGTGGGAATAAATTAGGGTACACATCAGATGTAAAGAAAAGCAGGTTGTATTTTGTATGAAAGGAAATGTTGGCTTGATGAAAGTGAGAAACCACTAAAGTTTTGGGAGGCCTTATGTTTATGCATTTTTTCACTCTTCATAATGGCATTAGTGGCTGTGGGAGAGAGACTGAGCAACAAAACATTACTATAGCATCTGCACTCCCTTGGTGAGGTAGATATGCTTAATCTGAGCAGAGATCCTGTGAAAGGCAGATGAAATCAGTATACAGAATTATGGAGAGATGACTTCAAGCTTTTCAGTCATGTCAGCAGTGGGATCTTTGGAAATAAGCCTTCTCTTCCTCATTTTCATTAGAACAAAACACAACACAAAAAATATAGGATACCCCAGTGGTTGGTGAAAGCCCCCACTGTGCATAGGAGCTGGACACTGCACCTCTAGCAATTTCCTTAGGGCAGTAGCCTGAGGCTTTAAGTCGAGATCTGGACCTCTTACAAACCCATGCTGTTGGAGTGTGCTTCCTCTCGTTTATAGGTCTGTGTTAAGATTGCTCTTTCAATTCCCAGCTCCTCCATAGACACGCTGAAGTCTGAACTCCAGCAGTAGCCTATAAGGTCAGCAAATGCCTGTGCATGTACCACTGATGTTTTTTCCTCCACAAACATTTGTAAGCACTGCAGTGCCAGTTTGTGGGCTGACTCCTGCACTTGGCCGCTGTTGGTGCTCTGCATGCTCCAGTCTCACACAAGCAGCGGAGGGGAAGCAGGGCACTGAAACACAAATTCAGACACACTTGTTAGGCTACACACACCTTCACACTGATCTTCACCTCGCATGGACCTGAATTTACAAGGCAAAAGAATAGTTAAAAGAGTTGGAACCAGTTGCACAGGGGTGACAAAACAAAGAGGCTCATTAAACTTTATGTCTGCAAGTCAACTGTAAACTGCATAGTGCCATTTTTGTTAATGCTTTGAATTTTAATTGCATGCTGTCTTAACTAGTACACATTTAATCCTACCTTTTCCATGTGGTATTAGAGAATGAAACTCAAGTTTAAAAGCTGCACAAGATTTTGAGGAATGCTGGCATCCATGTCAGTATGTAGGATACAAGTTTGCTCTCCATTTCAAGGAGAGGAAAGATATTTTCACTTCGAAGTACATCAGGGACTTGATTTTACTATCCACAAAGCAATTAATAACGTATTAGTCTATATGACTACACTCAATGTTTGCTGACAAGTCCACATGCTTCTGTGTAGAACATATTTTCTTCTGAATGTGACATCTTTCTTAACCACCAAAGAGTATAAATATTGGTTTTAGTGCTTGGACGAGTCACATCTCAAACAAGTGAATCATTCCTAAACACGATGCTTTACTGTGGAATTACTGAATTTCTATACAGATCAAAGCTATGACAAATTTTCATGTTTCACTGAACATGGCTGTATCTATTTGTTCTGTTCAAGCAGACTTCCTCCAGAGGATGTTGCAGAGTGTTTCAGAATGAGTTCTCTTTATTAAAGCTATTCTCATTGAAAGTAATGGAGCAGCACAATTTAAATCTTGAGCTGATTGAAAAACTTTTAATGGAAAGTTCTCTCAGAAAGTACCAGTTTTCCTGAGAGGCACTCCCACTTGGAAATTCTCTTCAGTTCTCTGGTGTACCCTGCAGCCCATGTCACTGACAGTGGGCTATTTTGGGCAGCAAAGGGACTGCACACAGACCTGGCACAGACTGTGACCATGCACATCATCTTTGTTGTGCCTTGTTAGGCTAGCAACCCCCTCCATCACAAGGTGCTTTTCTTACTGAATCTAGTTTCAGAGAGGAGCAATAGCATCAGCAGAGCAGCAGACATGCTGGGACATTGTGGAACAGCACAGCACAGCGAGTACCGGAGACGGATGCAGAGTTCAGAGATTTTCACAAATCGGTGTTGATGGCTACTCTTGTTGGTATCATCTGACTTACAGTGATTCCCAGCAGCTGACAGTCAAGTCTTCAGTGTTTTTCTCACAGTAGCTCTACATAAACAAAAGTTTGGAAGGAATATTTCCAGGAAACCTCTAATTACTCTGGAGAGCATTCTTGTCAGGTCTAGAATCCCTTATGGTGAATATTGGCTGTTTTTAGCAGAAATTGAGAGGATACTGATGAATCATTTAGGCTTGGATTTGACACAAACAAATAGGAAAGTAGATTTTGTTTATTTTTCCAAGGCAGGTAAATAATTATGATCAGAACTAGAAAATGAATGGATAATGAAAATTACTTTAACTTCTTTAATACAAAGGATACAAATGGGACATAGTTTTATGGTCATATATATTTGTATCAGAAAGTCAAAATTGTGTAAGTTAGTGGGAATTGGAATACTTACAGAAATGGGTGAAGATTCTGCAGACTCTTCACCTTGGAGGAAATTATTGTCTCAATGTCACTTTTGTGGGTGACTCCAAAGGATGTAGAAGAAAAATGGTTTAAAAACAAGAGAAAAGCGCTGAATGCTAATTTGCTTACTCCAGAGCGGAATGGAAAAGCTATTAGGGAAAATACTCTGAATATGTTTGGCAGCCTGTGTCATAGGAAACATTATGCATAGCACATGCAGACAGAACAGTTAAGTGTTAATAGGAAATAATTTTTTTTCCTTGAAACTGATTTTAGTAGATATGTTGTTAAGAAGTGTTAATCTGTTATAAGACACAATTATTTAATTTATTAAATGTTCTTCACTACTTCTAACAGCTGGGAAACCACGAGTAAGAGGTAAAATATCCTCCTGATGCTTGGGGAGCCAGGTTTTTGGAGAGTCAAGGATGTGTGCTCATGGTCTGGTAGACGAGCAGTGTTGGTATGAGGTGCAGGGCAGCCACTCTTGGAGAAAAGACATCAATCAGAATTCATGGCAGGAGGAATTCTGAGCACACACCATGCCCTGGCAGCCTGTCCTTGCTGCTGTGTCTCACTTCTGCACTGGGAGCTGCCTCCACACTTCACCTTTACTTCATTTTAAGCACAGGTATGAGTCAGCCCTCTGCCAGCAATGGGATTGCTCATTTCCTGTAAGTCTGCGTGGAAAGGAGACTGACACAAAATGCTAGATTGATTTGCCAAAGTGACACATACATAGATTACATTTATGTTATATATCTGTTTTTAGCTATCCGTCTTTTTTCTACAATAAATCAGTGCCACAGGATTGTTAAATAAATATTTACATGAAATATATACAGAAGGTTATACAAGTTAGGTTACATTGATGATCTGTTTTATATTAATATTTATGCTCTTTGGTTTGTTACAAGTGAATTCAATTATAAATACTGTGTTTCTTAAAGCAAGTTCTATTTAATAGCAAGTTTGGAGGTTATTCTTCTGGTGTATTTTATGGAAAGCTTGTTTTTGGAGCACAGCTCTACTAAAAAATCCTGTATTTCCAAAAATGATATGGAAATATAGTAGCATATTGGAGTCTGATATCCCTGGAAATAAATCAGATCTGGGGCCAGAGGAATTTTCAGAAATCACCCAGGGTCAGGTAGTTCAGTTGTGGCATATCTTTCATAAAAGCAATGAGGAATCTCAGTAAGTTAATAAGCTTGCAAGTCATCAGATTTTCCACATGCAGTCATGTAGTGCAAGTGCAATAGAGTGTATTAATAGTACTCCAATGTAACATTTTCCAAGTGTTTTGTAGTAATACTGGTTGGGTCATGTACTTCTAACAAGCGTTAACGTTCCTCGGGGAAGACTCAGGGTATGAAGTGCCTTATACCACCATAAACTGTGGAATAATCAAATCTGTGAAGGACAGGCCACAGTGAAGCTGACAGGAATATATGACACTCGTGTATTGTGTAACAGGCATTCCCTCTGTTTCAGTGAGGAACTGGAGGAAATTATTGTGAAGTATATGCATTGTATACATAAAGCAGAACTTAACTTTACATAATGCTCAAGTTTCCTACTTAATCAACACAGAGCTGTGGGGGGTTCCTGGAATGGAAGAGACCTGGAATTGCTGTTGTCACCCCTACATCTTTGCCGGTATCCTTTCCTCCCCTTATGTTCATTTTCAATAGCACCTGGCTCTGCACTGAGTTGTTGGGCAGTTGGGGTCATTTTCTTTGCCCCAGGGTATGGAGGAGCTGATGATGAGATGCCACATAGGTACCGTTCCCATGGGTTAGTCTTTTGGTGAGGACATCCTAGAATAGGAACCTGGCTTGTGGCTGAGACTGAAGAAGAATTGTGTCTAGATAACTTTTGATTGGTTTGCGTGGTGTTATTTTGAGAAAAAAATCCATAGTTGAAAGATGCATCCAGTTAAGAGAAGTTCCAGCTGGACATAATATATTCCCGTTGATGGACCACAGGGGCAAGGTTTATTCTTTCTTTTGTAAGAGCTGTTACTGTTCACATGTCTTTAATTGATGGCAGTATAACCTGCCTGTCAGTACAGCTAATAGCCAGTGCTGCTGCAAATGTTGGAAAGTATAGCTTAATAGGCCTAACAATGTCTTTATATTTCAGCCCCAGACTCAGTCTGATGTCTAACCTGGACTAAATTTGTACCCAAAGATTGACACAGCCCCTTGCCACAGGGATGCTCAATGTATCCTTACACATAGATGTCTTTCCTGCTTTGTCTGCAGCTAAGGATGCTTCTGGGCAAGGCTGTGTGTGAAAGCATGGATCTGCAGCTTCACACCTCCTGTGACTGAATGTCATGGCAGTCTGTTGTCACCTGCCCTGTGGTGGCTCCTGCAACCCCAGGTCATCCTGTCCCAGCATACAGGGAAACATTCCTCATAATCCTGGAGCTACAAATTCTTTTAAGTCAGGGGCTGAAATATCTTGTTCTGTTAAAACTTCACACACACACGCTTCTTCCCTACATATGATGATTTACAAGAACAACTTATGTTTTACAGATTGTATGAATTTCCAAGTATATTTTAATATGGAAAAATTTCAGTTAATATCATAATCCATGTAATGGATTAACATCTGGTTCTAATTTCCCAAACCTCAGCTTCCAAACTCTTCAGAAATTAATGGGAAAGTCAGTAGACAGCCTCAACACGGAGCGTAGTATTAATTCTTCATGTCTGTTTCATTTTACTTTATTTAGACTTGAAAGATATTCTGTCCTACTGGCACGAGTTCAGAGATCTTCCCTCATCACCCATGAATGGGAACCACATCCCTACGTCCTCATATATTATAACTCAAAGGAGAATTTTGAGGAAGAACAGCCGGAGAAATTCAGCCCAATCCATGTCATGAATTGTTTAAAACAGTTCTTGTACTTTCCACTGGCATGGCCTTTTCCACTAGTTGTTATTTGAGATACTTTAATCAGTTTAGAATTTATTGATTAATACATCTCTTCATTTCCAGACAGAAAAAACCTTGCTAACCTCCATCTGGTAAGTCAGTGAAGAATTGGGCCAATTTAAGAAACTCCCCAAGTTTGTTGTTTCAGTCCCAATATCTCACACTGTGGGAGTTTTGCAGTTGATTTCAATGGTAATTATGAAACAAAAGAAAAAGATTTATGCATCTATGAGTATGAATGCAATCTATATGCGGCTTTTTATTTCTGTTTGTGTTGTGATATGTGAGATGTTACCATTTTATTTGGCAACTGCATTAGTACACATAAGGTAACAAAATGTCAGGGCACTGTGAGGACTGGGGGTTCCCTTGGGTCTGGGAGTATCCCCAGGAGCTAAAAGGGCATTTGTAATCATCCCTGGTAGGTGACTGCTAATTCAGAGTAACCCTTTTTACCTTTCTTTTATGCATTAAAAAACATTTTGTAATTAACTGTCCTTCTTTTTCTTTTTCATGGAGAGATTATTTGCCATTATCATGAGTATGTGACTGTCACATACAACATACTTTGTGCACTTATAAATTCAGCATGTGTTTTCTTGCCACCCCAATATTCCATTGCTGCAGCTGGTAATTTACACTCTTCATTTAAAAGCCGCAGTATCTTGCCAAATTATATGAAGTCTAATTTGACCATTACTTCTGTAGAGCTAAAAGTGATGGTATGACCAACTTTTTTCTGTCCAGAAGTAGGACTAAATGTAGAAGAGAGTATATGCTCAGAGTGCTCAAAGCTCTCATATTTATAACTTGAGATCAAAGACCTCATCATATCAAATTCATTCCTTTTTCATGAGCAGTAGCCGTGGGCTGGCCAGAGTTCAAGAACATAATCGTGTTCAAAAAAGTTTGAGTACCTAAAACTCAATGTGTATCTCAGATATGCAGGTGATAACAAGGATACAGACAGGTCATGGCTGTGACTGCAGGGTAGAAGATATTTACATAAGAGATGTGTGTGGCCATTAGGACCAGAAGGGTACAGACAGCCGTAAAGGCTGTGCAACAGAAGCAGTTAGTGACAGAAGACAGATTTTGGCAAGAATGAGAGAAAAAGGGATTGTCATTAAAAGGAGCAGGAAGGAAGCAACAAGGAAGACAAACCCTTATTTCAGGTAACTTGTGTTTCTGCCTGCTGAGAAGCTTGATTTTGCTGTCCACTAGGCTGTGGCAATTCTGCTCTCACCATACAGAAGTATGTGTGTTTTATCACATGCAGCTGGCAATGGAAGCCCCACTGCTTTAGTTCTGCAGCTGAACCTGCAACATTTCTGTATGTTTAGAAGTGACAGCTTGAGGAGGGTGCTGAGGTAGTCCAGAGGGAAAGCAGAGCAGTCCTGAGCACTGCAGTGAGACCCTGTGAGGAGTTCATGTCTACCTTGGTGACTGTTTAAGTTCAGAGAATACATTTTTCACAGCTGGGCACTGCACTAGGACTGCAGCCATGACCCAAGCTGGAGGCACATGCCCCTGGGCAATGAGGGCAGCTCTGACTGCCCCAAGCTGTGCAGGAAGGTGCCTGCATTGGGTCCTGAACATAGGCTGGGGCTGGAGTTCCTTCATCCCCTCAGTAAATCAAAGCCTATCACAGCTTGATTCAAAGTGCTCCTAAATAAATGGGCCTTTCTGCTGGTGTCAGTAGGATTTCTAGTTTCCTTCCCATTCCTCAGCATCCTTGGGTCCCCAGAGAATATAATCAAGCACAGGAGACTGGAACAATCAGGGCTTGGAGATCATGTAGTATCCAGGCACAGCCTTGAGGAGTCATGTTTGCTGACATTAGGTTGACTACAGCTTTATGGTCATTTTACACATGACATGTCAGCTGTGTAAACCTTGCTGAAACAGGAGATTGCCTATGACTAGCTGCTGTGAAATTGAAATGATTTGTCTGTGTCTATGTGGACTGAAAATCATGGCTATTGTTTGCTACTCATTGCAATTTCTCAAGCTTCTTTTCTGATTTGGTGTAATTTTGTAGTGGAGACAAGGTACTAAAGGAGCTCACAGTGCAGGTGGGTGCCAGATTCTCACTTCATCAATGCCTCCCATCAGCTTCCCATCAGACTGCATGGGCTTCACCTTGAGAGCACAGATCATATTGTATTTTCCTAACTTCAGTAGAATTTATTCCAAGGGAAATCTGTGCTATTGCAGAGGGAAGTATTACCCAAGGTCACTTAGGGTAACAGAAATGAGCTGTAGCTGATGAGATTCCTGGTGAACAACCTGTGGATTCAGTCACCCTTTAGCATAACTGGTGTAGAGTTTGGGCCTGTGGATTCCTGTGCTTTCAGGATAACCGTATAGAAAATAACAGATGTGCCAGCCTGCCCCTTGCACCAGAGCAATTTTGTAAATTATGATTATGCCTGTTCTCATTTTTCAGACTTAACAAAGCTATATGAAGTTTGTGGTGTAGTTAAATATTAGGACAATACTTTGAGAATGGCTTGTAAGAATATTTTTGTACAATTCAACTATATATTGCTTTAAATTAGCATAGGAAATTTGAAAATGTTTTCACCTATTCTTTGTGACCAAAATCTACAGGTATGGTCCATAACCACTCCATATGTCCCAAGAAAAACAGAAATGTTCTAATTTAAGTTTTTGTGATATTCTATTTCACGTGACTTGGAGTACGGTAAAAATTGGGATAAACAGACTTCATGCAACATAACATCTGAGTGCAGAACATTTTATAAGACAAAGGGAACAAAGACTCCCACTGAAAACCTGCTGGAGTCAAATAATCATTTATTCTGCCGTTGTTGACTTGCCCCTGTCTAAATGATAGGGGCTTAGCTACAGGAAACAATATTCTGACAAATGCTTGTGAAACCCTGTATAATCCCTGTCACATCAAAAGCTTGTGTGCAATTGTGTGCTTTTGGCTTTAGTGCTCTTTTTTTCTCACACATACAGAAACAACAGATAAGGAAGTATCTATGCTTATCAAGAAAGAAGGCTACTTTTTACAAACACAGCACATCAATGAATCTTAAACTGCAGGTCTGAAGTTTGGGTGAATTTCAGGGCTGATGTCACATATTGTGTTCAAGAGCTGTTTCATCATGCTCTCCATGTTCCTGTGGTAGCTGCTCGTCAGGTTTCGGATGGCTTCTGTTGTTTGCTCTTCTATTTTGGCAGAGAGGTTGCCTTGGGAGCCCATTACCTGAAAAACAGGAGACCTCTGAGCAAAATAAGAGGTTACATATGACCATGTTTATTGTACTTTTTTTCATCATGTAGCACAAGCATTGCACAAACACATCACAGTGCTTCCGAACAGTAAGGGTTTGATCTGTGTTGAACTGTATGCATAAAAACAGGATTAAAGGCAACTCTTTCATATGCTCATTAGCAATGGGAATCTCCCCATGTAATGAAAGTTTCCCAGCTCATGGTGGGAACAACACTGTGTATGTTTTGTCTTTTATATGGCTCATTTTAATTTGTTTTCTATTTTAATGACTAGTCAGCTAAGTTCTATCACTGTGTGCTTCGTTTGGCCTCACTGAAAATGCCTGTGAGTGCAGCTAAGGACCAGTCATGGAAAAACCTTCCTGAAAATGCATAATTACAGTTTCAGAGTACTTGAAATGTCTTCAGCAGTTAGTGATGTATAACCCTCAACAGGCCTCAGACAAGGTCTTTTAATGTTACATTTTCTTATCTGGCGAAATACCAGACAGCTTCTGGCACAGTTAATATCAGGACATTCGCTTAGAATTTAATTGACTCTAGACTCACTGAACATTTTAGCAAGGTTATGTTATAAACAGATGCACACGTTCCAAATCTGTGACTTTGCTCCCTCCTCCCCCACTGCCCCAACATCCCTTGAATTCTTCCCTTATGGAAAAATCCTTCAGATACCAGCAGAGAAATTGGTTTCCAGCTAAAGAATTCCATATGGAGAGAAGAAGACATTTCTGCAACTGTTCTTGTTCCTGCCACAATTCTCTGGGGTGGACTAGCAGGTGGAGCTAACCTGTGATATATTAGTGGGGTACCTAGAGCATGACCAGAAACAAGGGTGGGGTCATTAACTCTATTTTCCATGTGGTTTCAACCAACTTTCCATATGGTATCCCAACTAAGTCCTTAAAAGAAGGAAAAGCATCTTTTGCAGAAGCCACCTTCCCTGTTCCATTTATCAGTACCTGGCAACGTAGTAAGACATTGGTCCATAATCCACATGTAAAATGCTTTTCAATTTGGAAGAAATATAGGTTGTAGACATAATAATAAGTATTGTGAAAAGATTATAGTTTTCTATAAGAACTATTTTTAGCTGACATTTTATTTTAACTTTTAGACAAGTTGCAAGGGTCACGTGTGGGAAAGGTTGTACAGCTTAGACCAGATTTATGAAGCTGATGTTTTCCCCTGGGGAAGATAATTTTCTAGAGATCCCAGATTGTTGCATGTTATCCAGCTACTAAATACTTTTGAAAAGCCTCAAGGAAAGTATTACAGCTTAAAGAAGAGCCTCTGCAGACCTGCTCTCTCGGCTCATGCTAATATTGTAAATTGAGATAGTAAATTCTTCTTCTTCTATGTGTTTCCCCCTCTTTTTTTTCCTGCTTCTGAATTTGAAGACCTTTTTCTTGCAGAATGCAGGCAATGCTCTGCTTAGTTTATAATTTCTGCTGACCTTGAAGGTCTGTCCCTTATTTTGCCCATACAGGTTTTATGCTAGTGTTGTTTCAAAGCTGCTAAAATATTACATTGGCTCAGAAGCCACAAAATTCAGAACTAGGCTGCATATCTCCAGAGTTAGGTGACCTCAGACCCTGAGTGAAAACCCCATGAACTCTTAGCAAAATTGGTTTGAGATCCAGGCTAAAAATTTTGCATGTTTTGAAAAAAGATTTTGCATATTTTCATTCTAACCTCAATCATTATTTTTCTGGTGCTATTGTTAATTCTGGATGGATGTGAAGCATCTCATCATAGAAGAGTATTTTCTCCAGTCTGGATACAAGCAACACAAAGTAAAAGGAAGAATGGCATTAAATGAGACTGTGATAGAGAATTAAAAATATTTGTGTCCAAATACCTGAGAAAGTAAACTGAACTGGGCATCAGAGGTCCCTCTGCACTGGCTTTGCTGGAGCTCCTGACTGCCTTCCAGACACAGGTTAATAATGATGGCATTTGTCTGGACAGATAAATGTTGGACATAATGGGGTCAGGGAATGTGGAGGAGGACTGCAATGATCTTGTACAACATGCTGTCATTCGAGGAGCAATATGTGCTCTGTCCTGCCTGTGTGAAATGTTCAGTTGACAAATAGTGGCCTTTCCCTGCAGCTTTAATTTTGTTTGTGATGAAAAAATTGAGTTCACAACAATGCAACATCTTTACTTTTCTGCTATCAAGACCTAGAACAAGAAGTCTGGCTTGACTGAAAAGGTGAACAAATTTTAGAGGTGTTTTTACTTTATTTTAGGGTCAATAAACATCTGAAATTGTACATTTGAGTAAGTTCTACCTGGCCTGCCTGTATGACAGTGTTTCTGGGGGATGGCAGGGTATGATAGAGACTTAGTGTGTATAGATGTTCCTAAGGGTTGTGATCTCTGCTGGAAGATGCTTTATATAAAGGGAGACTGGAATGACAGGTTTGTAAAACAGATTTTATTTGACTTCTTTGGCTTTTTTTTCCTTTTTTTTTTTCCCTTTTTTCTTCCTTTTTTTTTTTGGGGTTGGTTTTTTTTTGTTTTTGGTTTGGTTTTTTTTGTTTGTTTTTGTTTTTTGTTTGGTGGCTCTTTTTGCACAAGTAGTTTTCTTGCCTTTGCACAATAGAAGCTGGGGGAAAAAACAAGACCAAAAATGTAAGAGGAAGGTCACCAGGTAAAAATAGAATGAATTGTGAACTTTCATGGAAATACTAGAGAAAAATGCAAGATGCCATAAATGTATAAAATGGCTTTATTCAGATATGAGAATATCAGTCAGACAATTTTTACTGTAGAAGCATTGTGGCAAACTCCAAAGTTTTGGTGATTTCAGTTGATAAAGGATGCAGTCTTGTACATAATCAAAAGAGACAGCTGAAGTGGAACAGAAATGGAAAGAAACATTTTAAATTTTGCTTTTACTGACAGATCCACTTTACTGAATCCTCCAGTTTCAGCACAGGAACTAGGTCGGTCTGTAGTTATAGAAAGAGGACCCAAAAGTATTTTTCCTTAAGGGACATATGTCTTCAAAGCAGTGGCATGAACCAAATATGGAATCTGGACAATTTTAGTGGTGAAAGTCCACAATTTCTTGTACAAATGCATTCAAAGCCTGTGAAAAAGTCAAAATGAAGCATATATGCACAATAGATGGCACCTCTGTGTTTAATCAGTGTGACCATGCTGGTTTGCAGGAGTCTCTGTGTAAAACTGTTGGAAGCAATTTGGTTTACCATTGAACACATTGGTACAACCAAAGAACATATGCAGGTTTCTTACTTACATTTGTTTCCTTGGTTCTAAATTCCTTCTCCCTCTGTAGTCTGTAGTGGTCTATCTCAGCTGTGGCTTCTTCCTTGGCCTGCTTCAGCCTTTTACCCTTTCCTAGAGGGGGAAGAAAGGGGGATTTATTTCATACCATCACTGCATCCCCAAAGATGAATCTCTCTAAATCAGAGGTATTTTAGCTGGCATAGTAGAACACTGACTTTGCTGAAAGCCTTGTCCATCAGATTTATTTGCACAAGAATGGTCAGAAGAGATAACATGATTTACTTAGAGTACTTTTTGACTGATAGCCAGTCATGCAAGTGCCCATCTTCTGAGACCAACTTTCTGTGCAGAAGCACACATCAACTGAAGAGCTTCTTGGTTTGCTGGCAACAGAAGTCTTTTTGCAACTACACGTCTTCGTGTAACACAAATGCATTTTTTTCTAATCACAGCTTGGTGTTTAAATAAATATCTATCTTTTCTTCATCAGCAATAGTAGGAGCCAGATAACAGATTTTAGTTGTCACGGATGGGAAAAGACATTATTCTGTAAGATTTGCTGTATTGATTGGTTGCCAGAATCCCTTCATCCCACACCAACTGGATTCTGCTTAGAGCTGGCAGATTTCCAAAATACTGCAAGACATGTCTTAACCACTACCAAACTGAGTTGCAACTTTCAGGCTTTGTCCTTTTCTTCCCCCACCCCTTTCCACTAACATTTGTTAAATGCAGAGATGAGTGCTTAAGAGAAGGAGGTCAATGGTATTCTCTACCAGCACACAGAAAACATA
Organism: Pardalotus punctatus; assembly: GCA_013400915.1. NCBI lineage: Eukaryota > Metazoa > Chordata > Aves > Passeriformes > Pardalotidae > Pardalotus > Pardalotus punctatus. The sequence goes on from VZTX01016877.1 coordinate 192,519, forward strand.
AAAGTGATTAAAAATTAATTTTTTTTGTTTTTCATTTTAAACAAGAAGGTGATCTGTAAGGTGACATTTTAATTTCTTCCTCACCAGGCTTGTTTACATATTTAATTTTGTTTCCTGTGAGTAGTTACTTTGTCTTAGGTAAAAAGCAATGGGCTTGTTAAATCTGGAGTATGTAAATCATTGCAGGACTGGGCATAAGGTAATTCCTGGATTTAGTAGGCTTATTATGTAAAGAATAAGAGTAAATGGTTTGATGAAAATGTGATGTTTAAGGTTTTACATGACGGAGCTGGTGAGCATGTCATAAAACCCCTGTGGGCTTCTCTGTCATTTATAAAGTCAGTAAAATTGTATGGATCTCTTCAGGATTCTGCTACACTACTTTGTGGGGAAAAAGTAATTTTCTAACTGTAAACCTCTTGCATGGGATATTGGTATGTTAATACTTGAGACACCCAGGCTGATGCTGATTTTTGGGGTCTCTTTCTGCTGTACACCTAGAATTTTAGGAGCAGGGAGAATAAGGTTGCTCCTTTTTCTTGACAGGAGAAGTGTCTTCAGTGGCTGAAAAACTGTTTAGTTGCTTGAATTAGGATATCTAAAGAATGAGAGAGTGGCGGCCTAGGCAACAGAAAGAGCAATCTTGATCTCATGCGGTACATTGATTTATTTACTTACTGTAACAACCTATGTAACATCACTGAGCAATAAGACCCCCCCTTTTTTTTAATTTTTAGGCTTTCAATTCGAGCACAGAAGATGAAAGGTACCTTTCCTCCTTTCCTGAAATTTTAGGTAACATTCTCTGCCTAGACTAGGAAGACGAGCCTAAGTATTTCTGATTTGTTTTCTCCAAGCTGTTACACTGGATTGGTTACACCTGAGCTGGGCTTCTGATCTCTTATCAGGTGTGTCATGTAGCAACTGTCTTCCCCGGAGCATGGCACAATGAGGAGGCTGAAGCTTGGGAGGAAGACTGTTTTAATATAGCTGAGACTCAGCAAAAGCCTGGGTAAAATACCTGATTCAGCAGGAAATTACTTCCCCAGCTGATGGCTCCTTTCAAGGTGATTATCTGCAGATGGGTGAGTAGAAGCAAAGAAATGCATGAAATGTGAATTACCTTGAAAGTGTTGATTCCTGGACTGTTTGCTTTTGTGGGTGTGCTTATAGTGGAATCGTGGGGATAGCACTGTATATCAGAAGGAGCAGCCTACTGAGGATCTAGGTATCTTTATTGATTCCCAGCCCATCAGTGCAGGGCTCTCTTGCATAGTAAATTAACATTTCTCAGAGTCCTTCTGCCATTGACCACTGTGCTTATGTTTAAAGGGGAGAGAGGCTATTTAAAACCTAGTGGGCACTTTCCAGAGTTTGTATTTATTTGATAAAGGCTGATTTCCCCCAGCTTCTGCCGCTCACTGGATGAAGTTTTGGGACCAGGATGAGTGAACCGACAGATTTGTGTAAGAGCCTGACATCAGTCTAGATTACAAAATTTGGAAGCAGGTTTAGGTCTGTATTTCGAAGCTTCCCTTATTCTCCTCTCCAAATTTGGAGCTTGATCAGCCTTTTGTAGAGTTTCCACTCTGTAGGAGTGGAGCCGGGGGGTGATTCTCTGGAGCTGGCAGTCGGGGGGAGTGACTATGATGAAGCTTTGCCAATTTCACCAGCTGAGGAAATGGATCTCTATAGCAAATTAAATTATTTCAAAATCAGTGGGATTTTAATTTCAAATTCCATCTGGGGGGCCATCTGTAGTAAATATGTTGCATATTTGGCCACCAGATAGATAAATATATCCATTGAAAATGCACAAAATGGAAAGAGATTAACTGTAAAACAACAGTTCACTTGCCTCTGACAATGCAGCTAGTGAACCAAAAAGTGTATGTATATACATACGTGTCAGCTCTTGACAGTGCACTGGAGGAAGCACAATACATAGGGTGTCACTGTAGGATGGCAGCCATTTCATTTTTCCATGATGCCTTTAGGATTGGCACAGCAGGAACCTGCTGCTTCCTATTTAATTAAGTGGAAAAGCTGTGAGTAAATTACTGCTAGTTCAACAATGTTGTGGACAGAATCGGCAACTGCCAACATATGCGATGGTGCATATGCTGCACCTGATTAAGTTAAGCAGAAACTAGAGCTTAACCTGCTGTTCCACTAGAGACAAACCAAAATTAATTAATCAGTCTGTTGTTAACCACTTGTCTGCTACCATAGTAGTGTAATATGGAACTGTCTTTTCAAAGCCTTACTGATCTGCTGGGTTGGGTTCTCTGCAGAGCACAACCAAGATGAAATCAACCCTTACTCACTGAAGGGTGGCAGAGCACTGAAATTCAGCCAAAATATGCAAAAAGAGGGCAAGAAATACAGAAGGATGGGCAAACCAGCCTGTCCCTGTGAAATTTCCTCTAGGATCATAGAGGTGAGGTACAGAAAGCCCCAGGTTTGAAGAGATTTTTTCTACAAAAGTCATGCTAAGGGGGCCAGGTTTGCTGCTAGCCCTCTGTCTCTCCTTCCATCCTTAAAGATGGGGAGCAGCAAAGCAGCTGTGCTATGCCTGGCTTCCTTGTCCACAGCCTATAGATTTTTAGGCATCATGTTAAATTGGCCACATCTTAAAAAACTTGCTGTGACCAGTCAGCCCTGTATGGGATTTTCTTGCCAAACATGGGAAGGTTATTAGCATGGAGAAGGGCTGTATTCTTCTTTCTAGGTATTTCTGCCATGTTAACGAAACACCTTGCTCTGTTTAGATCTGAAAGAACTGGTGTCTGTTAGGTTGTTGGAGATTTTTAGATCTTGCAAGAAAGACAGTAGGAGGCAAAAATGTTGCATTCTAATTTGTTCAAACACTGTTATCTTACTTTCCAAAAACTGCAATGCTAAAATTGGGGTTTTGTTTTCAAACATATCATCTAGACTTCTAGCTGAATTTCTGCATAGAAATCAAGTCGTTTGAAGAAGTTGCCAAAAATTAATCATATTTTCTTAAAATAGAACCATTTCAGTTGTCTTTGCTAAATTGTCTGGAAAATGGGATTTGGGGATGTGCATTCTGAGAAAACTATTTTGTACTTCTAATAAAATAGAATAGAGGCAGCTGAACATTATGTATAGCTTTTTCAGTAGATAAAATATGTCTTGGATATTATCCAAGAGCATGCCATGGATATAATTCTGTTTGCAATATCTTATTTTGATTAACATTTGGTTTTAATCTGATTTCCTATAATCTTTCATCTGAGTTTTCTTTTTATTAGGCATGAGAAATTCAAGTGAAGACATAAAAATCTATAGGAAAACAAGTTTTGCTAAGCCCAGTGTTCATGACACATTTGTTTCCCTTGTTTTACCCAAAAGGATTTTCAGGAATTGAAGTCTTGGCTCTGACAGTGCTCAGTTATTTCTAGGATCCAAATTATGCTTAAAGTAAAAATAATAGATAAAGCAGCACCGTGTTCAAAAGGCCAAAGGATTGCAGACTGGTTTGGTGTGTTTAATCAATTTAATAGTTTCAGCCTTGCACATGTGCATTTACTAACCAAATATTTAAACGATTAATATTTTTTGAGGTATAAATGGTATCAGCTAATGATAGAGTAATGATATTGCCTGCCAGGATAAAGGGTATTGAACAAGAACCAAGAAAAAGCATGTACAGAGGAGCTTTGGCACTATAATTTTGCTTTGTTTTGTGTGCATCAATATAATTTTATTTGCTATTATTTTCAGTTATTCACAGTGGCTTTTGCATTCCCAACAACTGCACATATGTCAGCAAAACCCAGGCCCATTATCTGTTTATACACAATATTATGTGTGTTCACACTACATTTTGATTGGTTGTGTGAGTATCAACTGTAAACACTGAAGGGTTCGCATACGGGTAGTTTTGTTAGTCACGTTTCCTTGCAAATGCCTTTTCCTGGTGTGTTCCATGACCACTGTGCCAGCTGATGTTCCAGTGTAAGCACAGTAGCTGCGCTCATTGGTGCGGCGGTGTTGTGCAATGCCTGAGGTGACAAAGGCGGTGCTGCCGTGGCAGGGCAGGAAGGGCTCACTGCTTTCCCTGGCAGCCCAGAGCTGCAGAGTGCAGGCCCTGAGCAGCAGCTGCTGACCCGAGCTGGCACCAGGTGGATCTGAGCTGGCCATTCTGGGCTGAAGCAGCACGTCCTGCCTTGTTTCAGCCTTGTTTCAGTTGTGTGTGCACGGGTCAACCAATTGCACTGCACAGATCTGTTGCATCTCATGTAGTTCCTTTTAGCTTAGCTTTTATGCTCAGAGACAAACTTAGCAATTCTTTATTTTGGTCTAACTATGGAATCTATGTGGGGCAGAGACTGTTGAAGTAATTCCAATTTGGCATAGCCAGATTTGCCTCTAAAGGAATCCCTTTTCTCCTTGTCCCACAGTATTTAAGTTATGCTGCAATAGTTCGTTATCTAAGGTAGTGCAGTGACATAGTTGTGAAAAATACTGAAATTAGGACAACATGGAAATGTTTAATTTTATTTTGTACCTGCACTGAAAACTTCTTGTAATGTTGAATATAATGGTTGTGTAGGTATAATTATTCTGGTAGATTACCTATAATACTTGGTTTAGCACAAAATCCAGGGTGGATTTACTTAAGCTGTTTGCCCTTGATCTGCTGTACCTAGGAATAAAATTTTTTGGAAATTCTTGAGGTTTTTCATGGGATCACACTGAACTGCTGAGGCTGGAAGGAGTCTATAGGATACACTTCCTGATGGGAGCAGGGGCAGCTTGATTGGGGCTATATCCAGTAGGTTTTAACATCTCTGGGAATGGAAATTCCCTAGCCTCTCTGGGCAGCCTGTTTCTCCCTTGCAGTCATTGGGCTGTTTTCTTATGTTTAAATTTGTGTATTGAAGTTTTAATTTTCCTTAGTAATTCTCATAAATGCAAGAAAATCGTGGCCTTAAAAGTAATAGAAAAGAAAGCCAGACTGATGAATTATTTTCACTCTAAATAATTTTACTGATAGGAGAATTCTTAATAGCTGTTTTTCTGTGGCGGGTTAATAACTTCTAGCAGTGTATTAGCATTGAGGTAAACATTGGTAGTGGTTTAGTTCAAGTTTCTTACTGAGGGATCTGGAAGATGCTTTATCTGAAAGAAACACTGTGCTTATTACCGTCCACTCCAAGTGAGACTGAGGTGATGATAAGGGAGTGTGTCTTTTGCAGAGAAGGGTAAATGCAACTGTAACTGTGTCTGGATTCTGCAAGACATTCATCTTTGGTCGTTGCTTTTATGTTATAATGATTCTTTTCACTTTTGGAGTTCCTTAATTTATGAAGCTTCTTTTTAAACTTTTTGTTTTAGAAAAAGCTAAGCTGACTCTTCTGCTTTTAAAAACAAACCCAAATGAAATTAAAGCAACCAAAAAACACCCCAAACCCAAAAGTAAAGGGTAATCAACTTCAAGGCATCGTAGTTAAAGCCTGATTCTGCAGTCTGTGTTCAGGCCAAACTCGCTCTCCCTCCACTGGGGCTGTGCCTTTCCAGATCCTGTGCTCTCCTGCTTTGGGGAGCAGTGTGTGTTTCCTCTGCCCTACATGAGAAGGGAAAAAACATCCCTCCCAGAGCACCCAGTTTGGCTATGTAAGAGGTCAAAACACTACTTAACTATCCCTTGCTTTCTGGTTTCTGCCTGAGAGAGCTGTGTTTTATGAAGGTGGGAGGATTTTTTTTAATCTCTATTGTATCTGCAAGGCACAGGCAGTGGCTGGGTGCTTAGGGAGGGGCCTTGCCTTACTATTTATTTTTGTGTGCTGCTGTACAAATTGACATGTCACACAAAATTAATGAACACACAGCAGTCCTGATTCATGTGTAGAAGGGATATGGAAACCACCCAAATTATTCTGTTTAGCTTCCATTCCTCCCTGGAAGACAAAATATATTCCTTTAATCACACTTTTCCTCCACATGACATCATTGTCATGCATTTTCTTTGCCTTCTGCAGCACAGCATTGTTTCCTGCTGCTGGTTTCTAAAGCAAGATCACTCCAGAAAACAGTATTAATGTTTCAGTGCTAGCTCAGTTCAGTGAGTTACATGGTTGGTACCTGCACTCAGGAGAATAATTACTTGTACCATGTAATAAAACTTCTATGAATGTACTATTATAGTACTGAGAGTGCTTGGGATTTTTACTTTGATTACTATCAGGGTGCTGAAGTCTCCCTGTAGTTTTTATATAATTCTTTGAAGCCCAGCTGAAATTAGGAGACAAGCTACTGGATTTTGCAAGTAAAGAGGAACACTGAAAGCACGACCTATAAAGAAAAATAAAGAATTTGGAGTCAGATCCTCCCAGAGCTGGCAGCCAGAGGCATGTAGGATTCTCGTTTAAATAGCTAAAGAAAGCAGTAATGACATTACTGGCATTCAGATAAAGCAAGAACAAATCCAGCTGAAAGGATGAGTATAACAAAGAAAATGTTTTTTAACATAATAAGGCACACGCACACACAAGCACATGGAATTTAAAGTAAACTCTGAATGGTCAGGTTTGGATAAATGCCTGGCTGCAGTCAAGGCACAGCACTAGTGCATGTATACAGATGAAATAATCTTTTTCTGTGAGCTGCTGAAATTCTGAAGAGCTTGCACTTGAGAAATACAGTAAAACCAGGCCAGCTACTTACTTTTTTTGGCTTCCTCCAGTTTGTCCTTGGCACGTTTTTCTGCCTGCAAAAGCTGCTGGATTCCCTGAGACTGGCTGGTCATGCTGATTGCTGGGGCTGGTGAACTTCTGTGGAGATGGGAGCTCAGAGGGAGTTTTATACAGCTGCCAGGCTCTTCCTTGTGTTTTTTGTTCTGTGTGTTACTGCAACAATCTTCCAGATTGCACTGACCCAACCAGCTGTGCCTGGATTGCTGCTGGGTGCACAGGCCTGGGAGTGCAGTCGGAAAAACACAGCAGAAGCAAGGCTGAAAGGAATGTTCTCCTCTCTTCAGGGTCACAGGGAACTCGAAGTGTATGATTAACACTTCAGGGGAAAAAAAAAGAGTGCCTAAAATGGCTTGTATTTTAATGGGGAATTTTTTCTATTTTAAGCTCTTATTTCTGAAGCAGAATAAAGTTAATCTTGTCAGAGGAACTGAGGAGAAAAGCATATTTTCTTGGCATTTCCTTTTAATAAAACTTCCCCTCAAAGTGAAGAATCAGGCTCAGCCAACAAGTAGAAGAACTGCTTGTAGGCTTCTGTTTAATGTTACTTCTCAACACTATGCATTAGGGTTTTCACTTTAAAAAAATCTTCAATAGGAGTTAATTCATTGGGGACTAAAGTTTAAAAAGCATGTAGTGATTAAGGTATGATCTGCCTTGTAATCTGCCATGATGGAGGTGAGTGGAGATGAGATGGAGTGGGAAGCTGTGGGATTAGCTCTGAGATCCAGACTCTTGGAAGGTCTGAATGGCAGCCCAGGTTTTACTTTCAAGTCCTAATGCACACAACAGTCAAATGAATGCCTGAGAATGGCTGTAAATACACACCCCATTCCCTGCAGCAGGAAAGAGTGTTTTGTGAGCTACTGCATGAATAAGAAGCATGTTCATATTCTGAATCCTCATTAAAAAACCCAACAAATCCCACTTGTTACAGGTGTTTTGGCCATTGCGTAGGAGAGGAACATGCCAAGTTGCATAATTAAAATAATTTTTTGTAAAAAAACCTCATAGCATGAGTAAAGTATATTTATTAGAAGTTCTTGGCAGAGCTCTGCCAAGCCTGGAGATCACCTTCTGATATAAATGTTTCTTTCATGCTGCAATTTTATATATATAGCTATATATTTATACATGTAGATATGATTTCTGCATATACTATAAAATATGTTTATATAAAAATTATTTGGTGCTCTCTGTTAATGATCCTTGTTGTAGGGCCCTTTCTTTTCTGGGGCTTTCCAGGGCAGCTGTGTTGTGCAAATTCCTTGCTGCTAGACTGTTACCTGGTCCTGATGAGGAAATGTGTACTATTGGTATGAAGTATTTTTCCCTCCCAAATAGTTGCAGGTTTGAGAGAAAATGGAAGGAGAAGCCTCTTGCCCTATTGCTGCCTTCAGCTGTGTTCTGAACGACAGTAGAACTGAGACTTGGAAAAGGAAATTGTTTTTTTTTTCTTTTCTGTGGTAGTGCAAAGTCAAATTTCACTCAAGCTCTGCCTTTCTCACATCAATCACTGAATTTATTTCTTCATCCAGGAGCTGTGTGAGATGCTTGCTCATCTCCAGCACTGAAATCAGGGGTTCACTCTAGCTGCAGGAGAGCAGACATGGCACTGGTTTTAGAAGATTTTAATGCCTGGCCTTGAAGTATATTCTATTCAAACATAGAAGAAGAAATTATGATCAATTCTACAGAAAATGTGGAAACTGTAGGGTTGGGACTCCATTTGCCACTGCGACTCAGCTACAAGTAATATTACTGGCAAAGAAAAGCAGAAGTGGAAAATGAAAGTAGAAAATGAAGAGATCTGGTTTACTTGGGGCAGGAAACTTTGGCTCAGAACTTTAAAGCAGAAGTCACTTAAAAATTAAATAGGAAGTGGAAATGTCAGGCTCATCTCAGACATCAAAAGTATATTCCAGGCAAAGGGTCTTGTCAAGAAAATCTCATTGCTGTGAGAAATGTTACAAAACTACTGGCAAATTAAACCATTGCAGTTTCTGGACTTCGCTGAAAGCATCATGGGCCAGACCCTTTGAATTTTCAGAGCAGTTCTCAATTATAATTATGTTATGTGGTCCTCATTAATGATCTGAATTTTGACATTTACAATCTGTTAATTAATATTTCACAAAAAATAATTCTATATGATGAATTTTTATGGGACAAAGATCCAGTCTTCAAGAGATTATGAAGCTCTTCACTGTAAAAAAATTAATATATTTCTTAAGTAGATCATTTGAGCTGCATATGTCACAGTTCACACATTTCAATATTTTTCTGATTTAAAAAAAACAAAACAATCTCAGTTTATAATTTTCCTTGTGTCTGGTTGACATACAGTGTGGTATCATGCCATGCTGGCCCTCCTCATGGCATTAGGCAGGTACTAGTGCACATCTGCAGGGGAGAAGATGATAATTTATTTTGGCTGGTGCTTATACACATTTTGTTAGACTCCACATGAAGTACTGCCACTTAGAACTAATTTCAAAGCTTGTCTGATGATGTTGGTGATGACCTCAGACTATGCTGACATGGCACCTCTGTGTATCCCACCTCATGGATAATTCATTAAAATAAAGTAGGTTAAGCCACTGACTGGCCAAGCAGGCTCCTACTTCATCACACAAACTAGTAAGAAACTTCTCTGTGTCGTAGTTCTGGCTTTCTTTCCAAGTCAGCTCCAGACTCATTTAATTAGAAGAGAGAAGCGGATGTGGTGACTGGTGATGGGGGCAGGAGAGGTGTTACCAAAGTGAGAGAGGGCAGAGAAAAGGCGTTTTGGTTTTGTTTTTTTAAAGTCTCCTTTTTATTCTCAGCATTTTGTCTATCTATCTTGGGCTCCAGAATTTCCTGAGCCTTTTCTGATCATTCTGACAGAAAGGGAAAAATGGGCTCAGTTCTGGCATTCTTACTCCCTCAAAGCAAAGCTGCAGAACAAGAGCTCTTGAAGAGTGTTTCAAGGGATGAGAGACCCTGCTGAGTTCTCCCTGCTCACCCACAGCTTGAACAGCAGCAACACTCTAAATCAGGTGTTTTGAGTTTAATGGAGGTTGTGCAGCTGCTGTTTCATCTCTGCAGTGGGAAGGCCAGGGCCAGTGGCTAAATTCACCCCAGGTAATTCAGATTATTTTATTTGGAAAAAATCTGCTTGTGTAACTCAAATTGAGCCTTACCTGGCATGAGTTTACCACCTTCTCAATCCACCTACTACTGAGCAGTAAAGGTAGTGCCGTGGTGGCTTTTTATTGTGGTTTAAGTGTGCACAGACTCTCCTGTATGTAGGAGGGCAGCAGGCAGTTTCCACTAAAACGTGTTTAACTTGAAGCTCTCCCATGCATTGTCTCTGTGGCTGTATTTCCCAAGGTATACGGTTTTTTTTAATCACTTTTTAAAAATTACAAACCGAATTCTTTCCAAATGAGCTGCTATGACTGCTAAGTAGCACACTCTGTTCAGGCTGCAGCTTCAAAGCAGTGACATTGATTCGATGATAAAGCCTTAAGATCAGCAGTGTGGCAGGCGGGGCAGCTGGCTCGGGTGCTTTTGTGGGTCTGTGTGCCTTTTGTTTTGTTGCTCTAGAAAGGCCTAAGTAAGGAAAAGCAGGGTGCACACCTGCTTGGCTTCCTGCAGCACAGTGGGGACAGTTCTTCTTGTGAAAATGGAGCACCTTCAAACGCAGTAAGATCTGTCATGCTGTGAAGGAGTGATGGGCTCCTGTTAGCATGAATAGCAAAAAGTTTTTGTGCACAAATTAAAAAGGGACACAGGGAAAACCATCACACACATCTGAAAATTCTTGCCTTTTCTCTCTGACTTAAAAAAACGGTGTTTGCTTACATTAGAAGAAAAAGTTATGAACTTTGTACTGAAGTTGTAATTCTGTCTGCAAGCTAAGATTCTTGCTACAGCATTTTCTGCCACTGATGGTGTCATTCCGTTGACATCACCACAGTTGACCTCAGCAGCCTGAATTTTACCCATAGGCCTGAAAAATATGGGAACAAAAAGGTATGCAAAGGTGAATAAATATTAAAATATTGCTAGAGGCAACGTGCTACCACACTGTCTGGGTGAAATTATGGACTGCTGGCCAAGTCTGCAACACAGCCCCAGCTTCAGCTGGCATAGCAGGCTGATGACCCTAGATTGAACACCTACTTTAAACCGACTCATATTTTTTCCTAAATTTGGCCTGTGTCTTAATGGAAGTAATTATGTTTACAGCTATATGGGCTTTCACATTCAGAGAATGCCAATGTGAGCTGTGTATTTAATTACTTTTCCTAAAGATCTCTTCAACTTCCAGAAGAAAAAATAAGAATAAGAAAAGTGTCATTTTTTTTTCACTACCCATGTGATAATTCATGTAGAATAAACACTAATTTTAAAAAAGTGTAAAAGAAAAAGCAGCAGAAAAGAGCTCTAGTTTCAGTGTCTTTAACTTCCAGATTAATTTATAATTTGATCATCAGTATGGTTGTGGTTATTTCCTGTTCTCAGTGAATGGTGTGATCACCCCAGCCAGCAAACCCCCATCCAGCAGATCACTTACTCCCCCACAGTGGTGTGGGAGAGAGAATCAAAAGGGCAACCATGAGGAAACTTGTGGGTCAAGATATAAAAGCAGTTCTAAAAATGAGGGGAAAGGGAGGGGGATGCAAAGTGACACAAAGGAAGTCACTTCTCACCTCCCACAAGCAGACCAGTGCCTAGTGAGCCTGCAAAGAGGGGTACTGTGCAAAGGGCAATTCCCCAGTTCTATTGCTGAGCCTGGCACTCCATGGTACAAAGCACCCCTTGGTCAGCCCGGCTTGCTGTCCTGGCTGTGCCCACTCCTAGCCTGCACCTGTGGGGGACAGAGCTGAGGAGCAGACAAACCTTGACACCCTGCAAGCCCTGTCAGCAACACCTAAAACACTGGTGTGCTATCAGCACAATTTTAGTTGCAAGCTGGCAAGGTGCGGGCTGTGATGAAGCAATTAACTCCATTGCAGCCAACTCCAGCACACGGTTTCATTTCAAATAGTTTTCTTTTTTTTTTTTTTTTTTTTCCATTTCTCAGCACAGCTATTTGCTATCTCCTTTCCCACTCTTCACTACAATAGTGCCTCCTCCCTTATTCCATCCTCTCTACGATTTCTCACATTGCTGCCTTTCCCAAAAGAAGTTTGTAACTCCACCACTGTGTTTGTGCACGCAGGCAGGCAGGGAGGGGAAGTGGGGAGCCATGTAAGTATACTTTGAACTGTGTGGGCTAACCAACAACAGGCATCCGTGTCACAGCTCAACATCCACTTGAAGAATATTTCAGCTCTGTCTCAAATTAGACTTAACAATATCAACAAAGATATCACAAAGAAAATAGTTCAACTTTGCAGCCTAGAGGAGCTGGACCTGTGCTCCTCTGCATTATACTTAAGTGTACTTTGTGTATAGCTCAAGGTTGTTTGATCAGTTTTCTAACTTTCAACAAAATCTTAATTTTCTACTCAGTCATTTCATTGTATTTTATTCCAGCTCTGAGATACACCAGCTTAAACTGAAAGTGAAAAAAAGGAATAAGAATTTCCTTTCTTACAGTGAAAATGTTAATACTTCAATAGGAAGAAGGAAAGCTTTATTTGGAAAGATAAGACAGAAAACCTGGGGTGGAAAAAATTATGAATACTGGAATCTGTCTTTTAAGACTAGGGTAGAAGTTCCTTAGCTAAACTAGTCCCTGTAAATTTTCCTGATGTTATTCTGATACAATTCTGAAGGTGAATGGGCTGTTTTTCTCCTTACTTTGTAAAATCTACTTTTAATTAGTGTTCCTAAACACTACCATATACATATACTTATGTTAGTACATGTGTGCGTTGAGATTTAAAAATCTCTCTTCCATCACTTTCTAGTGCCTGGTAGGATTTTTGGTTTAATTAAAAAAATAAAAATAAAACTTACCGTCCCTTCATAAAAGAAATCAGAACATTAACTAATTTTAGCCTGTTCACCACTTTACATCATGTCTCTGGTATTTCTGTTCTCTGTTTCTCTTGCTTGTCATGTGGCTGTGAGAGTAGTGAGTCTTGTGTCTCCGGCAGTTCCTCATTTTAGAGGGGGAATGATTTTTATTGTCAAACCTTTGTGCAGTGTAAACACTTTTTTCTCTTTTTTTTTGCCATTCTCTTGATAGCTTATAGGGGCTTGGGTTTTGCTTTGCAGAAGGTAATTCTGCTGGTGAGGATCTCTGCATTTTTTAATGTAGGGCATTTGTCCCTCTTACAAGCTTGAAAAGAAGATCGGAATTCACTATTAGTTTTGCTTTTCTTTCAAACACTTCCCTTGCCAGTAATGCCAGAGCTCAGCGAGGTTAAGCACCATTACAATGTGTTAAACTGTCCCGAGTTCTGGCGCCAGGCCCCTTCGGAAGCCTGGCTGCCCACAGAGCTGCATGCGGCGCCATGGCCGTGCCTCACGCCTCGCCTTCCCCTACCCTGAGCAGCCTTCCCGCTTTATCCCGCAGAGCTCCCCTCGCCCGGGCTGGCCTGGTGCGGAGCCGGGGAGGAGGGAAGGCAGCCAGAGGTGACTTAGGGGCCCGATGCCAGGCAGTGGGAGCGGGGTAGGCGGTGGAGCTGGCGGGAGCTGGCTGCAGGGGAGCTGGGCCCTCACAACGCCTCCCCGGAGGAAGGGCGAACCCCGGCTCCGAACTGTGCCTTAGGCCCGGGCTTCTTTGGGATTGTTCGTGGGGTGCGATGGGAAATAACAGGAGTGGTGATCCAAAGATAGGTCAGAGGTGCTTGGTGTCATTGTCCTGGAAGTGTAATGGACTGAAAAGGAGCGTTTCTGACAAGAATTTCGCTTGTAATGGTGAACCATGGCGCGTGAGCCGCCGTGGGAGAGCTCCTTGTGGGCCTCCCTCACAGCTCCTGTGTGGGGATGTTGGCTCTGTGTTGCTGTGGTTGTCGTACAGAAGTTCTAGGGGTCACACTTTGTCTGGGGGAACAAAGAGGAACAAAAGATTGTACAGAAGAACATTTTGGAAGATCCTTATCTATCCCAAGGAATATTTTCTGGCCCTGCAGAGAGCCACAGAATAAAAGAGCCTGAGGACTTCAGGTATCACACAGCATTTAAAGAGGAGCCTCACTGCCATCTGTGCTATTCTGAAGTCATAACAAGAACAAGGTGAATAACTTTAAAAAATATTATTTTTAATGTGAAATGGAACTTCATTTACATGCAGGTAATATAAATATGAAAAGTTTGCTCTAGTAAATATGTGGTCTGACAGGAGCTGCTGGAATCAACAATAAAGACAAATTATTATCCATTTGGCAATTCTGAGCAGCTGCCTATTTTATCTTTGAAATAAATGCCTGGAAAGGTTTATTTTTTTAGAGAAAAAATTGGAATTAGGCTACTATGAAAGCACAAAAGTATTCTCTCTACTTCTGTCTGAGGATATTGTGAATATTTGCATTGCTCTTTTTTGACACTATGGATAACAGAAGAAGCAGCATGGATTAAACCTTTCTCACGGAGCATAGCATAGGCTACAATAGAAACCTCTCAAAAGAAAAAATCATTGCTTTGAAAAACCTCAAAAGATACATTGAAAAAAGAAGCTTCATGCTTATGGCTATGGTAACCCTTGATAAAAGGCTACACAGTCTTGGTTCTCAAAACACTCTTGAAATTAAATTAAATCTATTGAAATTCTTTAGTAAAGGCCTAAGAAGTAATAGCTTTTATTCTGTCAGTGTGCCCTACTGGATCTTTCCCTTCCAAGCCACCTGAGATCCTCCTCTTAATAGCAGAGATGATTGTAGATTATGTGTCCCAGGATTCACAACATTACAGCAGTTTATCTGTCCATGTCACTTCTCCCCCTTTTTGAGGTAGGGATGAACACTGCATGCAAAGTACTGACAGTCCCAGAAATTACTCTTTTTCTGCCTCTTCTGGCCACTTGACTCCTCCATGCCTTCAGAACAAAACCAGCTCTGCTTTTATGAAATAAGCTGTGCTAGTACAAGCAGCCGTTCTGCATTTTGTCCATGCCAGCAGCTCCTCTCAGCACTGCTGCCCAGAGCCTCACATTGAGTCTGACCTCCAGGCAGGCTTCTGCCCCCAGCTGTAGGTGTAGCACTGCCAGCCCTTTTGCTGGCTCCTGCAGCCTTGTTTTTAATGAATCCCACATGGGAAGAAGAGGGATAAATGTGGTGATGAGAAGACAAGGCCTTCTCCTTGCGGGCTTCATTGAGGTGCAGGGGCAGGCACTCAGCTGTGTATGTCAAATAACTGTTGTGCTGTAGTGTCAAGCATGGTGGATATTGTGCAAACCGACTGTAATAGCAACAGGTTGATAGCCTTTTCATAATGTGCATGTTATGTCCCATGTATTCCCGAAAAAAACTCCAAAAGGAATGTGTGCTATTACACTGGGGACTGCTCTGAAGCATTACAGGCAGAGCACTATCATTTCCTTGAAATTTCCCAGTATAAATTAGCTCCTCTCATTGTAATATCTTTGATATCAATGTTTTCTTCTGACTCTCTCACATTTCTGTTTTTGCCGTTCTGCAGTATGTGAAACACAGTTACAAGTATTGATGATACTGTAGAAATAACAAGACTCCACAGCACAGAAACCCATGTCAATAGGTATGTGAATTAAAGGGTGGGAGGGGAGATGATGGTAAGAACTTCAGAAACCTGACTCTTTACAGTAACTTTGACTTCCTCTATATAAATTTTTACTGTTTTGAAGTTTTCCGGTTAAATATATAAAGGGATGACTTGGCTATGGGAACTTTCCCCTTCCTCAGACAGTATCTGATAAGGCTGTTACCAACAAATCAAAGGTTTGTGTGAGAATGTGCTTATGCCTGTGGTTAGGTGTGTGTTATCCTGTTATTTGGCTTACAAATCTTCATAGCAGCTTTGCAGATTGCCTTGTCAAAGAAATGGGTTTGTTTTAGAAAACTGACCTGAAAAATAATTTTGCAAAGGAACTTGCCAGAGTTTTCTGCAAGAACATGATTTCAGCACATTGACTTCTACTGGCACTTGAGAATAAAAATGTTCTAGTTCCACATGTACGAGCAGTTTGTTTGACCTCGGAGGCAGCAGAGTAGTGGTGCAACAAGGAGGCATCCTCAGCCCCCAGGGTCAAGAGCCATGAGTGCTGTGGCATGACAGGGCCTCTGTTGCACAGCCTGTCTGTGTCCTGCCCTAGAGAGGATCCAGAGATGACCCAGTGCTTTCCTGCACTCCATGATGTCTCTCAGGTTGTGTAACAGGTAGCAGTGGGGGAAAAGTGGTGAAGTTTCATTTCTAAGGTTTGTTGAAGGCATATAAAGAGGAAAAACTGCTGCACTGATCTAGTCTGTAACTGCTAGAGTTAGTGTACTCTAGCTTGCACTAATATCCATGTGGGAAAATGGAGAGGCCTTAGAGGCTGCATTTCTTCCCCTGTGAGATCACCAAGAGCTCAGTTAAATGTTTGCAGGCCCATGGTTTTCAGTCATGTTACTGAATCACAGCCTCTGCACAGAAACCATACAGCAGCAGACTTCAAAATTCGAACAAAGGAAAGTCTCAGTATTGGGCAAGGGCTTAAAGATTTCATTGCATTTACTGCAGTGATTACACAGACTCTGAAAATTCAGAGTTTTAATAGATGGTGAGTGGCAATAGGCTCTCTGTTTGGAGGAAACTCTCCCATTAAAAAGAGTATTTCACAGCAGAAGTGTTTCAGATTCCCATAAGAATGGGAAACAGTTAGGATCACTACAGAGTGGCATAAGCAGGCCTTTGCCTCACTTTCAAAATTATAAAATAAAAAATTTCAGAATTCACCATCCAAGTGTCCATAAGAAGCAATGTGACTTCAGAGTCCTAGAATTTCAGAGCTGTTTTGTTAATTGTGCTGAAAATAATTATGTCTGTAATCTTCTTGGTCACATGTGTAGTTTTTGCAGCTACAGAACCTTAATTTTTTCATAGCTTTTGTATGCTGGGCATGATGTGAAGAAAAAATGATTTTTGTAATTTTTGGTCTTTAAATATGTGACATGATTTTAAACAGTCTCAAATATTCAGCCAGAGTGATTGATTTATTTGGAACTGATTGATGGTCAGTAATATATTTGAATTATTTAAGATAGTTTTAAAAATTAATAGAATTTTTATTTAAATATAGATTCCCTTTTACTAAAGGAGGTGAACGGAAATGAATTCAGATATAATACAGCCTTCCTTATCTTACCTCTTGGGTGTTCTTACCACATTGGCAGGCATTGCCAGATTAAAATATATTATTGTGTATAGGCTGAATGATACTATAGTGTTTACACTAGTGGGAAGAGACTCCTTTGATGAAGTCTAGAAAGCTCCCATGCAAAAATACCAGACACTCATTCTACCTTGTTTTGCAGTGTGGATTTTTTTTTTTCCAGTTAATACCGGCAGTTATGGATCAGGGAAGATTCTTCAGTGGAAGTGAGGTGATTGGTGTGTGCATGTGCTTATGCATGCATGTGCACACAAATACCAGTCCTACTCTGTTGCAAAAATAATTTTAAAGTCTCTCCCCCTCTCTCTGAACCATCTTAGGGCTGATTCCAGAGATAAGAAGAAACATAGAGGTGGGATTCAGAAGGCAAAAGTAATGGTGCATAAACTAGAAGGGGAGATTAAAAAAAAAACAAACAAAAAGCCCAACAAAATAAATGCATTGATCACTTTGAACTACCCAGCTAGACCCTGCTGCTTCTGTGTGTCTTAGCTCTTCTATCTCTCTCTGCCTGAAATATAGTTTTAATAAGTTCACAAAGCTGATTTGAAACATGCAGCAGTAAGACATGATGGAGTCCTATGTCAGGGAAGTCTTAGCTGATGATACCGAAGAGTGTGCTGGTTTCAATGTATTATGACTAAAATGAAGAAGGAAAGGACAGGCTTTTATTCTGGATAGCTCTGTGTGGAATGCTGCATGAATTACATGTGCATATATGTGTCTGTATAGACACATATGTATTGTCATATAAATGTCACCAAAAGCTCTGCATTTTCAAACTCCTTTTCTTTCTGTCCCTTACCTCATTGGAATATTCAATTTCTTTGCACATAAGACCAGCAGGAGGTCTGTAAAATGCCTTTTTTTCAGTAAGAACTACAGGATTTGGCCTATAGTTTTAGTGTAGATGAAAGAAATAATGGCTTTCTTTGAAAAAACCCAAGGAAAATCAGGACCATTTTGTTCCGTACTACACCACTGTTTCCAGTAATTGCCTTGTACGGTTTGCAAGTCTTTCCACTTTATGTAAATATGTTAACTTCTGAAAATCCCTTATAGCTGTGGTGGGGCCTTTTGAAGGAGGTGTTCTTTTGAAGGTTTGAAGGTCTCTTAAACACACATTTTTTTTCTTCAAAGTAAATCTTGTAGACTCCCTGTCACAAATCCTTCTTGTTAGGAATTCTGCTTGAAGAACAGTTTGAATTTCAATATCAAGTATTTCAAACAAATACATCTAATGCCTCAACACATTTTTCTTATGGTCAGTCAGTGGCCCTAAATAAGAAAGGGAACCTCTGATAATTTGAATTCTATTCCAAGCAACCCTTTGAAGAAAAGAATAAAATAAAATCTGAGGTTTTTTATAGTTACTCCTGAAAACCAAGAAAGGGGAAGTAACTGTAAAGTAAACTTCCAATTTTTGAAGCTGCTTTCTCTGCTTCTTCATTTTGTGCTCCCATTCCCTTATTTTTATAAGATGGGTGAGAGGTGAAAAACTCTGTAACAGAAAATAATGCAATAATGTATAGGGAGGTTTTGGTCTGGACTCCTAAACAGAAGAAATAAAGTATAAGCATGTCTGTCACTATCAGTTTAAGCTGTCAAGTGAATAACAGTTGTATTTGAGTTTTCTGTAGTGAAATCCTTTTCTAGCAAATTTTAATGATTGCAGGACAAGTGGTCGGTTTTACACATCCTGCAGGAGTGAGGCCATAAGGCTTTAAAGCATTTACTTCTGAATTTTTATTGTAGCTACAAATACTATTTTTCTTGATATAATTTTGAAAATTCTGACCTGTTATAATGCAGAGATTTTGTAGGCTATAAATACAGAAAGAGAAAAGGCACATGTAAAATGTGGATATGGAGAAAAAGAATATAATAATCTGAAGAAATCTTCATAATGAAGGTTAGAATTTTGCTCAGTGTCTCTATTCATCTGTGAATGTGAGGATGTACATACTTCATCTTGTCTTACCGCTAAAGTCTTTAAAATTAATTAAGGGAGCGCATGGATTTCTTGAAAGATTGTCTGGTTTATGTTACAAGATTACTACAGCTCAAGGACACCTTCTTGTTAAGAAAACCAGAAATGAACTTTGTTCTTTAAGTCCAGCCTCTTTTTACAGTCAGGGTCTTCATGAAATAAAATCATAAATCTGGAATGTTATAAAATACTTAGCTATAATTCAAGTTATAAATCAAAGTTACCATGTCTCTTGCTAGATATGTATTTTCTCTGGTTCTTAGAGCTTAAAGCTTCCAAGAAGTGACCCTTTAAATGCTATTGACATTAATTTTAGCAGCAAATTTGAATATTTCCCTTGCTGAGCTGGGCAGTGTGAGTTGCTTAAAACAAGTATATGCTCAAAGGTTGTTGTGTAGCATGGAACACAAAACATGTAAAGGATCCTTTTTGCCTGATAACCCATCTACCAATGACAACTTTTTGCAACTTCATCCAGGCTTACATACACATGTACACGTTCCTATATGTACCTACAGATACACTGAGAATCCCGTGTCTCATTGCCCTTGTGGAACACTCCTTGGGACTTCACAAATGCCTGTGGCGCTGAGGGCAGAGCCCTGACACCTCCATGGAGCTGGATGTAGTAGAGCACGCTGCATTGTGCCAGTGTCTATGCTTGCTCTGCTGAGATTGGTACCAGCATCTTTCTTGCACATGCAGAGCTCTCAGTGACCACCAGTTCATGCTTCATGATCTGCTTTTCTCCTCTGCTCTCTTCCCCCCTCTCCTCTCCTTCCTTCCCGCACACAATTGCATTGCTCGGCCAGAACACGTGTGCTGCACAGAGCTGGTTTTCCAAAGGGGCATTTCCCTGAGCAGTGCTATGGTCAGGGGACAGCTGGGCCAAAAAGGCAGACACTCAGTGCTTGTCCCCAGCTTAGGGAAGGACAACACAAATCTCTGCACTAGCAGTGTATGACTTCCAGTGAGAAAAATGTTCAAATTATTCCAAATAATCCTGCAGAAATGGTCAAAAAGTGACAGCTATATCTTTTTAAACATAGAAAACACAACCTCACACTTCATCAGTAGGTAAGGGGAGGAAGAGATACTGGTAACTGTGTATAGCATAGGCACATTAAAGTATGTGGTTAAACTAGAAACTGAGATACCCTGAGAAATAAAATGCATCCAGTCAAATGTATTGCCCAAAAGTGTCATTGGAAGGGCTGTGTAATGGATCATTTTGCTCCATACAATGTGTTCAAGTGCTGTCTTGTCAAATGGGAACTACTGACAAGCTGAAAGAGCAGCCAGGGGCCAGGGAGACCAAGAGATGTGCTCTCAGCACTTGGACTGGACAGAACTTCAAATGCCTGCACACCTCTGCAACCTCTCCCCTCCCCCAGAGCAGGGTTTGTTGCTCCTGCAGGACCTGCGAGTCAGTGTCAGTCAGTGTCAGTATGCTTTAGTTCAGTGCAAGCTTCAAATCACCCCATGTATTGTGACAAGGGCTAAGAAACCAGCATATCAATTAAGAAAAAGCTGAAGCATCTGACTCAAAAAGTTTTACTGAACTTTTAATGTTGTCCTTAGATGAGAATAGGGGTGGTATTTATCTGTCTCTCTACTTTTCTACTTTTAGTCATAAAGTGCTGGCACCTGTGGCAGCCAGATTGGTGAAGAGGAGTTTGGTACCTCTGATGTACAGAATGAAATCTGAGATATTAGATAGGTTGTCCCCAAAGG
The DNA here is from genome assembly GCA_013400915.1 of Pardalotus punctatus. Classification (NCBI taxonomy): domain Eukaryota; kingdom Metazoa; phylum Chordata; class Aves; order Passeriformes; family Pardalotidae; genus Pardalotus; species Pardalotus punctatus. Next base: position 213,253 of record VZTX01016877.1, read on the forward strand.
ACCAGTCTTTGTATCCAAACGATCCTAAGGTAAGAAGACATGCACTCAACTGAAGTGTTTCAATATGTTAAATTGAGGTTGGGGATCAAGGGCCAGGATATCAGCTCTGCTGAGGGACATGCAGTGGGCTGCATCCAAATGCCTTAGCTGATCTCCAGAAAGCCCATCTGCAAAGAGATCTGCCAGAGACAACATAAATGAAATTGTGGCTTCACTGATGTAGCTTGGATTTCACTTAGCTGGGAAAGGAGGTTGTATTCAGGCCCTCAGTTATGAATTTTGTAGCTCTGCACTATTTCTGGGCCTTGGTAATTATCATACAGGAACCAGAAAGTGAAACCAGCTTGGAAAACTGAGAGCAGCATTGATTTACAGGCCAAGCTGAAGCAAGAGTGAAAAGCAGCAGTCAGGAGTTTATATTGCTTTTCATTTATAGCTTTATTTGGTCTAATAGTTGTAAACTGACAGTCCTGAAAAACACTGCTGATGATCTTTCATGATAGTAAAGGTATTAAATATATATCATGTTTGAGTTAAACAAAACTTGCTTCCACTACATGCATTTTTGATAAATAGAGCATAAAAAATAGTATCAGTAGTTTAAGTGTGAATTTTCTGGGATCCAAGATAAATAATCTATTTGACAGGACTTTGGGGTTTTGTTTCTCCTTTTGAGTTTTTCTTGTTCAATAAACAGTTGTAGGAGGTTTTGAAGATTGGTAGTTAATTTATAAAACTGGTTTCACATAATTCAACTATTGTAGATCATGAAAACCAAAATATTTTCCCCCTTAATTAATCTATTAACGAAAGCATAAAACTCTTTAAAATAGGTAAACAAGTATAGATGCATGATCTTCAGAGAGTTCCCATGGTTATATGGTTGTACAAAGAATATGTACATTTTCAGCCTGCTCAGCTTTCTAATATTGAGCTAGGACAAATAAAACCCATACTTTCTCAAAACTACTTTTTCTACTTCCTGTTACGTCTTGGAGTAGAGCAGAGCCCACTGTGGAAGCAACAGAGGAAAGCTCTTCCCACCTTGTTTTTGAACTTCTCTTTTCTCACCCTGCTCATGCAAAAATATACATGGAGCTTGTTTTCCTCAGGACTGGTATTTGGTGCTCTCAATGGCCAAAAATTTTTGTAGTATGTGAAAGGTATTATTTCCAGCTAGAATGGAGTGTATGTAAAGCTGGTCTTACAGATTCATGATTCAAGAAGGTGAACTGTCTGTGAAGAGTAGTGAGACAGTTCAGTATTTTTCTCTAGCTGATACGGGAAATTTGGAGAAAGGAAGGTTCTGAGAGCAAGGAATAGCACAAAGGATTTTTGGATCAGAGACAGTGGAGGGCAGGCTGGTCTTGTTTTATTTGCTCTTATCTGCCTTTAAATTGTTCCTGTTTACAGTAGAAGAAGGAAAAGAAAATGAGCAGGTTATTTACTTTTCCTAGACAAACTTATTTGCAAATCTCTGTTTTTCCCTGGTAGAAAAATGACAGTGTGCTGATGGAGGAGGTAAAATCTCAGAAAATTCATCCCTCCAGAATGTGTCTCCATCGACCAGTGTGGAGCAACTTTCTGAACCTCAGTAAACAGAAAATTAAGCTGGGAAGTCAAACTAATATGAGGTTCATATTGCTTAGTATAACTTTGTCTGAAGGAAAAACCTTAACTTTGTTTAGCAGTTTACAGGCTTGACAGACTGAGTTTGCTATAGGAACTGGCAATGTTTAGCTAATAATTTATTTTTGTTTCACTTCAAAATCAGTTTTAAATAATGCCTCTTAATTTTAACACAGAAATTCAAAAACTCTAAAGAGGATCTTATGAGAAGAAGACAAAACCAGACAGAGCCTCTTGCTAAATAATTGTTGCATGAAGTTTCATCTTCTGTGATATTTCCTAACTTGCTAAGTGTAGGAAGTAACACTTGCTGTAAGGCAGAAAGAGGATGTTTAAATATTTTATGCTGATCTGTGGAGTGAGAGCATGTTACCAAATTACCATGTCAGCCTGAGCTTGGTATGGGAAATATGAGCTATTCTTGCTAATAATTTATATTGCCAACATTTTCTCACTTTTTAGAATAAAACTTAAGAAATAATAGTGATATACTAGGTTTTTGGCTGCTTTTTTTTTATTTTTTATATTTTGGACCAAGACTAGATTTTTGGCAGTGTACACATGAGCACATATTATAAAATAGTTGCTGTGAAGTTGTTTTTCTTAGGGTCCTATTTTGGAAACGTTATTTTCTTGAAATAAATGAATCTGGTACTGTTTTACTCCTGTTGTGATTCAACTGTTTACACACTCTGAGAATTCCAGGTGTTTGGGGAATACCACAGCACAGACTTTCTCAGCATGATGGATTACTAGCTTTCACTCCTCCCCTTCCACCATCTTTTTTTGACTATTTTTGGCTCTTTCATTGCATTGTATGCACAGATTGAATGTGTTTATAAGGCCCCAGCAATATGTTTCTTGAACTTTCTGACCTAGTTAAAATAACCAATTTGTGCTAAATGTCTTGGAGTGTTTATTAGGAAATATCCTCTAGTAAAATAGAAATAAGCTATAAAACCCAAATAACAAAACAAATCTTTTTATTTCAGTGTTTGACTTCCCAATGCTGTCTTTTCTCTTACCTGTCTGCAAATCACTCAAGAATTTGCTTGACTCTACCAAAATTTGTGCCTTGCTCAAGTCTACTGTTTACATGATTGTTACTTTAAAAGTATATTTCCAATGTTTTTGCACCTCTATTAGCTGATTCTAATTATGCCCATTAACAAGAAGTGACAGAGAAATATTTGCAATTGCATGAGTGACTTTTGTGTAATTTTTTCTTTAAATAAGTTTAGAATTTGCTGCTTTTGCTAAATATTTTGTTGTTTTTGTAGTGTGAGAATAAACCAAGACATCCAGTGCATCTTTAGAATTTTTTTTCAGAGTATCAGTATGATGAACTTGTCACATTTTAAGATGGCTTATAGTGTGTGTGAAACAAACTGAATAGGTTAGAGGCATGGAAACTGAGAGGGAGATACAAACCCTGATGTACAAGGCAAACAAATCAGTGTGATCAGTTTGGTTTTCTAACTGTTTCAAATTCAAAGATGGCTATTGCAAGTTTAGATTATTGAAATCTTCTAGACTCTTTTAGCTTTGTAGCAATAATTTCTTGACAAGCCACTGAGGAAGAAGTAATGCCTGCCACATGCTTGTCTTTGGAGACATCTATCTAACCCTTTTGGACAGCCCCAGAGAGAAAATTCATGTCACAATGTGAAGAAGGGCAGGAGATGGGCTATCAGAAGATGACCGACAGCATCACTGTAAGCAGACCAGCCTTCTAGGTAAAGATTTGTGGTTTATACTTATAAATACCTTGCTTAAAGGCATTTTTCTGCTTCTATACCATAATGACTACAATCAGCTGTGGGACTACATTTCCATCCAGAAAATAATTATGGTTGGGACGTTAGAAAAATATTTGCTATAGAGTAATCCTGTGTTTTATTGGAAAAATGCACACAGATACTGTTAGGATGTAGGCACTGTCATCTGACAGATAGTAAAACACCAGGATGACTTGCAGACCACAGCTAACAGGGTATGTCGGTAAGTCCAGCATCCTAGGTGGGAAACAGTCTGGGTGGAAGCAGGATTACAGTGCTAGAAGCAAAGAATACAGAAGTTAGTATTACAGAGGATACGATACCTACCTAGTCAGGAAAAACAGAAAAAGGGACAGAGACCTCACAGAAGGCAAGCTGGTCTGCTCATTTACAGCACAGACTAACGAGCAGTTAGCTCAGAAGTAGCATGTTGTAGAAAGGTAGCCTGAAACACGAGTTCAGTAGCCTACCCTGGTGCTGGTCCTGGCCTGCTTCAGCTGAAGTTGAGCATTAAAAGAAAATACAAAAAAGAGAAAAGCCCACCCTGTCTGTTAGCTTCAGAATAATTAGACAGGTCTTTAAATTTGCTACAGAGCACACAGGAAGCAATGTTCAAGAGATAAGGAAATGTCCAGTGATCTTCAATTAAACCAGAATGGAAATACTTTGGAAAAGATTGTTTGTAAGCATATTCTTTTTTTTCTGTGTGGGCTCTTTTGTGTTGGCAGGTGCTACTATTGCTTCGACTCACGTTTTGTCAGGCCATCTACAAACAGGGCACAACTGTGACTTTATGGTGCAGGTAAGACAGCATTTACTGGAGTGTTATGTAGTAGTGTATAATTCTGCATATAATTTGGGAAGATCAACCAGCAGACACATATTAGCTAATACAAGCCATCAGCAAGCAAGTAACCAGTTCTGCTGAAGGCAGGATGGATTTGTTGAAGGTAATAGGGGAGACCTTGCACAGAGGGAGCTTGTTTAGTACCTCCAGCTGGGGTGGTCCTGAGCTTCAGTGTGATTACTCACAGAAGAGCACCCTGCCTGGCATTCAGCTCACTGCCCTTTAAAGCTGTGGCTCTTCATTTGCTGAGCCAGTCATAAAAGTGCCTACAGAATCTAAGAAGTTAGTACAGGGAGTAATTAAACTGGGGGGGAAAAAGCAGAATCAGACAAAGAGAAGGAAAAATCTGCTGCTCTTCTGAATGAGAGCTCAAGGAGTGGTCCATGTGTAGCAAATATTCAAATGTTCTCCCTCCTTTTCATTTTCTGTTTCAAAGTGAATGATGGAAGGATACTAAAAAAAGACTCTATGGGTAAAAATGTTTATTTGATGTTTCATAATGTAAAATGATGAAATTCATTATGCAATATTTGGACCCCTTATACAAAGCTAAATCCTAAGCTCCTTCTCAGCATCCAGCACTCATTCAAATCCAGGAGGAGAAGCAGATGTTCAGCACAAATCTGACAAGTCTCAGGGCTTATGGCTATGCTGTCACTGTTTTAAGGGTAGCCAGTTCTAAGTGGGCGTGTTAAAAGGAGCTGTTCAAGAACACTCATTTCACAATAACTGAGCCCAGTGTTATCCTGCATCAATTTTGTGTGTAAGCAAGTAGTAGGTGCCTGGCACTTTCAAGAGCTTCTTCTAGATTTACTGCTCATTTTGGGCCAGATTGTGAACAGTGCCTCAGGGATACCAGAATCCGTTCTCTGTCCTGAGCAGGTACAGCACAGATCATGCAGGCAACATATGAAGTGAAGATGTCCAATCATCATTGCCTGAGGGTTGATAGCAGCAGAGCAGTATGCTTGCACAAAGAGCTGTATTGTTTACTCTTGACCTTAAAATAATTTGATCCAATATGACACATTAAGTAAAAATGTTTTCTTTCTTCAGGAAATAGTTCTTGGCAATTGAAAACAAGCCTGAAAATGTATTTACCAAATAGATTCCTTAGCAAATGTTCAGTGAAATATTAAGACTCTTAAACGATATGTTCTCTAGCATGAGCAATATTTTCACAGTAAGGCTGTCAAATTAATTTTACTGGATAAAATGCATCATGCAGGTAACCCCCTTGATTTAAATAGAGTTGCCCTTGGGATGAATTTATCCTGTGTCCCTTAGTGTTTGCTAAACCGTGTGCCTTCAGTTTCTGTGCAAGTGCTTAATTTTGCTATGCAATGTGCTGAGTATCAGTGTAACTGAGCTGAGCCATAGGAGATGGCTTCAATGCAAGGGAAATTATGCAAAGCTAAGTCTGCATAACTCTGAATCCAAACAATGTATATTCAGAATTTAATTTTTATTTAGTTATGTGGTTTGTACTTTATTCTTTGAAGGCCTCTGAACAAAAGGAAAACACAGGTGACTTCTCAAGAATACATTTCTTGAGAAAACTAATTCATTCTACTTTAGGTACCAGTGGAGAACACCATTGCCTGAATTAGCCCTCATCCTCCATGTCAATAAACCCTCAAAGTACCAAATACATCCCAGTTAAAATTCATTGTGATGAATACCAAAGTGAAACCACATTGACTTTGATAATCTGGACTTGGAAGCTGTCTTGTGTGAGGAAGATGAATGCTGCAGTGTTATCTGGCTAAATGCTTAGGGAAATGAACGCAGGGTGAAACAGAGTAGCATGAAATCATATGATGAGAGAACAGACAGAGTGTGGTTTCATTGGCATCTTTCAGTAACAGTTCCTATGACATTAAACATAGTGAGCACCAGGAATGATCGTTTTTGGGTGGCACAGGCCCTTTAGGTGTTAGCATGCAGGGACATGTTGACATCTGATGGTAGATACAAGGGTGGGCCAGTCTTTGAGGGAAACCTGCAAGAATCCAACCTGAGACATGAATTTATTTGGCTTGTAGCTGTATGAGGATGCTGTTCATACCCTGGTTACTGCTGCTGTTGCCTTCCTTTAATCTTTCCAGTCTGTTTCCTCCTGGCTCAGTTGTACCAGGCAGAGATAGGGAATGGTTTGGGGAACACTCAGTGGGGTAGGAAAGGAGAGTCTCAAAATCATTTTACACGGTTGAAAAGTTCATGTGATCCCTGCCTTTAGGGTAAATAGTGGTGAGTTTCGTGGCTCTTCTCTACTTTCTTCTGCCCTTCACTTGAATAGGAAGCAGCTCCTTGGCTTCTCCCCAAAGAATAGTAAGGTATTTTTTAGCTGCATTAACATGTGGTGGAGTTGTTCTGGGGCAGAAGTGTCATGCGTGTGTGCTTGCTCCCTCTCTCTGTTGTACACTGTAATCTGACGCCTTTGAGCATCACAATATACAAAACAGCTCCAGAAACACTTCCTGGTAGAAATCAAGTTAGCAGTGACTGTGGAGGCTATTAGAGATCTTGGTCTCTCTCAGCAAGCTCTAAGGCTGTTTGGGATCTGGGCAGAGCTTTTATGCTAACATCAGTCACTGAGCATCAACTGCAGTTTTGTCTGATGTGCTGTGAGAGGTTGCAAGGGAGATGGGCATGTGTAGTGTTTTGAGGATCACAGCTCCTGGCTCCAATGCTGTGGTCTCATTAGCAGTGAGAAAACCAGGCTCCCCCTCCCAACTTACCTAGGGGGATGAGTGAATAGTCTTAGGACTGACTCAGAAGTGGAAGAGAAAGAGAGTTTGGAATGAGCATTGATGATACCTTTATCATAATTTCCTTAGTCATCAATTATTATTCCCAGGTGGGACATCTGAATCATGTGTAAATCAATGCAAATTAAAACCAGCAGGAACTTTCTTTGCATCTTTCCACAGAATAATTTGATTTTTCTCTCTACTTACATGATCTGTTTCAGAAACCTACTGTAAGAATAAAGTATCTGAATATATAGATCCAATAGTATATTTTCATTTCAGTCTCTCAGTGAGAGCCAATTGTTTTTTTTTTTGTGACTGTCAGTCAAAGCCAGTTGTGGTGTATTTTAGGTGTTGAAGCTGAATATGGTCTGCATGTATGCTTGTGAAAACTTAGCTAGTTCTGAAGTGCAACTCCTTTTATATTTAACTTGTTGTTTGCTTCCCCCTTTTTTTTTTCTTTTCTGAAATTTAGACTGGGGTGGTTAATTTATTTGCAAGTGTATGGTAGGTTCAGCATAGAAATTTCTGCCATTTTCAAAAGGCAGAACTAGTGTCATATAACAAACATTTATGTCATAAACCACTTTAGTATTGAATGAACCTATTATATAATTATGATTTCAATGTATTTTCAGTAAAAAAATATGTAAATTGCTTAATAACAATATTTGCAACTTATCTGTAGCAAGGACATACTGCTTTAATTCTTTCTTCTTTGAGTTCCCTTTCTTTTCCCTGCAAATTCAAAGGAAAATTGATTATTTGGCACTTATATTTAAAAAAAATTAAAATATTGTTGCTGTGATACAACTGCCCTTTTACCTGGTTTTTAACAGCACAGGATAAGAAATATTTATGGTAATTTAACAATTCTACTGTATTGCAAGATAGGTGGATCAGACAAGGAAAGAATTGCTTCTTACACAGTTTGTTTTATGGGGGGTATTGTGACTCTTTTTATAGCTTACAAAAGAGAGAGACTTCCAAAGAGATGGGTAACTTAAGCATCTACACATTTTAAAAGTAATTTTAGAAATCCTTATTAATACAAATTGATGGTTCTGGCTTTGATTCTTTCCAGCACAGGGGAAGTATTCTGCTATAGTTACATACTGACATAATCATTTTGGCCAATTAAAAATTCAGGCTCTGTCCTGAAAAAGGGTTTATTTTAATAGTCCATTATTTAATGTGCAAGTAGAATAAATAATGCTCTCCCATTCCCTTAAAAGGAAGGGTTTGAGTTTAACCTTGGGAAGGAGACTGAAGTTCGTGTTTGGGAGAAGACGTATTCTATTAGAATCATAGAATGTTAAGGGTTGGAAGGGCCCTTAAAGATCATCCAGTCCAAACCCTCCTTTAGCATGCAGGGACACCTCCCACTAAACCAGGTTGCCCAAGGTGTCATCCAGCTTGGCCTTGAACACTACCAGTGTTGGCATATCCACAGCTTCCCTGGCCAACCTGTTCCCGTGTCTCACCACTCTTAGAGTAAAGAATGTCTTCCTAATGTCTGCCTACATTTCCCTTCTTTCAATTTGCTGCTATTACTCCTTGTTCTGTCACTACAGTTCCTGATGAAGAGGCCTTCTCTGGCTTCCCTCTAGGCCCCTTCAGATACTGGAAGGCTGCTATCAGGTCTCCACACAAGCTTCTCCAGGATGAACAGCCCCAATTTTCTCAGCCTGTTTTCATAGGGAAGGTGCTCCAATCCTCTTAGCAACTTCGTGGTCCTCCTCTGGACTTGCTCCAACAGTTCTGTGTCCTTCTCATGTAAATTTGTAACTTTGGTCATTAAATTTAACAGCAGATGGTTTATGATAAGCACTATACCTAGAATGGTATGATGGCTGGAGTGTGTGGTGTTCTCCCTAAGTAACAGATAGGGTCTGTTGCAACGTTTCAGTGCTGTGGAAGCTCTGTAAATATCACACAGCCAGAAAAGGCTCACTCTGCAGGAATTTGTCTTGGGGTCGCAGCTTGAGGAGTTGAGTGGAGGCTGTATAAAACTGCTGGGGAAGATCAGGTGGCAATGGAGCCTGGTTCTTTTGTGAACCTTTATGAGAGATTCTCCACAGGATGTCATGCACTCTGCTCAATCAGATGGCACACTTCAGCCATGTTATCCTGGTTTTGTCTAGGATAAAAGGGACTAAGATGCTGGTGTTGCAGACAATGTATAACCATAGTTGAAATTTAATTTGTGACAACTCCAGGTTGATGAAGTTTGATTGTATATCAAAACTGGGGTCTGGAGTTTCAGAGCAATAATATTATATCAGTTTTGTTCTGAACACATTAACAGTATAATTATTATTACAGCCACTTTGTATAGAGACATACTGTTTAATGGAAGCTAAGATTTTGGCCTGTGTTATAAAACTTGACTCAAAGCTGTAGAAGGTGGGTTTAGTCTTATGAGTTCAATCCACTCATATAAGTCGTGAATTACTATGTGAATTTGTGCAACATTTTCCTGCATGATGCTTAGGAAGTCTCTGAAGGATTTATAGGGAGTACAAAAGTATTCTTTTCCCTTCTTTATCTGTCTTGTGACAGGGTTCTGCTGGTTCTTTTAGAACCTTGGAAATCTTCAATAAGAGAAGCAATCCCAACATTTCTTCCCTTTGTAATCTGCTATATAAGGGGCATTTGCTACCAAGTTGTTGAGAGCTACCTCAGTGCATGCAGTGAGGAGAAATGTCTTTAGTGTACCTTGCATCAAGTCCATGAAAGGGACAACAATCCTCTGGCACTGTCATGGTAAAGAATTGTATTGAGTTTTCTAATTAAGTACTAAACATTACAAGAATCAGAATTAGACTCCCTGTATCCACTTGTGCATTACTTTCATACCCAGAAAGACATCCTTGTAGAAACATTCAGAAATATGTCCCACAGCATCACAAAACAGGGTTATAAGGGACCTTTGGAGATCGTCTAGTCCAACCCCACATTTAAAGATTTTTCATTTAATCATCAGTTACTTCATTTGAGGATGTACCTTTTTTTTGAAGGCGTTGTTGTCAGTAACAAGTTATCAGTGTTTTGGTGACTCCTGGTTAGGGTTTCTCTTTCTCTCAACAGAAATCTCAAGAAACTTACATAATATATATGGGAATCAGTGAATGTGTGCAGTAGAAAAGTGCAGATGAAGAGAAAAAATGACTTTGTTAAATTCAGCCCTATGAAAAGGGAAGTCTTGTGTAGCTCGTAAGTGCAAAGGAAGAAATAGCTGAAAATAATATATTTTAGTTGAATTAAGGAAGCTAAGTATTACTGCAGGAACTTAAGAAAAACCCCTCTGACTTCCTGGAAACTGAAAGAAGTTTTTTTGAAGAAGTAATTGTCTCTGACATCACTAAAGTGCACTTTGAGTTTGCGAGTGGTTAGTTAGGGTAACAGAGGAAGCAACTTCTTCACAGATAAGCAGCCAGTGCAATGTATGTGCCTAGTTAGTCGCCTTTTGGGTTCAAGTTTTGTGAAGAAATTGTTTTGCAGACAGATAACATTTATTTTGCTTTCCAGAGAGACACATGCTGTTTCATAAGGATACGCCTGATTTCCAGAAATAACCATGTTTTTGTGGCTTAAACTCTTAGCATTTGGTGTTGCATTTCTGGGACAGGATGCTTTTCTCAAAGGTAGGTTGCAACTGGTATTTCTTTTTCTAATTTTGATCCCTCAATATCCTCTGCAGATGTAAAACCAATGAAAAGCTTTGCAAAGTGGAGAAATATCATCTTGGTTTAGAAATTAGAATACAATCGTATGCAATGGTGTAAGAACCTAGGTCAAGAAGATTGATGCATCATGTACTTGGCTAAAATGTCTTCCGCACAGTCCTATGTGAGAGTTATATGAAGCATTTAAAAAAAAAAAGCCCCATATTTGTAGTTGTATTTGAAAAAGAATAAATTTAGGTCCCTTATGTGAACCTGTTTGAAGTAATTTTTATGTTTAGCTTCATCTCACTATGCAATACTTTGTTTTCTGTGTTTAAATTCTTCAAGAAAAATCTTCCCATCAGTTTTAGCCACTCCCTGATCACAGAATCTGCTTACAGTTCCTCAAGTTTTGATTTTTTTACTGCAGTGGGGTTAGTAAAAAATTCTAAAAGTTGTAAATTAATCTCTACACTTGGTAAATTACTTAGTTTTTAAAATAGACATTATTTATTTTGTAAAAACTGCTCCTTAAATAGTTTTTGGAATATTTAATTACCCCACTGCAGGTGAATTTGTTGCTTGACTTTTTTTACTTCTATGAGAGAAAGATAGAGCCTAAGAGGATGATCTTGCAAAACATGTTAGATGTGACAGATAAAAAGAGGAGCAAGAAAAGCAGTTAATCATGAGATAATACTTAGTATTAAGATAAAAAAAGTATCTATGTTCAAGAAAATATTTTCTTCAGAACAAAATGCAGCATTTTATGACTATGTATCTTCTATCAGTTTAGCTAGTAATGTAATTTGGGATACTTGATGGCAGATACAAAAGCTTTTCTCTAAAATAATGTTGACCCTGAAAAGTGACTTGAAATATTTTTTCTGAAATGGCAGTGAGTTATAGGCAGGGCTGAAATCTCTTCATTTACATTGAATTTATTCATGCTTCTACCCTCATGTCACTATAGTAAATCCAGGTTTATACTGATGTAAGCAACAAAATGATCTGCCTTTAGCTGATAACCAGCTAAGAAGAGCATTTGAAGCCTGAGCATTAGCTCTCTTGTCCCTCAAAGTCTCTGAGCAGAGGCAGCACTGAATAAATCTGGTTGATAGCTGCTGGATATTGTAAGAAAACAAGTGAATGCTGCACTGTAGAGGAAAAGAACAAAATCTCTTGCTTTTCCTGTCCTTTTTTTTTTTATCTGCTGTCCTACTTTCCATTTTATAAGTCTTTCTGAGACTTCCCACTGCTACATTTTCTACAGAAAAAGCAGGTTACTGTCTGCTCTCTCAGCCACCTCCACAGTCAGTCAACATGTTAGCTGACAGAGAGGGCTGGAAGACAGATAAATGGGTAGTAGCATTTTATTTCAAGTAAAAGTTATTTTTCTCTGTTCACACGCAGTAGTCTGACTTGAGCCAGTTCCTCCTTACCTTTACTAAACTGAAGAGCCTCAAGGAAATAATATTTTAACTCCTCTCTACTTAAAGACTTAAAGCAATTAAGTCTCACGCTGTAATATCAAGTACACAATATGATAGACCTTGTTTTTACCATGTAGTTTGGCATAGAGATTGTTTCCATCAGGGTGAAAGGATCATTATACTTCATATTTGCTGTGCAGATTGCTCTGCCTCATAGCTATGGGAGACTGGGCAGTCTCCTAGGGAGGGGTTTGTTAATGGGGGAGCAGCATTTTGAAAGAGTGGTGTAGGCTTTGGTTTTATGGCAGTCAGTTTTCAGGCACCTGATGGTAAGTGTTGGGTGGGCATTGAGACTTCTTTTGTTATTCCTAAAATTATTTTCCAACATCCTATTGTACCTAGTGATTTTGAAAATTTAGGAGGAGAAATTTTAAGGTTTTCTGACTTCCTCCACAAGCTCAGACATCCTATAAGACATCTCTTATTTCCTGTAATCACCAGGCCACTTTTAGGAGCATCAAACTACAGTAAAACCAAACAAAAAAGAAGTTAGGGCCTAAAAGTACTTTTCACTGTGTAAGTCCCTCAAATAAAAATCACGTATCCAACTAATTTTTCTGATAAGAAAGACATGTATAGTGGTAATGAAACACCCCAAAAAACTGACTAATGCCCCAAAGCCCTCCCCCCAAAACCCCTAACCCAAGTCAAAAAAAGTCAGAAAAATACCTTTGCTTCCATTTAGAAAAAAGAGATGCTTGCAGAACAAGCACTGTTTCCATTAGATCATAATTGCAAGTTCCCCCCCCCCCAAAAAAAAAAGTACTAGCAATTTGACAGCTTTCAAAAGCTTTCACCCACTTCTGAGCCACTTCCTTTATTTCAGGAAACTAACTAATTGCTTGATAGTTTTGGGTGTGAATTTTTTTTTTCCAAGTTAAAAGTACCAAGCTTCAGCAGGCACACTGTGCTGGTTTTGTCAGGGATAGTGCTAATTTTCAATATAGTAGCTAGTATGGGACTGTGCTTTGTGTTTGTGCTGAAAACTGTGTTGATAATACAGGGACTTCTTTACCCCATACCATTTAGGTCCAAAACAACATTAACCACCACCTGACTTCCCATCCTTTGGTATAATACACAGATGTTATTCCCTTAGTCAGTTAACCACTGTAAAGTGTTCATAAAGGTCACTTAGGACAGGGGAGGTGGTTTGTTTTGAGGTTTTTGGGCACCAAAGTCTGCTCAGGTGGGGTTTCTGCTGCCCTTGTTCTGCTTCTTGTAAGGCTTCTCCTCCGCTGGTTCAGGTGCTTCATATTAAAGTAATTCCTATAATATGCAACTCAAATAATGGGTTACAACGTTTAAAGGTGTTTCTATTGCAATCTCTAACCCACTCTCTGTAGGGTTTAACATTGCAATGAGCTCCTTCCCTTGTTCCAGCTTGGACTTGCCCACAGACTGCAGTGCTTTAGGGTTGTATCTGCCCCAAGTGGAGCCATTTCTGTGAGCCACAGTCTCTTCAGGAGCACACCTGCTCCAGCATGGCCTCACCCAGAGCCACTGTCCCCTCTGAAAGCAAACCTGCCCAACAGGGCCTGGCCCCAGCTGCAGTCCCTGCAGGATGTTCCTGCTCTTCTCTGGGTTTATCCATGGCCACACGCTTTGGGGTGCTCCAGCACGGCCTCATGAACAGCCTCTGGTGTTTCAAGGTGTACCTGCTGCAGCAAGGACACATCCCTGGGACCCGAGGCCTTGAGGGCTGCACCTCCTGTGGCACGGACACAGCCACGGCCACAGACACTTCAGGATGTACCTGCTCTGGTGTGGGCTTTTTCATGGCCGGAGAAGCTTCAGGAGATCCACAGGTTGCAGTCCTTTTGACTCAAGTTCACACTGGAGTTCCAATGTGTCCAGCAACAGCAGCATAGAACCAGCAGTGATGCCCCAGCCATCTGCCAGTCCCTCTGCATCACCATGGCTGTCCTCAAAATGTCCCCAAGCACAGCAGAGTGAGGGGATCAGTGGCACAACAGCAGCAAAAGCAAAAAGCAGCCAGTGATGGGCACTACACTCACTAATGTACTGTAAGGCATCAAGCCCAGGGCAAGCACAGGAGTCTGCCCAAAGCAGCCAAACAGTAATAACAGGTGTAAATTCCATCTAACACATTCCAGTTGAATCTGTTGTTATGTCAACCCCTTTGAGCCCTACACTGGGTGCCAAAGAGGGCTGTTGTGTTTTAACCCCAACTGGTAATGCAGCCCTGCACAGCTGCATGTTCACTGCCTCCCAGTGGGATTGGGGAGAAAATTGGAAGGGTAAAAGTGAGAAAAATCATGGGTTGAGATAAAGAAGTTTAGTAGGTAAAGAAAAAACAAGGAATTAAGTCATTGCTTCCCCTGGGCAGGCATATGTTCAGCCATCTGCAGGAAAGCAGGGCTCCATCACATGTAATGGTTACTTGGGAACACAAATGTCATCACTCTGAATGTCCCCACTTCCTCCTTCCTTCAGCTTTATATACTGAGCATGGTGTCATATGGTCTGGAATATCTCTTTGGGGAGTTGGGTCACCTGTCCCAACTGTGCCCTCTCCCAGCTTGTTGTGCACCCACAACCTCATCACTAGTGGGGCAGTGAGAGAAGCAGGAAAAGTCTTGACTGTGTAAGCACTGCTCAGCAGGAGTGTAAACATCTCTGGATTATTAACCCCATTGTTCATCACAAATCCAAACACAGCCCCATGATAGGTAATGTGAAGAAAATTAACTCTACCCCAGCCAAAAGCAGCATACACGTGAAATCTGGTCATGCAGTCTCCATGCCCAACAGCTGTGCAAGTTTCCAGTTGGGAGTGTTACATTTTCTTTGCAGAGAGATCATCGTAGCTCATCCTATGGCTCTGATATTCTGTGAAAATCTTTATCACAGATTAATCTATACCCTTGGAAAGAGTCTGGTTGACCTAATTTTTTTAGTGTAACCTAGTAATATTGGTTCATTATATGTGTAGGATCAAATACAAGGGGAATTGCTCTGGAAGGAGAACTTATATTAAGGTAAAAGAAAGTGAAGGCTTTAGAGCATCACACTTCTATTGTCCTCTTATGGATGCCCCACTGCAGGTTCTGTTTAGGACCGTTCTTTTTTGTTGTAGTGGTGCACTTAAGTGTTTCTGAAACACATACTCCAGAGTCGTGCACTCAGGGACTTCTTAATCATTTACAACAAATTGCCTGCCTTACAAGTTGTGCACCACTCCAGTAGTTTGTTCCCAATGAGCTGAGATGGGGCGTTGGTGTGCACAGCTGGCCTGCAGTTCTGCTCGCTCCCAGCGCTGGCCAGACACAGCCAACTGCTAAACTGGAAGCAGTTTAGTTTCATTATGGTGTCATACCTAAGCTACAAGCAGGGCACAAGTTGGGTAGAGCTCATCAACACTCTGGCTGAACTACTTGGATTCTGGACTGGAATTAGTTACTGATTTGGACTAAATATGTGCTTTTCTTTACCCATTCGTCTAGACATGTGCAAACATAAGAAGCAGATGGCTGGGTGGTTGATGTGCTGTAGGTATATCTGTGAATGCAGACAGCACAAGAGACATGGGTTCTGCACTAATGGGTCTTTCTTACATAGTATGGACAAGACATGTTCTAGTAATTTTTATTCACTAACATCAGTATATTGATGTACTAAAAATATTTTACCAGTATAGACCTCAAGCTGAAAAAACTGCCATGCAGAGACCAGTTCTAAAGAAAGTCCAGTTCTTGATGGTTTGGTATTTAGAACCACTTCCCTTAGTTTTAATTTGTGAACTTATATATTTGTGAACTATATATATTTATATATTTGGGTTCTGAAGAACAAATCAACAGCAAGCGTGTTAGAAACACTGCATATATAATGAAATGAGGGAGAAGAAGTGGGGGGAGGAAACAGGATTAAGTGACTTTTCAAAATGTGTCGAGTGTCAGAAATCAAGGTCTGTTTTTCTCACTCCCATGACCTATCTTCAGAACTGCCTGCTAGTCTGGTAGCATGTGTATGCATTAAACAAGCAGCAGTCTCCACAGTGAAGATGGGAATATATTGTATATATTCTGTTTTCCTGTGCTGTGCAGCTGCATTGTGGTACATACTGTATCATGCTCGGAGCTAGGAAAGAACAGCAAGCCATGAAAATGTTCTGTTCTCTGTTTACATTCTCAATCTACTTTAAGAGTTAATATTCATAAGCATAAACCTGGTCCACCAGGAAGGCAGGAAGAAATTAACCCACATTGAACTCTCTGCTGTCATGGCTTGACTTTTTGTACTCAGTCAGCAACCTGGTGTGGTTAGTTCGAGTGCCTCCGCATCTCCCTGTGCAGGGCACACCTGCCCTGCGTCATTCCTCTTTCTTTGGGAGGCTGTTCCTCCTCCGCTGCCAGACCCGGGGTGAGAACCAAAAGGGGGCGGAGAGCACAGCACGGGGNACCTGGGACAGCAGAGCAATGAGAAGTGCGGCAAGAAGGTGTGAAACGCTGGGCGAGGCTTGCTAGCAAGAGTTCAGCTCTTTGTGGCTGTGAGTTCCTCTGAACCCCCAGAAGAGCACGTGTGTTACGGGAGTGCAGTGGCTTAGGCAGGGCTGGGCGGGTGTTTGTGCCTGCCCAGGACAGATGGGCGCAGTGCTCTGGCTGCTGCCACTGGAACTGCCAGCCCTGCTTGCCAGACAGCGACTGTCCCCGAGCTCTGCTGCTTTCTGCATCACCCAGAGATGTCTGTTGTTCACACTGATTTATCCTAAATCCGATATAACTAGAAATCAAGCCATTTTTTCTTTCAGACAAACTTGTGAAGTACATCCAATACCGTTTGGAGGAAGTAGTTGACTCTCTTCAAAGCTCAGTTTAGGCCCTGACGCACTTCTGTGCAAAAAAAATGGTGAAAAGTTTTGAAGAGTGGCAAAACTCTGACTTCCTCCTGTAAATATCAAGATTAAAATAACAGATACAGTTACGAAAGTTGTTTACTTCCCTGCAATTTGACTGTTCTTTCAGCCTGCATGTCCTGATGTATTTCCAGGCTATCCATACACTTGCAAACAGATCTTTTTCACTGGCATTTCAGTAACTGTTACAGCATTTTATCTGTTTCCAGGCTTTTTTCCCTTTCAAGTAAAGCAGTTTGGGGCCTTCAATGCCAGGATTTTAGAAACTAGCTGTGAGCACTTCAGTGCTAGCTTATATTATCCATAGTGTTGTATAGCTAACAGGATCCACTTCTTTTCTTTTATACCACTACTTTGCAGTACTGTTCTTCCAGTTATTCCCTCTGTGTCAGTGCCTTCTCGGCTAGCCTGCTTGCTTAGGTTTCTATTCTCTAGTTTCAAAGACTTTTTTTACAATCTGTCTGTTCTTCATTCATAATCCCACTGCCTTGCAAAGAGCTCTAGAGGTACCTTTTGTAGTGCATGAATGACTTTTTTGTTGTTTCAAAAATGTGGACTCCATGGAGCAGTATTTTTAATTGCCTTTTGAAATAGATTCTTTGCCTGACAGTAAGAGAAATAATCAAAATAGCTGTCTAATATAAAAATGAAGCCATACAATGCAGCTTTTTGTAAAATATATAAGGAAATAGTAGTTTGTTAAATGAAGCATATATGTCCTATATGAGTTTAAAGATATTTACGGTCAGAGAAATGTATAATACAGAACCTCAGCTGAGATGTTAAAAAAATATAGGGCTAGTGATGCCTTTCCAGATAATCACATACATTGCAAAACTGTGAATTGATTATTTAAGATAGTATTAAGCCCTTTACTGTTTCTGGAGGCCTGTAAGTTAAGACATATGTAGGTGAAAAATAGGATAAGATAAATGGCAAAGCAGAGTTGGGCTTCTAGAATAAGATCTAAGAGACAGAAGTCAGCTGCAGTCTAGGCTGTCTCAGAAACTCCTGGTGTGAAGTGTTGCTTTCATTTCTCCAGACCTCAGTTTCATCATCTGTCAAGTTGAAGATAGTAACACTTTACCTTGTGGAAAAATGTAGGGTCCTAATTCCTTAAATATTTACAAGCCTGTGTCTTGCAATACCAATTAATGTGCTGAAACTGGCTTTTTATTATTTTGGATAGCGTATCGGAGCAAAGAAAGCAAAAGTATGGAGTAAATGACGTGCATAAACTTTTACCTTTTTCTCAGTCCGAAAGCACAGGTGTTGTCAATGGGGAGCTGATACTTTTGTGCTGAGTAAAAACAGTCCATGCTGTGCTGAACTTCAGCAAATCTGAAATTCTGTAAAACACGATCACATCAACTGTAGTCTCTATTTTAGCCATTATTGGGTGAAATAACTGAAGCTGGTCAGTAAGTTCTTGAGACACCAGAACAGGACTGCCAGCCCTTTACTTCCAGTGTCTGTGCATGAGCTGAAGTGCACATATATCAGATCACAGCTGCAAAAGGTTTCATGGTATAACGTATCCTCACACTTAAGGGTAAATACAATAGGAAGACTATCTAGTAAATTAGGTGTTTTAGGAGTCTTAATGGTGGCAGTTATAAACCTAAACAACTGCTCTAGAGAAGTGCAGGCCAAGCTGACTTTGTCAGCATATGATTTAAAATCATATGCCCGCAAAATCAAAGGAAAGATGACCAGTGTTGCTACTGCAGCAGTTTGATTAACCTTCTTGAGATAGACCTTTGATATCTAAAATGAATGCAACATCATGTGTGTATACACCTTAGAGAAAATCATCCAGTTTTAATGAGTTTTGGATAGAGTATCTGGAGGATTTGTTTATTCATCTCACACTTTCTTGGAAGAATTTAAATGATGAAACATATTTTTTAAATTATGTGGATATTTTTTTACTCAGTCCCCAATGGCCGTAAGAGATTATTGCCCTAGGTCTCTTGCATGCGTTACACAAACTCCCTCATCCCAAAATACAGGGTGGGAATGTGCATGCCTGTGCAATGTGTCTGAGTGTGTGAGTGGAAGGGTAACATTTGGGATACCTCAGACTGCCTAATAAGTACACAAAAAAAGCTTGACTTCATTTGCAGCTTCATTAATGCTTCTGTGCTCCGCTGTGCTGCCTCAACAGAAGTGAAAGACCTTTCTGCATCCTCCACACCCCTGCCGTCTGGTGTGTTAGTCTGAAGTAAGAAATGGAGTTGAGGTTTGAGGGAAAGATGTGAAAGTGCAGAAAGAAATATGCGTTAGTAGACATTAGTAGCATTTCTGATTTTGCTGTCTTTGTTTGCTAATAAAATGACTTAGAAATAAATGTTTCTGAGAGACATCCAATACTCTTCTCTTAGAAAAAATGTATGAATAGTAACAGCTTAACCCAGTGTCAGCTTCCTGTCTACAGTTTAGAAGGTTTACAGTGGAATGGTGCTGAATACAAGGGAGAAGGTTCAAGGAAATGAATGTGAAATCTGTAAAGAACTATTTAACCTTGACAGTAATGGATCAAGGTTTTATAATACTCAGATATGAAACTTTCATAAAATCCAGTGATGTTTGGCCTGCCTAATTTAGCATTTTATGCTTTTCTGCAGACTAATCAGTTTGGCCATGAGGATGTTGAAGTGATAAAATACTTAAGTTTTAATAGGTAGTAAGAGGCATACAATTATGGAACTCACCTACAGATGCCTTTTGAATCAACATGGAATGTATTAAGTTAATTAGAAGTCATAGAACAGTTCAGGAGAAAAGGTCACATAAAAATTCCACGATACGTGGATCAGATTATTCCAAAAGTTAATAAAAAAGCAACAGCTGCATTTGTCTTCCTGCTGTAATTAATGCTGGGCTTAACAGCTAAGATGCAGTTTTGCACTGCCCTGGAAAAACAGATGTTTGGGGCAGTAGCTGGTTGAGGATTTTATATTAATATTGGAAAGAAAACCATTTACAATGTGGATGTCAACAAGTGTGTCATCATTACAGAAGGATGCCTAAAATGGCAAGGGAAGGACTGTTTGCAAACCCTAGCTTCTAAAAACCACACTCTTCACCAAGCAAGGAAGACATTTTCGTAACAAAATGCACGTCAGAAATGCCATTTTCAGCTGCTCTCACTGCAGCTGATGCTCTCTGTTTCTCTTCACAATAGGATTGCTGCTCACCTGAGTCTCACCTCAGTGGTGACATCAGTGGAAAGTCTGAAAAGGCTTTCAAGTGTCTTACATAATTTTTTTTATCTTTCTGGTTGTGTTGGTTTGGGGTATTGTTTGTTTTTTTGTTTGTTTTTTCTGTCTTTACACCTACTGGAGGTCTTCAAACTCCAAGATCTGATTTCCTCTTAGCTGCCCTGAGAAAGCTGTTTGGAGGAGATATCCCTGGCTTTGACTGTAAGCTCCAAAACACTCAGCAGCTGTTTTTTACATAGAAGAAAATGATCAGATTTTCAGAGGACCTTCACGTGTTGGTCACTGAGACAACGTGAAAAATTGTAGTGTGCAGCTGCAAGTTAATATTTTCTGAAACTTTTTCTTGATGTTGCAAATACTGAATACTTGGAAGGTCAAGAAGGAGATTCTTGGGAAGTCTGGAAGGAGCTGCTCCTCTATGTGGGTGTGACTGTCTCACTTCCCTGTTTATAAGAGCGCTACTGGCTATAGTTGGGGTCCAGCATTCTTGCTGAGCCAGTTGCTGGACAAATGTAGGAAGAAGTATGGTCTTGTCCTCTCAAAGGATGTCAGATCTGATTCTGGACAGCATGGATATTTCTTATAAGGGAATGCTATAGAGGTGAGAGGAAAGACAAATAACTGAAAAAGTGATAGCACCATATGTGCCCAGGCAGAGAACTTGCATAATCCTCTGTGCTATTTATTTCCTTTCCTGAGAAGGGGATATGCAACACCTTATTCAAAGCAGCATGGAATAAATTATTCCCAGGATTCAAAACAAACTCTCCTACATAGGTCCGTGTATTGCAGGTATCATCACATTTTGCTCTTATAACTTTTTTACATAATAACTGATGCAAGTATTCCTGGAAGATAACACTTAATGATAAAACTACTGTGAGTAAAAACTTATGGTGCTCCAAAGCTTTTTTCTTGCTATATGGAAACAATAAAAAAACTGGGTCACATACAAAAGCACTATATTTATTTGCAATGATTATTTTCTCCAGCTGTTTAATCCTTTCATTAACATATTGCATTCTCCCACCAGCGAGTGAAATACAGTAAACAAACAACAGAATGTGTAGATGATGTGTTACAAACACACACACATTAAATCTCTTGTATGGGAGAGCATGTAATCTCACCCTCAATTATTGTAGCTCTTACTCTACCTGCAGGAGATGAGCTAACACGAACAATATCTGGATATGGAAGAGAGGGATCACATTCTGTTCTGTTCAGTTCAAAAAAATTTTAGGTTGCACTCAGCATTCTCATATCTCAGTGCTCATAAATAGTAATAACAATGATGAATTAATTTTGACACGTAATTGACCTGACAGATTTATTTAGACTGGAAAAAAAAAAAATAATGTTTCCTGAATATCAGATGGTGGACTCTGCAGATACAAACTCTGGGGACTGCCTGCAATTAAGTCATGTGTGACCTGGATCCATAATACAGTATAGAATATTTGCTTAAATATTTTCTGAAACTACTGTTTTTGTTGTTTATTTGTTTTTGTTTGTTTGTTTTTGTGGAATTAATGTTTTTTAATTTGCTGTGTTATATTTCAGGGTCATAAGGACTTTTGTGTTGTAGATGGCTGCAAGTTTGAGTGAAAGGATTTTGTTGTGAAGTACTAAGGGTTTGGAATGGCTCTGTTTGCAAATGCTGTTGTTGGTCATAAGATCCAGCTGTAAGCAGAGCCTTGAATGGAATTGTGTAATATGTGTGTAATAACTGTTTAATAATACCATCTTTCTGTAAAATCTGAGCTCTGTTATGGCAGCTGTTCCTTGAGATAATGAGTAAACACGTTTGGAAGGAAGCAGGTTATAGTAACCTTAGATACTTTTTTAAAATCACTTTAGATCTCTAAGGTAGTCTTTGAACAGCACTGCAATGATTGATGGAGTGATAAATCTTACATATGGCTGACACCAGATCTTTGCGGTGCTGGTGGATGCAATCAGTGTCTTCACTGAAAGAAGTTCTTCAGAACTTCAGAAAGAGATTTTTCCTCTACTGGATTCTGTTTTCTGTGTAGAGAACAAAAATCTATTCAGTGTATTATATCTGTGTTGCTCAATGTGCAGTTCAGGCCATGTTTACAGAATTGGTATTTAAGACTTTCCACAACCAGAAATACTAGTTTCCTCTTAAGTTTGGTTATGCTGCTGCTCACCTTCCCTAGCTAAGTGCTACACACATATAGATTTTCATATTTGTGATGATAAAATGGCCCAAAGAGAAAATCAGTCTATGAACCAGAAAGATTAATCTGAGATAAGTGCCCTACTCTTTAAAGCACCCCTAACTTCAGTTAATTTTCAGTTTGGAAAGGTCACCACTTCTGTGAATCAGATTGGTAAGAGCCTGGTAAATGCAGACCAATAATTAATGATTGCTGCATGTAAAATTTAGTATGAGTTGATATTGTAACATCATACAAGAATTCTGTGATGAGAACTGGAAGACAATCCGGTTACCTAAACCACCATTTTACTACTTAGCTCTGAGCTCTCTGTTGCTGTTGCTCTTTGCCTCCATAACTCCATGGCTCATACACAGAATTAGCTCTGCAGGTGAAAGGTCTCTTCACCATGTGCTCTGGAGCCATATTCTGTGCTGGATCACAAGAGCGGCCTGTGATCACAGAATTAAAGATCTCTGTGGATGTTTGTCAGTGTTAGGAAAGCCCTGGCAATGCAAATGGATATTTTCCAGCTCCTGAGTAATTGCTTTTGCTCCCTAGACAATGGCTTTTGGAACAGCTTATGTGTATATGATTTTATTATAAAAAGTCGTTGTGCGTACTGTGATTTCCCAGGCTCTAATTCTGTGCTGAAGTTCTTCTGTCAGTGTTGTAAATGAAGTAAATCAAGTTATTTCAGAGCTACTCTTTCAATGTTTGGAATAGAATTGAAGAACTAGTAATGAAATTCTGGGGGTTTTGTGTGTTGATGTGGGTTTGTTTGGTTGTTTAGATTTTATTAAAATGCATAGTAAGATGATGTTAAATATTCATCTCTTTGCTGAAGCTTAGTGCCAAAGCTCCTGCATCCCTGTACCTCTTGGCCAAGGGCAACCCCTTGGTCTTTCCTCCTTATTTCTGAGGATGGAAGTTGTTTCTGTTGCATTTATGACCGTGAAAGTGACTTGGATCTTGTTGGAGTTACCATTATTTTTGTATTGTTTTCAATTATTGCTGTCAAAATGAACATTGTATTTGTTGATGTTATTTATCTGCAAAGCCCTTGCAAAAGGCTCTAAATGTTACTTTATGAGACATTCCTGATTCTTGTACAAGGGGTGGAACATCTTAAAGCAGTTGCCACATTAAAAGTAAATCACATGAATATTGAGAATGTTTTTAACAATCTTCACTAGATCTGTGTTTCTTCAGGAAATGTAGAATTACAGTTTTCAGAATGTGTTAAATTTCAATTTGGATGAAGGACAGTATAATTGTTATTTAACGGAGCATAGAATTGAGATGGAAGTAGAGGAATGATCCTTCTGAAAAACCACTGCACTGTATCTGTTATGAGTTGTATGCTTTATTTTTATATCCCTTGTACAGTGGATGTTGGTAGGAAACTTAAGTGCAAAATATGGTATAGAAATATTTAATATTTTTTCCCAGGTATAAGAGAAGTTTGAAGAGAAAAAAAGAAAACTGATTTGTTGACTATTTCAAGTCTTTCTAGGTTAAAATGTCAAGCAAATTTTGTGTTACTGCTGTAATACCAAGATAAGAATTAAATAGTAAAACACAATATTTTGATTTCTTTGGGTCATGTTAGGATCCCTGCAGCACAAACCGATTTCAGTCAAGTTTCTTTGCATTCTTGTATTCTTTGCTGGGGAAGATGACAGGTGGGGTTTTTTTGGTGGGTTTTTTTTTTTTTCTTTTTTTTTTTTTTGGCTTTTTTATTATTTTTAATGGGTATAATGAACATTTTGAGGGTCACTTAGCCTCCTAAATCCCTTATCTGTTTTGAAAATTGTGACATTTGTAATGGCTTACAATGAATGTGCTGATTTACTGATAACTTGTAGTGGCAGCTGCAGTCCTGATGCTAAAACAAATGGCATGGTTTTCTTTCCCAGTAAATCAGGAGGTTTCTTTCTCTTGTAAGGACTAAATTAGCACTGAAGGCACAATAACCTTTTGACATTAATCTAAAGAGGATGAAAACCTACTGCCTTACCACCAGCATATCTTCAGTGATAGCATTTTTTAATCTCTTTTCTCTTTTTTGTCTTTTTTCTGTTTTAAAACTAGCGCTCAGTGTCCCGTGTTCATACTTTTTTATAGCTGCCAGAACTAGTGCAGAAGTCTCATTAGCCCCTACTGACTGATTTTCTGCTCAGCCTCTTGTCTCCTGTCACCAACTCCAAAGTCAGGGAAGAGCTGGCTGAGGGGCTGCAGTGGAAGGTGTGGAATCTGCTACAATTGTAATTCTGTGCACGTTTGGAAACAGTCATGGAGATAATGTGCTTCATTTTCTTAGTGATTATATCTGATCTATTTTGAGGGAAAAGCACTAACAGTCTTGAATTGATTCATCAAGCTAGGTAGCATCTTTATCTCTAGATGAGTGTGGAAAATTACCTGACCTTTGATGGATGTTTTGATAAAAGCAGACACACAAGCCTAGGCCCAGTTTTCAGGAAGTGTAGGCAGAAGACTCTCATTCATCCAGTCTAAGAAAGAGTATAGGCCATTCTTACAGGCGTGGGGGAGGAATTCTGCTCAGAGAAATGTTATAGTGTCTAATTTGGTCAGATTCCTTGGGATTCCTTACAGTGAAGCTAAATTACATCATTATCAGGCGAGACACACACAAGGCCTGATCTCTTGGCCACCCCATAGACACTATTCAGGATTCACAAACCGTTAACTGGCTGCCAGTTTTACAGTGTCTGGGTTTATGTATGCAAATAGAAATACAATGACTCTTCCAAAGGGTTTAGAACATATTCCTGCTTTCAGGAATGTACCTGAGTCTTGGTTATGTCACACACATGTAAGTGGTTTTGAGTGAAACATAATGTTAGTGACAGTAATTTTCACCTTTTAGGTGTGACAAAGAAATGTGATTTCATTAAAAGACCCATAAACCATTTTTTAATGACACTATTACCTTGCAAAATAGTTGTGTCATTAGAGGGAAAGGTATGTATTTGCAGAAACCAGACCACATATTTATTTTAGTAAGTGCTGGTAAACATTGTTATTAAAGAAAATGCAAAAGAAAAGAGCCTTGGGACACCTGTTCATCATAGCAAATTGTCACCTCATAGAGTCTACATAAAATATTTCTTCTTCATAAATGGACTTCAAGGCACCTTCATAAATACCTTACCATTCCACAAAGCTCAGAACACTTTAGCAAATAAAAGTTATTATTTCCATGTTAAATGGAAACAGATCCAGACAGCTGACTTCTAAAAGGTCACTTGAAAAGCTGCTGAACAAAAAGAAATTCTCTGGACCTTTTGCTGAGTAAGAAGCCAAAAAAAGGATCAGAAGTGAAGACAAAAGAAGGAGCATTTTTTAATTCAAATATTGAAGTTGATTGGTTGTGACTGTAATTTCATAAAGGAAGTCACATACTTTGTAGCAAACTGAAGCAGAAAGCCATACTGAACAACCCAAACCAAGAGTATAACATTGATTATTGTATGAAATGAACCATTAATTTAATGAACCCTATTAGTCAAGCAGCAGCATGGTAGGAGACCTGTACATCACCTCAGCCAGTTGCAGAAATCCTGGGTTAACCTTCTGCATAATGTACTTGTCATCTAAGCAAAGGGTGGACACAAGAAGCTTAATCTGATACTTAGCATAGACTAGTTCAGGAAGACTTGGGGACATTAATCCTTCTTCCTGGGAGAGGATTGCTGTCAGCTTCAACAGAAAATTTCTGCCTAATTCCAGTCAGAGGTACCAAATCAAGCACAAATAAAAGGGTTGCTTGGTCAGTTGGTTCAGATCAGAGGGTGGCATTTTTCAATTAACATGAGCAGGACTAAATCAAGAGCAGAGAAATAACAATAATGTCCCAGTAATTTTGTAGCTGGGCTCAGTATCTTTAGCTGCTGCATTTATTTTCTGATCTGGAATTATTGTGGCACTGAAGGAGGTAAATGCAAATGAGAATTAACACGATCAGGATGATGATAGGTCTTAGAGAGGTAGATTGTTATAGAAGTTACTATATACCTTTCTTGTAAAATAAATCCAACCCCTAAATCAAAACCGATCAGCTGTTCTGTGATGCAGAGTCCTGACCCATGACTTAAGTCAGAGTGACTCTTTCTTTGAGTCCTGTTTCAATCTGTAGCACTCAAAGAGCTTTTTCACTGGAGGTGGAATGTGTTGCAGAGTGTGTGTGGTTGCAGTGTTGGTGCAGTCACAGAGGAAGATGAAATGTCTCACTACAGGAAATGTGATCATTAGGGAAATGATCTGTCACAAAATTCATTGTGATGCTACATTTCAGAACAAAAAGTGCTTCAAAGCTTTTAGCTCAAAAACAAGCTCAAACCCAAATCCCTATGACTTCTTGTCATACAGAGATAGGAGATTCACTCACAATAACGCTGGGAATGACTGACAGTGTGTGATGCTGAGTTTTTGAAATGTTAGATGTTCACCACAGATTCCATCTAGATGCTTCACAATGCAGTTGCTGGAGGAGAAACCAGTTTGATTGCAAATAGATCCTAGCTTGGTCTCTCTGCTCATTATCTTCATGGTACATTTGCTTTTCATTTTCCTGCTGTTGTTTTAATATCCAAAATGCTTTCTACATTTCAGCTCTTTGATAATTATTTGCTAAAAAGAATTAGATTTAATATTGTTATAGCATCCAGTGATTGCAATCTTACTAGTGTTTTTAATATTACTTTTGATGGATTTATTAATGCAATGATCAAATTGGCAAGCACCAGCCTAGCTCGTGCCTTTTTCATAGGTGAAGCCTTGCTATGAGGAAAATAGAGGAAGTAAAAAAGAGTCCTTAATTTCTCAACTTGGACTGAAGTTGTCTGCATGCTACAGAAGCAAAAATGAGGCTTAAGCATCATAGCAGGCAGATTTTCCAGGTCTGGGAGATTCAAAGAATTTGCTGGAGATGAAGGGGTTGTTCATCTTCTACAAAAACAAATTCTGGCCACTTTCCTGCTTACAAAGGTCAGAGGCCTTTCAAGGACACATCCAGGTCCATTGCACTACCTTTGTACTGTCAGCTGATTAAAAATTAAACAGAATGAATTTTCTGTATTTCTTTTCACTGGCCTTTATGATCTGTCTGTCAGGGCAACTTTATTGAAATCAACTCATTTTTTGCCATTTTCTAATTTTTGTAATTTTGTTAAGCACAATTATTTGATTAGGATTTAAAAAAAATAAAATTAGAGAAACTGTATTAACAGGAATCTTTTTCAAAAGATTAATAACACAAACTATGAAATAAAAAAATCCATAAAAATTATAAGGTAGAAGAGAATATGATGTGACATGCCCAGGCATAAACATCTTTGCCTGGCTGCCAGCCTTGCCCCCCTGGCTGTCCAGGAAGTCACCCTGGCACACGTTGCTGCTTCCATCTCTGCTACAGATTTAGGTTTGCTTCGAGAGTGTGTGAGCCAGTGTGGCAGATGGAGGTGCTTCCCCTTTGGTGTCAGGTGCTCGATCTGGACCTGAATCTTGGAAGCATTTTCGGGTTTGTTGGTATAGTGATACGCATCCATTTCTACTGAAGCATTAAGGATGGAACCTGAGGCCATTTGATGCCTCTCATCATAATGTTAGGCAGCATATAATTTTTCTAGTGATTAATTTGCTCTTGCTGTAGTCAGTCAACCACTTTTTATCTAAATACAGACTTGGTTTAATGTCATATTTTAATTGATGCTTTCTCACAGAGAGTATTCTACTTTAAGGAAAGCACAGGTAGTGATATGCAGATGCAGTGTTTTAATGGTCTGAAAAATCCTCTCTGTTCCAAGTGCTTGGGAGTGCACACTAATTGAGTTTGCATTCTTTGTGAGGACAAGGCACACATTTGTAGAATCTCGCTGCAAGTACCATTAAGTTAGACTGGAAATTGGGCGTACAAAGAAGCAGATTTAATTCACTTGGTTGTATCAAGCTCCCAGAATAACTAACCAAAGTACTCCTTGCACAGTGTAAGGCATTGGCAGAGATGTACCATGAAGAGCTTCTGTATTATAAATAGTATTTGGAGTTAGTCTTGTAAAAATATACGCACACTTAGTATTAGAAAGTGGGAGATGTGAGTATGTTACATAAATGTAATGAATTGCAATATATATGCTGTCTTCTGGGTATAATTTAAAGAGTAAAAGTTACATCTCCTTTGAAATCCCCAGTGCTATTTCTGCAGAATACAAGCAGTAGTTTTTTCTGGGACAAGTGTTTAAAAGTTAGCTCTGGGAGAAAGCATTTTAGAATGTATGGAAAGAAAGTACACAAATATAAACTGAAATCCTAGAACCTGTAAGGAAATTATGACAACACACTGTGCAAGTGTGTGCCTCAGCCTAAATGGAGAGGGAGCAGTAAAGCCAGAGTAAAAAATGAAAGCTGGGTTATGAGTGTTTGTATAGGTACTAGAGGTCTTCTGAAGATGAAAATCCATCTAAAGTGATGTTAGCTCAAGATAATATCAAGTGCTGTAGGTAAAATTCAAATTATTTCCAAAATGAAGAAATTCATTCAGGAAATCACATAATAACAAATTATTCCAATGTATGAGAAAAGCTGTGAATACGTTGATGGGTCTGCTAGATTGTTAAAAAGTAATAGGAGCAGTAAAATAGGAGACTAAAGTACCTTTTTACAAAGTTTTCATGCAGTCAGCCCCAGAGAGATTGCTGTTCAATGCTTGAAAGTATAAGGCAAGAGTAGAAACCAGGGTTGGCTACAATCTGTTGGAGCTGTGGGAAGGGGGTCCAGCAGTGTAACAGCACAAGGTGTTTACTTCTGGGAGCTCTGGGGAAGAGCAGAAATGGAACTTTTTTTTTTTTTTTTTTTTTAATTAATGCTAGATTTTCTTTTAGGAAAGAAAAGCTTATGAATAAACTTATGAAGAAAAGCTTGTGAATGTTGCCTTTAAAAAGTAAGTTTCAGAGCTGAATGTTTTGAAATTCACTCAACATTTCTTGGAGGACTTATGAAGATGAAATTCCAATAAAAATAAAAAACAGCTGCTCAAGCATCAGCTGCTATGGTAGAGGTAGCCAGTGGATCATCATTTTGATTGTGGCTCTTTGGACTTCAGATCAATGAAGCTTCAGTAGTTAAAGAATTTTTGTAATAGTAATAGCAGAGGGAGAAAAGAAAAAAAACCACTTTGGATGTTTGTACTGGGCAACTCAGATCATCCTTGTCCAAGACAGTCTCTGGATATTCTGTGCAATGCTCATAGAAGGTAAATTACAGTATTTTTTCTTAGATATTTGCTGTCTCATAGTGCACCATGAGGTTTGTCTCATTGTGGTGGTTGCCCGTGTAGGGCTTTGTAGCTAAAATAGCAAGCTAAAAATGAAAAAAAATGAGTCATTAGGGCAACTACACTTTCTGGTTCTTTAGTTTTGCCAAAAGTCTGTGTCTTCAAACAATGTAGGCTGAAGTGTAAGTGCCTCTGTACATTGCTACTATTCACCTCACCTCAGTGAGGAAGTTTACTCATTTGTGGTTGACAGGCGGCCTTGCCTGGGAATGGGAAGGTGTTTGCTCTCAGTGCAAGCTGAGAGCTGCTTTGCTAAGTGCAGACCAGTGCTCTGCTAAATGGAGATAAAATTAAGGCACCCACATCCTGTCACACCATTTAGTTCTTGCAGGCTGCCATTTACCAGGAAATTAAAAGAAGTCCATTAGCTCCAAACACTGTTAAAACAGCAAAGAGTTAAAAAAGTTATGCTTGATTTCCCTTATACTGTGCACAGTTGAAAGTGTGCCTTGTAAGCTTAACCCTCTGCTCGTGCAACTCTTCCTGCGGGTGGCAGAGGAGGAGCAAAACCCACTCTGGTTACTTCTCTGCCATATTAGGTTTGCAGGTGAACATGAGTAAATTCAAATAACTGGTAGGTAATGCAACTCTTCTTGTGCCTCTGTAGTCATTATTTGCTGTCAGTTCCTGTGTCTGTTCTTACCCTTGTACAAAAGCTGTTGAACACGCAGCTTAAAATTATTGAAAAATTCAGCTTTAGTTTATTTTTGAAATACATATACATTTCAGATGAAGTTAGACTAGGGAAATGGACATTTTCTTTGTATTATGTTACAGTGTTAGGAACTTAAATTTTATTTACCTTTAACATTATCTTTTTAAATGGGGCTGACTGGGTCTCTTTTGGAAATTCTTCTGAAATAAATATATTATCTGGAAAGAAATATAAATTTTAATTAAGCTTCCTAGTTTACCTGAAGTCAAACCATATTGTCCCAGTGAGAACTGGTCAAGACTAGGAAGATAAATGTATTGCCGTGGTTATACATCATAGGCTTGCTGGGCAAGCACATCTAAATTACTGTATCTGTAGAACACTGAACTAATCCTTGTGATCTTACCATCTCTGAATTTCAGAGTTTCTGTTCAAGTTAGCAGAGAGATAGAAAACTGTCAAGGCATCCTAAAAAGCAATTGAGATGGCAATTCTGAAGTATCTGTAAGTTCCTAGTGAAACTCTGGTGTAAGAACATGTCAGTGTTTAGGCTTTGGAGACTGAACACGTCTTTTAGAGGGGGATATTTGTGCTGTGGATGGACCATCAGAGCTGTGGGCCTGTCTCCTGGAGTGTGACATAAGCAGATGCACAATGATAAGATAATGAACAGCCAGACAGGTAGGGACTAGCCCCTTCAGCTTTGGACCATTGCAGTTTAGAGGTCGGCTGCTGAAGGAGCACCAAATCAGGAGCACCTAAACATTGGCTGGTAGGGGGCAGGAGGCAAAAAAAAAAAGGGGGGGGGGCAAAAAGTAGCCAATCACATATGGCTTTTGCAATTTTAAGCTCCCCTACAGCCCAACAGAGAGAAACATTGTTGGGTGGATGTGCAGAAGGCAGTGGGGCCCCGGGGGGGTCTGCCCCAACTCCCTCTCTGAACCCATTCATGTGTCAGCCGTGCTTCATAAGTTGTTGTCAGTGTCAGCATTAACGCAGAGCCTAGGAAGGAACATAGGAAGACATTTTGTCAAACTTACTACTAGAGACCTAACACATTTAACAAGAGATTTATCTACTTTTAAGTGTTGAAATAATTCTTCTGCCTCTTCCTAGTGAGGTGCTGGATTGCAGTGGGTTTTATCTTCTTTATCTCTATATCTCTGTATCTCTGCCAGATCAA
This sequence comes from Pardalotus punctatus, assembly GCA_013400915.1. Classification (NCBI taxonomy): domain Eukaryota; kingdom Metazoa; phylum Chordata; class Aves; order Passeriformes; family Pardalotidae; genus Pardalotus; species Pardalotus punctatus. The sequence continues at coordinate 244,902 of VZTX01016877.1, forward strand.
AACTTTGAGCCAGCTAATGAGTAAACACCAACATTGACTCTCAGCTTTCTCCCCTAAGGTCTGAAGGCAGAAACAAGATGATGGGAACCCTCCCATGGTTAGGCCACTCAAATCTAACCTGAAGCTGATTTAAACTGAAAAGGGAGTTAGACCATGGGGCTGACTAACTGTGATGACTCATAGCCAAAAAGGACTTGATTACACAGTACAGAAAGGCCAGCAGAGAGGCCCCTGAACAAGCAGTAACACAACTACTGGCGGAAGCAGGATTTTTACAACCACATTCAGGAGTGTAATGCCAAAGCTCATTAACATTGATGAGGTAAAAGATGACTTTCATTAGCAGCTGCTAGTAACTTAAAACTGAAAGACAAAACAAGCTTGGAAGTTAAGCCATTTTAGCACTGTGTACCTTTGCACAAGTAAAAACACTTGCACTCTTGGCTGAAGAGCCAGTGCTCTGGCAAGAGGCCCATATGCCTCATGTAATGTAGACCAAAGCCATGGTCAAATTGATTGCAATTGTTCTGATTTGAGAAGTTCCCCATGATACCAAGTGCAGTGGGATCCCTCTGCTGCTGCCATTTTCCCAGTCACTCATGTTAGGGGATTGAGCAGGGGGGATCTCAGCTCAGTGTAGGAGATATAGACCTCAGTGCCATTTCTTGCATTCTTTGAAGAATTTTTGATAAGCCCAACTGAAATGCTGCAGTCTCTTTCTCAATTACCTTACTAATGTTGGGCACCATTAAAAATTGTCTTTCATAATTTTAATATGAATTAAACTGCCTTGATAGTTTCAGTTTGCAGCATCAAGTATTATGAAAACAAAAAAAATTGACAAAGTTTGGGTGTGGTTTCTGTAGATCGTGCAGGGCTTTGATCATAGTTCAGTTTATCCAAGTACTCCTAACAATGTACACATTGGTGCAGAGGAGCTCATGGAAATCCAGGTGATCCCACACTTGAGTTGGTCTCCATACACCAAATGGAGGCACAGAAAAGGCTCATGTGCCTTCCTGATCCAGCAGAGCTGAATTAAGCACTGCCAGTCCCCACTTCCAGCTAGTGTCTGTTGCTGGGGGGTTATTAGAGATCTGCTACACACTAGACTCTGTAGAAGTCTTGATTCAAATCACCTTTATTGAAACAATGGGCTTAATTCCTACTGAAGTCAATGAAAAATGATGAATTTCTGTGCTTCCTTGAACACCTACCAGAAGGTTTTGTCTTTTTAGTTTGTTCATATTATCAACATCAATATGAAGTGCCAAATAATAGGTGCTAAATAATATCTTCAAGTGCCTTAGTCTATGCAACTGAAAAAAAGTCTTGTATATTTCCATATTAAAAAAGAAAGAACAGTAAATTTTACCAGTTCATGTGGCCATACATTCACCAGTATTTCAACCAAATGCTGTAAAAGTATAGACTTAGAAAAGTCTTACCAACATCTGCATATACTTGTGTCTTTCTGCTTCAGCTTTTCCATCTGTCATCACAGCACACAGTACACACTCTACTTCCAAACTGCTCCATCTCTGTGGATGTGGGTATACAAACTGATACTTGTTTTACAAATGAAATTTGGTTTCTGACCTCCCACTTCCAAGTGGAAGTTCTTCTTGTTAATGTCATAAGATGTGTAATGCTGCTATATACATATTTTTTATTATTAGACATAAGAAATGTTTATAGGTCTGTGGAATTTCCTGGCTTGTGCATAGCTGTGCCTATATAAAGAGTGTAAAATTATTTGGAGCATGAAATTGGATGTTCTCTTAACTTTGGCCTGAGGGCTTTCCCTGGGTCCCTATACATTGAAAGGTCCATAAAATTTTTTTCCTAAATAAATTCTTGTCTAGCATCCTTATTGAGTATCTTTGATTTTACTTTTCTTTCCCAGAACACTCATTTAATACTTTTAAAATAAAAAATTGTTATAAAAAAGGAAATTATTTGTGAAATGCTAATGAAAATTGCTTGCTACATGCAAAAAATGGAAGCATAGACTATTTATGTTCTCTTTGCCTTGAATTATTTAAAGAGATACTGAAATCAGTCTTATTCAAATCCTGAGGAACATGAGCTTTAGATTTTTGCTGGAATATGGGGCACCACAATCCCTGTGAGCAGAGTGGAGTCCTTCCGTTCTGAGCCTTTATTTTTATTTCCTGAAACATTCAACATACAGTCTTTTAGAAAAGGATGATCAGCACAGGGTTTAAAGCAAAATTAGACGAACTCTTTTGATCTCTTATTGCTTATGATTATCAGGTTGGTCGTTAGTTAAAGTTGGATCTCACAATTCCTGTTTGTTATAATGAAAATAGCAAATGGAGAAAGAGGGGAAAAAAAGAACACATTACAAACACAGAAAATGGCCCAGAGTTGAGTACCAAAATTGCTGATCTGATTTTGAAAAAAAAAAAAAAAAGGAGAGGGGAACAAGAAATCACTTCCACTTAACGTTTTTATTGAATTCCAGAGGAGTTGTTGGACTCAGCTCTGTTCTGTTCATCATTGCTTCTGATGTGACATGAAGTAAGGGCCCCTTCTTGACCTGCTCAGCTGCTCAGCTTCCCTGAAGGGACAGAGCCCAGGTTTTGCAATCCAGATTTTGAGATAGTGAGAGGCTTTTGTAAGTGTGCGCGTGGCATTCTGGGGAGTTCTCAGAGTTTCTCTCTTTGCAGTCTGTTCCTGTTTATGCAATCAGACGGATGTGAGCATATTTTTTATGGCACTTTCAGATCCCTTATCTGCAAACTTCATAATTTCAAATGGATTTCTAATTGCAATGTGCCACTATCTCCACTTTGCATGGGATATTAGAGAGGCACAGAAACGGAATGTACATCCAACCAGTCATGCAGTAAGGGAATTCTGGGTAGGACTTGGTCACAGTCCCAATTTTTCTCATTCTGGCTGAGTACAAGATGGATTTCAGGCCTTATATCAAATATAGTAAATTTTGATTAATTTGAATTGTGTGATTTCTGCTTTTCACAGAATCCCAGAACTAACTAGATTGGAAAAGACCTTTGAGATTGAGTCCAGCCTATGACCTAGTACCACCTTGTCAACTGGACCATGGCATTAAGCGCCACATCCAGTATTTACTTAAACACCTCCAGGGAAATAATGAAAATTTAATCATAAATTTTAACAGAGAGTTTTCTGGAAGATAATGATATGCATCACTGAATGTTTTACTTTTCAGATAGTTTTTGCATGAATAATGCTGGTAGAATTGACCCTTACATGATGCTTCCTATCAACTTTTTGTGTGTATAGATCACTGTGTTTTAAATTGCCCCCTAACAATGACACAGTTGATTTAGCTGTTGGTCAGTGAATACTGGCTGTCACAATATTTTATGAACAACAAAAATGTTACTCAGTAGCATATTTGATGAAGGATATTCAATTCTGATAAATTTTGGCCTGAATGTCTGGAGGAAAAAGTAAAAGTGAAGATAGTAGCCAAATAAAATCACTGTCCCTTGAAACAAAGAGAGTTTGCTGGCTGCAGCTGGCAGCCCCGGGAGGGCGAGGAAGCTGCCCAGCAGGCAGAGTTGGTATGGGAGCGGTTCTCCACTGAGCTGCATGATTTTTTTTCCCCTCTGTACTCTCTATCCTTTCAAGAAACAGAAGCTAGTTGTCTATCAGCCAGTGCTGGTTAGGATCTTCTCTTCATGCTGGAAGAAATCTGGGTCATAGGAGATGACTGAGACTAGCAGGATAGTTTAGAGCATTGCTGCTTGGAGATGTGAGGCTGGGACTTCAGCTCTTGGAGCACAGGGACTGCTGAGGGTCCTGTTAAGCTCGGAGCAAGAAGTTGCAGAAATACAAATGACAGATCACTGGAAAAGGAAATTTTTGTGCCACATCTTTATTCTGATTTGTGATTCTTTCAAAGGCTGAGGCTATGCAGGCAGAGTAACTGAGCACAAGAAAACCCAGCACTGTGACTGGAGGTACTGAGCAATGGCTGTGGAATGACTCTGCTGTGGAATAAAGCATCTAGTTTTCTTCAGGCCTGAACTGCACAATCATCAGATAATTCAATTAAAATTTAATATTTAATTCTGTGAGTAGATAAAGGCAGATCCTCACTCAGATCTTTACTCTGACTCCAGTGTTCTTATTTGAACCATGGGACCTGTTCTCATCCAGAATAGCAGCTGACTCTCCCAGCCCCAGCATTTGTCTCTGCAACAGGGTCACTTCAGTAGCACCAAACAGCCCTGCATCACTCAGAGCAACACTTCTTTGAGCCACTTGCCATCTCCTAGAAATATCAGAAATGTTGTGTTCGCAGCACTTTTTGAAAAGTGTGGGTTTTGCAGCAACACTGAATTATCTTGGTGAAGGGAAGAACTGTGGGAACAGTGCAGCTCGCAGCTGTACATTCACCTGTGTGACCTGAGGTGTTCTATGACTGCAGCTCTGTGGGGCTCTGGGTTCTTTCTGTCCCCCGCTGCTACTGCTGAGGGTCTTGACAGCCAGATGCCATCAGTGTCAGTGCAGCCCCAGGAAGACCCTGCTTCACCTTTGCGGCAGTTGTTCAGTGTTGCTCTCAGGTGGGTTGTTGTTGTGTCATTTGTCACACTCTGGTCCTGCTGGCTTGAGTCTGTTTGCCTCCACACAGTCCTGCTTGCCCTGCCCTCAGCCCTTGACCAAGGTGAAGCCACGGCACTCCTGTGGTACATTTATCAGTAAAAAGTCTTTATCTGTAAAAATCTTTATCAGTAAAAAATCTGCAGTGCATAGCAACCAAAAAAGTGGTTTGTTAGGGTGTTTAATGTAGCAGTGGATCAGACAAAAGTATTATTATAAAAAGAAATAACTCACAGGCAGGTGTCATTTCTTGAAAGAAATGTTCATTTCTTTTTAAAAATCACTGGCTGAATCCTTTTGAAAATCACTGGTTAGAGTCCTCACTGACATATGCTCCCAGTAAGTACAGAGCTGTTGATCCAAGGATTTCATGCTAGTAGAATTCTGACAAACAGAAGATATTTCTGATTTCAACAGGCTTTATGTTACCAGTGGCTTAAATGCTGATCTTGGAATCAGAGACTTACAGAAAGACTTTGGTTGGAATAGACCTTAAACATAATTTAGTTGCAGCCCTCCCCTACTCTTCATATGGTACTAAACTGTTTATGCTTTGAAATTTGAGCTGATTAAGGACAGTTTAGAGAAATATTTCCAAGGTGTTTATGTTTATCAGAGAAAAGGACCCATTTTCTATTGCTGGCAAAATTACATAAAAAGTTACATGCAATCAGGAAGATCTACAAAACCAGATAATGCTTTAATCTTGAAGGAACTCCGAGATATCTGTCTCTGAGAAGCAGAGAAGCAAGTCAGATATTTAAATAAGCCATGGTCCAGTGAAGGGCCTGAAATGAAGAAGTTTTCCCCTGCCTCACAATCTCACCAACAGTCAGTTCTCAGCTGTAGCCTCCTTTTCTGATCAAAATGCCTGAGAAGTGAGCTGCCTTCTGCTGTACTCCATAGCTCCCTGTGACTAAGAGCAATTTCAAAAACCATGGGAATGGGAGCTGAGAGGGCAATATAATAGGTGTAAGTCCTTTCCTCCTTCTGCTTGCCATAAACAATATCCATTCAGCAAATCCAGGACCCTCCTGGCAGCATCATTGAGCAGAGCAATATGGAGCAAGTGTTTCTTTCTGCTCATGGTAGATGTGGGAAAGGAAGATTAAGGAAGGTGCAGCAGGGCTAGAAAAGTCATGACTGAAGTTAGAGGGGCTGGCCCTGGGAAGCAGAGAAGTTTAGCATGGTAACAACATGAATCTAGCTCAAGACTTTGTATGTGCACAAATACTGAAAATGTATAAAGGGCAGAGCAAATATTAACACAGGTTTTCTTTTCCATGTAGCACAAAATTGCCAAAGAAATATCACAGCCAGCCTTCCATTCCTCATGTATAGGTGTTTGTCTATGACTGTGGAGAGTACCCAGCATTTCACAGCTGAAGAACTGTTACATCAGGGTTTGATGTTCTCCTCTCTTGCAGACAATTCACACAGTGACAAGTACTCCCTGCAAAGCAGCCTGGACTTTATCCCAAAGATTACCACCCCCCCCACCCCCCGTATCATATTAATGAACCTGTACAACTGAAAATAATTACAAATGCAAATGTGATGAAAAGGAGTTTAATAGGGATGTTTCATGACTGCACTAGAGAAGTGGTTTAGCACTGAGATAAGTCTGATTGCTTGGGCATGTGGGTGCTATGGTAACTCAGTTTGCATTTGGAAGCACTTAAGCTCTAAACCACAGTATGCTGCACCCTCTTCCTTTTGAGCAGGGTTCTGTAGAAGAAAGGCAGAAGTAAACAGCATGAGAAACCACAGAGCAGCAAAGGCATCGGTAGCTGTCGTGTTACAAGTGGGTTACTGCAAAGTTGTCCTGTGAAGACTGAATGTCATTTAAAATATAGTGCAGTTGATAGAAAAGCCTTCTGCCTGCTAAACACACAGTATTCCTGGATATTTATTTTAGGTTTGCAGGAGCTGTGTTGGGAAAAAGAATTTGATTTTTCTGCTTTTGGTTTTTGTTCTACTTCAGGTTTATGGTTTTGAGAAATTCTACATATCATTGGTAACAAATATTACTTCTATTAAATTAATGTTTCTTCAGGGAAATTTCTCTTTTGCTCTCTGTTTTTATTTTTCTCTGGAAAAATTAAACTCTTATGTTTATTTTGCGTAATTGGAACCAGAAAATGCTTTTCATAAATGATCAGAAATATTCAGTTTCACATTAGTTGCAAAAAAATATTATTTCAGTGTTTTTCTTATGCTTTTTTTCTTATCCTTTTCTTAAGATAGGCTCAGTATGTTAGCAGAAGTTATACTTGGTATTAATTATTTTTACCTGGTAAATGCTGACAAACTGTGGTGCTTGTATTTTCTTTTCTTTCCTGAGCTTGCAACATTGTGTTCCTCCCTGTATCTGTCGGTTATAAATTCTTAATTCCATCCCTTTCTTCTGGTTACTCCCCTTGTACTTGATTGCTGGCTAATATGAATTTTTCACCTTCTCCATTGCTGTAAATGCTGATTAATGCTTATAGTTGACTCTGAACTTGAGGAAGACAGGGATAACTCCAGTCTGGGAAGGTGGTACCCCATTAAAGGTGGTAGGAAAGAGTGTCAGGATCAGGCTCTTAGGCAGCAATGCACTGTGTGAAGGAGTTGCTATGGGAGGCAACTATTAATGAACTTGTACAAAAGGAAATATTTTGAGAAATCAGATGGAAACTATTTTAATCATCATTCTGAAAAGTCAGAATGGACATTAAATCCAGATGTCAAAAGGAAACAACTGGCACTTCCGAATCAGAACATTTTAGAATTTCTGTTAAGTTAGAATTTACAGTTTCAACATTTTATCCCTAATTTCTGGTGAAAATAAATATTGTAAATATTGCCTGTGGAAAAAAATTATAATGTTTATTTAGTTCAGATTCCGATGCTTACTATAGGGCTATGAAGACTTTTATCAATTGAATTATGGATAACTTAGATGTGATTTGATGGCTTTATCTTCAATGACCACAAGAGTTGGCTTTTTTTTAGGACCCTCTGAAATATCTGTGTTACCCAAGAAAATTCTACACGGTAAACTCAAATAAATAGTTTATTTTTTGACTCAGAACATGCAGAATTTCATATATTTTTAATATGAACTCTATATGGCATTCATTTACTCAATTTTCAAAAAGCAGCAGTTTGTCCAGAAACTGGGAACAGTTTTAGTTTTTTCTTCCCCAGAGTTAGTGATAAAGAATAACATGTAATTCTGTGTACTCTGATTATGAAAGCACTTCAGCACATGTGATCCCACCTATAAAATTTGAGGGGTCCTCTGTGGTATAGAATTACTCAGATGTTTAAGTGTTTGCTGGTCTATTCTTAGGTCTGGCCAGATTTGTTTATAAAGTAACAATGGATCCCTTCGTTTTGTGCTTTCAGCAAAAATAGCAGTAACATCTCTGGCCCTGATGCTCATTTACTTTAAGGTCTCTTTAGCTGGCTCTGGCAGCACAAGGGAGCCTTAAAGTAGGTGTGAATTACATCCTATCCCACTTGAAGTTTAAAAATAAATCAAAGAAGGGTGGCTGGCAGCATTTTGTAAGGCTCCTTGCCTTACTCACCCTTCACCTCCCACCAGGAACTGTTCTTTTTTTGCAATTTAGTGTCGGCTTGCAAGGGAGCTGCAATGTCTGCGCTGTTTGCTAGGAGACCCCCTCAAAGGGCTTTACTCCATCTGAACAAGTAGACCACATCCTGTTGCTTTCTGTGCAGATGTGAAGAGCCCTGACCCTGCTGAAGCAGTGCCGTTCAGCTGTAAAAAGAGGGAAGACAGAATCTGGACCTACACAAGTTGCTTGGTGTAAAATGCTGCCTGGTGGGGGTTGCTGGGGTCTGTCCAACATAGTAAAGGCTGGAGAGATCTGGGAAAAGGGCATCAGCTCTGCAGAATCACTAAGCATTTTTCCTGGCAGCAAAACCCGGCTGCCAACTGTTTTACAGACACAAGGCTGAGAGGAAGGATTACTTCCTCTGCCCCCTCCCAGCTCTGGCAAAGACACGAGGAGTACAGCTGGATGTGAAGAGCCAGCTGGTATGGTACCACGCTAGATAAAACACCAAATGCACTATTAGCAGGAGAGGCACCCTCCTTCCCACATTTCTCTATGCTGTGTGTATGAAGGAATGCAGTCCTGCAGCAATCCTGTGCTTAGAGCAGACAGCCTGAGCTGCTGCCTTGCAAGCATAGTCTCCTGCCCAGTCCAGCAGGAAATACAAAACCAGGTCCATTTTACTCATGGTGCAAATTAGCAGAATAGAATTAAAAGGCATGTTCCCTCTCATCAGCTAATGGATTTTTGCCCCTATAAACATGATAACGATTTTAGGCTCTTAATGCTGATTCAACAGGATCTCCATCTTATCAGCTGGAGTTTGTGTTATAAATAGCACACACACACAAGAAATGTGTGCTGGCACTTCCTTCTGCTTGAGAAGATCAGACCCAGGGCTTACTTGAAACACAGTGTCTTTTAGCATGTTCTGGGTCCCTCTTGTCTTCTGTTGAGTCGCTTGGTCCTGCCAAGTGGAAAGCATTTTCCTAAGGCAGCAACAAGCTGTCTACAATTGGACTTCTTACACAGGTGCAACCACAGTTCACTGCAGTGAGTGCAGTCACTACTGCAGAGGTGACACAGCAGCTCCTGCACCAGGATGTGACCCAGACAGCCTGCTGTCCTAAGGGTTTGAAGGGATAGGCATTTTTTGGTGGTCTGGTTTCTTTTACAGTGTTTCCATTTGCTCTTGTTGAACATCGAAAGTTTTTTGTAATGCAGTAGTCCCGTGTTTCACTCACAGGGCCTGTATGTCTGGGCTTTCAGGAGAAAGGGTAGTCACCCTCCTCGTTTTAGGTGTATTTTGTTGGCAGCCTGTCCTTCCATCTCAAAACTTTCAAGCAGCAGCTGCATTCTCTCTGCCAGCTGGTAGCCAGAGAGGAAAGAGAATGAAAGCGATTAGCCAGGCTCCCATCTGCCCGTGGGATGAGCTGCTGGTTATATTTTTCCAGGGCACGTGATTAAGGCCGGATCTGTTCAAACATTACTGATGGGTTGCAAATCTTTTAGGTAAGTCAGCAGGAGCCAACTGGTGGCCAAATCAAGAGAAGGGAAAGGGAGGCTTAAAATCTTAGTTCAGTAGTAGGAACATTTCTATGCTCTGATTGTTCCACTTGGGTTATCTGAGCCTTTTCTACACATGTCATCTTAAAAATGTCTTACAGTTGGATGCAGTTAAAGATTTGAGAAAAGTTTTAGGGTAGTTCCTGTTTAAACTCAGACCAACTTGCTTACTTTGGCAATCATCAGGCTTTCATATTGCACAGCATGTGTTTGGGGGATTGGACATCCTTATTACATTTTAAAGATATTTTTAGATTTCAGCTTTCAAGTTTCCAGAGTTACATTTTAGAATATAAACATGAGCAGACAATTTTGTCTTTGAGGTTAACTTTGTTGGCCAGAGGTTGTCCTGAGATATTTGTTAGCGCTGGAACATTTTTGGAAAATAAATTAATGGTAGCAATATACCTATTAATCTCAGAGTAACAGAGTCAGGGGTGTTGAGATTCTTCTTGATTTTCCTTCATTTTACTCAGTATCTCTCAATAAGGTTTCAGAAGGAAATGTATTTGCTTTTCTTTTTGAGAGGATTTTTTAGTGTTCTGGTGCCACCTATTGAAGTCTGTGCAACTGCATCCTATTCCATTGCTATAATAAAGCCTGTCAGGGAATAAAATAACAGGAGAGCAGGAGACCCTTAAAATGCTTAGAAGGATGTAAAACTGCCATGATGTTCTGTTATAATGACAGCGCTTAGCTGGAGGGGAGAAAAGAGGGCCGTCTAGGACTACTATTTTCCATACTGTTTTAAGACACTACTCTGAGCAAGGCAGTGGGACTGGATGATCTCTTGTAACTTCTGACCTGGAGTTCTATGCCTATGTGTAATGTTTAGCATCCCTCATTGAAAGTGAGCAATAAACCTTATGCTATATTTAAGCTAGTAGCATTATTCCTAATGGGGAAAATTATTTTCACAGGATCTTAAGGAAGTGAATGAGGCAACCAGGAACACAACACTGACAAGCTTATGAGCCCAATTTTCTCTTATTATCTCACTTAACTTGGAAAAGGGAATCTTGATGTATATGTTTTTTTCTCAATTATGTTTGTGTCAGAGATCAGCTTGAAAAGTATTTCTGAATGTTTCCCTAATCTGAGCAGGGTTTAATTTAGGACATTTTATGCAACTTTTTTTATTGTACTATTGGAAAAGTTTTTAAAGTGAAAATTGATCTGTGTTGATGCTCACAGAAAGTTAATTTTTGTCTTGAGGTATATTTGATGTGTTGAACCAAAGTAAAATTTGGGAAAGGAGGGGTAATAATTGATTCTACAGCTGATAAACCATTTGAAAAAAGAAAAATCATATTATGGAATTTAGAATGACCATCTTCCAGCTTTCAAGCACTGAATTAAAAAAACCATGAAAATACATTGTAAATTAATTGCTCATGGCAAATATCAATGGATATAAATGTTAGCTTTTACAGGGTTCCTTGGCAGTATATACTTATACATCATGCAGTTATTGTCGAGAAGTGTTGCAGAAAAATTTCAGATGCTGAAGGTTCATTGATAGTTCAAAAGATAAGGTATAAGATGATAAGATGGAAGATACCAGGCCCCTGTCTTTTTACAAATTTTAATTTGTAATAAGAGATCTTGAATAATGTACAGTCCACAAAAAATTCAGCTGCTCACTATAAAAGTATCTGCAAGACTTTAACTTTTGTTTACATTAATATTCATATCGTGGCTTAGACACACTTCATGACAGTTCTGAGCACCAAGAAATTGCTCACTCTCTGCAGGTGACATCGCCATCGCTGGTTGTGTTTTTTTAATGGCTGTTGTCAGCCTTCTGAACTGTCCATATGGGGTGCATGGCGGCCACTGAGCAGCCAACATGTGTGCTGCTGCTTGTCAGGTCGATACGGAAAAGATCTCTGGAATCCCAGGAGATCTGCCTATGTTGATCTTCTGTGTCAGAGATGAGAGACATGGTTTTGATGCTGGCACATGAACAAGATACTTACGTACCCTTCAAGTATTGCAGTTTTTCACATAAACCTGGATTTTTGCTTTAAAGTTTGAAAGAGTTTATTTTCAAAAGAGTAGTGCTACAGCAGTTGTGAAGTGCCATGTAGGGAAGCTGAAGTAATAGAGGAATTGTAAACAGGAAAGTACAATCTGAAAAACACAGGCCACAAAAAAAGAGATAAATAAATTCCAAGAAACAAGCTTAGTGGGAAAGAAATGGTAGAAAAAAAGTGGAAAAAAGATAGAGTGGAACAGGTGGATGGAAGTTTGTAGAAAAGTCACAGCAAGGAAGGTATGAACAAGTGGGTTTATTCCTTACTGAAAGCATAGCAGTCTGTGTTACAGAGGGATGTCTTGAGAAATTTTGGGATGGATTTCAGGATTCTTGTGTCAAAGTGGAAGCTTCTAGTCCTCAAAATTAGTAAAAGATATAGTGATGAGAAGACAATCATGGTTCAGTGACCTGAGCTTGGCAAAGGACATGAAGAATAACAAGAAGGGTTTCTATCAGTGCAGTGGCCAGACAAGAATGGCTCAGGAGGGTGTACTGCCCAGTAAATGAGAAGGGAGAACTGGTGACAATGGATATGGAGAAAGCTGAGGTACTCAATGAGTTCTTTGCCTTTCTCTGGAAGTCTGGCTTCCCACATCTCTCACATCCCTGAACCTCTAGATGGGGGTGGGGGAGCAAAATTCCTCCCACTATAGGTGAGAAGAGCAGGTTTGAGACTGAAACTGAAGAGCTGCAGTTCTCTGGGGCCTGATGACATGAGGGGCCTGAATGGTGCTGCTCCCAAACCACTGTTCATCACTCTTGGGAAGTCACGGCAGTCAGGCGAAGTCCCCAGTAACTGGAAAAAGGAAAACATTGCTCTTGTTTTTTAGAAAGGCGGTAAAGTGAGATCCAGGGAACTACAGACTGGTGAGCCTGACCTCTGGCCTGGAAAATCATGGAACACATCCTAATAAGGGGGCTTATAAAAAAGCAAGAAAATGATTTTTTACATGGGCAGATAGTGACAGGACAAGGGGGAATGGTTTCAATCTAAAAGACAAAAGACTTAGATTAGATGTTAGAGGAAATTCTTTACTGTGAGGGTGGTGCGGCACTGGAATGGGTTCCCCAGAGAAGTTGTGAATGCTCTGTGTCTGGAATTGTTCAAGGACAGGTTGGATGGGGCCTGGAGCAGCCTGATCCACTGGATAGCATCCCTGCCCATGGCAGGGGTGTTTGAAATAGATGGTCTTTAAGATCCTCTTTAGCCTAGACCATTCTGTGATTCTGTGATTCTGTGACCATATGCTTGATATTTTGGGGGTCTGGTTGTTGCTACATCCACTAAATATTACTTAAGAATGTATCATTTCCTGGGGAAAGCTTAGCTGATACTTGGGAGGAAGGAATGTGTCTTTTTATATTTTTGGCAAATGATTGTGTTTAGTTCCTTGAAAGTTTAATTTACACTTTTTCTATCTCTTTCTCTTTTTCAGGACAGGAGGCACCAATGACCACACCTGGTAAGAAACTTAATTTCCATGACAGAACTGCACTGATTTTTTTTTTTTTTTCTGATAATTTGTCCTTTCTTTTTTTTGCACGCAGTTACCTCACAGTTTGTATAAAGCCTTTTGATTCACCCAACAAAATGAAATATGCTGTCTTAATAGGCAAGAATATCAGACAAGTATGGTTTTGAGTCATGTATTTGTGTATATTCTAAAACACAGCATTTAGCATGAAAGGTGCAATCATAATCAAAAAGGAATATACTCACTGGATGTTCATCTGACACCTGTTGAATCCCCTGCACTTTAAATGTTTGGTGTGCCTTTGCTTCCCGAAGAATTCCCAGTGCCTCAGTATGAGAGTGCTCCAGCTCTGCGCCCCTGTGTTGTGCACAGCTCTGTGTCCCTCCTGGGCCGGGCGGATGTGAAGCATTAACGATCCCGCTGTCTCACCGCAGGTGCCACTCCCACAAACAGCACGCACGTGGCCCGCACTGCCCTGGCTCTGAGCAGCCCAGCGAGCAATGGCAGCACTGCTGCCCTCACCGCACGCACTCCCTCTGCCTCCGGGAACGGTTCAGCAGGTTTGCCGTCTTCCTTTAGAAGCCACTCTCTGCTCTCAGAACTCTAGGGGAAAACGAAGTCGTTCAGCATCAGGGTAGCCTTCTTCAGCTTATGGTTCATCAAACAGATCAGGGGTCTGCCATTGGCACAGCGGCAATACTGGGATTGTTTGCAGGATCTGCTATCTGAGGGCCAAGTCTTGAAGTCAACACAGTAGCATCAAAATGCCAGCTGCTGCCAATAATGCTGTTCCCAAAGCAAAAGCAATAGGAATGAGCCTAAAAGAGAATATAAAAACCTGTCACTGGTTTATAAACAGGGAGATAAATACTGAGATATAGTAAGAAATATAGTGAGCAAGGTATGTGATCTGGCAAACGAGCACTGCCTAGAGTTGTTGTTTTTGAAACAGAACAAGCACTATTCATAATTGAGTTTTATTATAAGAATATAACAAAGCATTTTAGTTTTTCCCAGTTCACAAATTGTAACATTATTTTTATGCTGACTTCATCCTGAATTATGACTACATAATGATCAAAAAAATTGTCATTGTACATTGCAAAATTCATTTGTAAGTGGTATGCTCCTAAGAATGTGTTTTCTATTTAAATACTTGATTGACAAAACTTTTCCTTCAGCAGTCTTCTCTAAATTACAAAAATCCCCATAGAAAATAAAAAGGGAGAAGGGCTGTAGTGTAAGACATTTCTGATTACAAAGCCATATGAAAGAATGAATTTCACTTCTTAATGCTGATATGTTGTTTATTTTCTTACAGATGATCACAATTCAACATCCTTGCACAGCACCACCTCACCAGTCAGCATGCCAACAAGCACTGGGATCAGCCCCACTCTCAGCTCCACTCACACAATAGGTGACAAACTTGCACACAGTTACCGCAATTATGATACATCAGGCACAGAAAATGGGTTAGAATGAGGCAATTCATTTAGAATGCATCAAACCTAAGCATACAAATTAGGCATACAACTGCATTAAACTTAAGGATGTATTTTGGAATCTTACTAACTGTTTATGGGTAATATTGAAGATACCAGATTTGTTCTTGTCAAGCAAGTGGAAAATAGGAAATATTTCCACACAGTGGCACATAGGAGGAGGGTAAATCTGTCAATAATTGTGTCAGTACTCCTCTTATTATTCACAGAAATTTGCCCAAACAGCAAAAAAAGTGTGAATGCATCCAAGGTCTGTGTGTTTCTCTGTTTCCCGGTGTCTCCCCTTCTGTTTCACGCAGTAGTAATATTTCTTGTTCTTGATCTAACAGTGCAAGTACTTACAGAGACTTTAGTTGCAATTGGGCTGTAAGGAGTTACTCGGGTCTCTAAAATATTTGTATATGCTTGTGCAGGGTACATCCAGGAGCTGGACTCACCATCTTTTTGAACAGTCCTTCAAGTAGCTGTAGGCTGCTCTCTGCTCTTTGACAAACAGCTGAGCTTTTACTTCTGGGTGTTCTGCCCTTGACAATCTCAGTGACTCTCCAGTGGTCCCTCTCATTTTGCCCTCTCCTTAGGGCCAATATCCAGCCTGGTGACTCCCAGCCTGGAGGGAGGCAAATCTAGGGCCTGTCTTCTATGAACAAATTAGGTATCAGTGTGTTTTGATGACACCTTTACCTTGGGATATTTTATGTAACTGTTTTCAGCATGAAGTTCTTTGCTCAAGCTTCTGTACAGAAAATACCAGCTAAAATTTCTTTTGGTATCCTAGTGTAAAAGTAGTCATTAAATTATCTGTACTGTTGTATATATTTCTTTCGAAAGGTAAGAGTGGCAGTGCAAAAAGCAGGTAAATTTTGTTTCTTTGGTGACATTTTACATTGCTCAGTTACCCATTCCACAGCATACATATCCTGGAAAACTGCTGTAACTTATCGTACTGCTTTGAGAATGTATGATTTTGGAATATTCCTGTGTAACTTTGTATTCAGAAGTGTTATTAATAACCAATTTGATTTCTAGTCCATTGATGTGATTGGAAAATTGTGAAAGACATATGAGCCCTAAAAGAACAAGTTAAAAATGGGGTTATATGTATCAGATGTTTTCTTCCCTTCTTCAAATGCAAGAGGAGTGTTAAATACATTTACTTTTATTGAATATATTGAACGAAGAGTTTGGGGCAGTACTGGTGACCCTTCTCCAGTGCTCTGTGGAGAAAAAACAAACCTGCTAAGATAGACACTTATCTTGTTTTCTTTTCTTATAGAAACTACCACAGTGAGACCTGCAGCAAATTGTGGTAAGAACCAAATCCCTTATTCTCCTTCAGTCTTGAAATGTGACCAAATAGTGAACTCAAATACAGTAAATTGGTGAAGCTGATAAAACAGTAGAAAAATAAAACTGATCAATTAGCATTTGGGTTATTTTGTAAAATGCCTTCCAGTTCTGGAAGAAGTAGGATTAAAGTTATTAACAACTCTGGTGTTCTGACCTCCATTTACAGTTCTGTTAAATGAGCTGCACCAGCCTGTTGATATCAGGGCTGCAGAGCTGACCTGCTTCCTTCCACTAGGCCCTCTCTATTTTTTTCCCATCATGCTGATAATCAGATGCTGCAAACTGCAATTCATAACTAAAATAAAACTAAAGTTTGGAAATTGGTTTATCTTTTTTCAGAATTAGAGGCCTCTCTAATTTTCAAGAATGAACTATAGCCATTATTTACTAGATTGTTATGAAATGCTTTGAATAAGAAAAAGTTAAATTTCTGTTCAAACAAATAATTCAATTTGTCAAAACATAGTATTTCACTTTGATTTAATGTTTTAAATGAAAGCAGATCTCTTTCTGAAATTATCATGTTTTTAATTCTTTAATTTTTTTAACTGGAGAATTATTTTTAAATAATATTTTTCTAAGAGAACTTTCTATTTTGAATAAACATTTTTAAGCAAAATAAAAAATAAGAATAAAGAAAAATCCAGAAATAAATAATAAGGAGCAGCTAATTTTGCAGTATTTTCTGATTCTTAAAATACCTATGGGGTGCCATAAAAATGAATTTTAAAAAAATTGTTATAAAATCATGACTTGCTATTTTTCTTTTAGATATTATGGGAGAGATAAAAGACTGTAAGGAAAACTGTACAGTTGGACTGAATATTGCCGCAAGAGACAAAGAGTATTTTATTTCATGGGATGGCATAAACAGAACTGTGAGTTTCGGCGACAAATTAGTAGAGCTTCCAAAATGCAAGATATACACTGTTCAAGTTAAAAATGGCATGTGTTTAGACAATACTTCTCATCCTTTTCCTGTTCCAAAAGGTAGGTATACAAGGGTTTTAGTTTTCTTTTTTTTCTTTCTTTTTTTTTTTTTTTCC
>VZTX01016877.1:262114-354322 GCA_013400915.1 Pardalotus punctatus
GCAGTAATTCAGCTTCCCTAGGTTTCTTTGTCTGGTTGCTTTTCAGAGAATCAGAAAGTTTTCATAGTTTGTCCATGGTTTTCAAGATATTGTGAAGCTGCATATTAAAACCTCTCAGTATTTTCTTACAGAATAATGTAAACAATCCACAATTTTTTAATTGTAAAGAAAAAAGGGAACTAAATTGCCCACATGCAGTGTGGTAAACAATAGCAAGACAAGCCATCACTTCAAAGGTGGTGTTTATGCTGAATGTCTGGACTAAAACTTTAATTTATTATTTGAATACTTGTGTGTCTTTATCTCATGAAGGCTTTTTCAATTTTTACTTTCCATTTTTTATTAAATTCTTTGTGGATTATTCTATGCCAATTGTATCTTCATACTGCAGAACAAGTAAAAAAAAAATAAAAGAGCAAGCTGTTATTTAAAGAACCAATATAGCCAATGTCACAATGATGTATACTATTATTCCTTTTCAGTTGACAATGTAAATCTTATCGTTGAGGATGAAACCGACACATCTGCCAGGTTATGTTGGAGTAGCTCACTTGACTGTGCTAATGTGACTGTTACCTGCAATGGTAAGTCACTTTTGAACTAATCTGAAAGTGATTTATTTATTTATTTATCTTTAAAAGCATTGTTGATGTTGTCTTTTGGTGAGAGACTGGCAAATTTAAATTGATCGTGCAAGTCTGAGGGAAGGGTATTTCAAAGCTTCTCAGATCACCTGCTGGCAGACTACCATGCCCACACACTGCAGATCTGGGAAAGCTCAGACCCAGAGAGCTCTTTTGCTGAATTTACCAGCCTCACAAATTGCAGACTTCTGGTGATTTTGAGGTCCTGTTTGGTTTTCTGAAGGGAAGCTGAGCAGTTTGGAAGCCCTGTAGTCTGTGGGTCTACTGTGAGCTGCTCCCTTGCAGTCTGCCTGAGCCACTGGCTGTGTAGGCTCCCAGACAGTAATATTATGATAGTTTGTTACAAATTACATCAAATAAATACGGTAGAGAAAATCCTGGTTAAAATGGTGCCACATACTTTTGGAGTTGTGAAACATATTGATAAAACTCTTCTTGTGTTTACAGATTCACAGCCTACAGACCATAGACATGAAAGGCAAACCTGTAAAGAGCTGGAAAATTTATCACCCAACCGTGTGTATGGCTGCACTGGATCCATACATTTTAATGAAACGCGGGTTGCCAAACAACGCTTCACTATACATACAGACTATGGTGGTAAGTGCAACGCTTACTTTTGCTTTACATTCCACATATTTATGGGAACCCCTAATATGAACTGCATTATTTGTATTTCCTGGGGTTGAAGATATAATTAGAGAAGCATTCTCAGCCACACTCAGGTTCTCCTTCAGCTCCTCCTTCCTGGTCTCCTGCCCTTGTGGTTGTTCTTTGATTGCAGTGACTCTCTCAGTCTTCCAGTCTGGTGCCTTTCTCTCCTTCCCTCAGAGATTGTGATTGTTTTTTGCTGTTGTTTTGGAGACTGAGACCATGGCCAAATATAAGGAATTTTGAATGAAGACACACACACAAAAAAAGTACAGGCTGAGTCTGAAACAAGTCTTAAATTCTTGATTTGAAGAAAGGTGTGATAGAATAATTGCAAAGAATATCTCCAGATAAAATTGTATCTTTTTCCAAACCACTATCCTTGGAAACAGCATTTTTCTGAATTAAAAAGGAAAACATAAATCAAGTAAGCTGCAGATAAAAATGCAGACCAAACATACAAGTTTGTTTAAAATTATGTGAAAATCAAAGCAATGTATAATATTTGGAGAAGTTGGATAATTTTAGTAGTATGTGATGTTAATGTGTTCACCTTGTTCTGAATTAATTAAATTTATGAAATTACTGTAGTATGATGCTTTTACACATACCCAGTTTATATTTATGTATAATTTCTTTAAATGGAGTACAAAAAAATATTACATGTTGTTGGTATCTTGCTTTAGTTATCAGATGAAATTTAATTTAATTTAATTAATCAAAGTTGGTAAAAAGAGGAATACTTGCATTTTCATTTATTGCTAATTATTATTATTTTTGTTTTACAACAGTTCCAGAAGCACCACAAAACCTTGAACTAATGCATAAAAATACCACAAGTGTAACAGTTACATGGGAGGAACCTTATGACACTTCAAAGGGTCCCATACATGGCTACAAGGTGATATTCACTGAGAACGGCAAATGTAAGTATATTCACTGTTAAATAACTCATTGCATGTACATATTTGCAGAGAAGCAAGCATGATGCACTGTCAAGCCATGTTGGAATCTCTTAAAACTGCAATATTTTCTTTTTTTAAGCAAGCATTTAAATTTCTTTCCTTTGAGGTTGTTCCAGTTGGACTATCAGTTGAGATGATTCGGTTTACCATGTCAGGACACAACCCTATCACCCTTCAGTTGGCATAAACGTATGGCAGTTAGGCATAAACATGTTTAGATAGGTGTAGCCAGGGGATTGTCTTCTACTAAATGGACACTCCTTTCAGATATGCTAGTTTAGGCCATCTCATATTTTCATGAATAATTTTGTATCTATTGCACTGGTATAATGTTTTCCAGATGTGAGCTTTTCTTCAAAACAAGGACTGGAAAATGAGGTTTTTAAAATGAAGAGTGATAATAATAAATATGTGTCAGGTTTAAGCTAGTCCTGGCTTGATTCATCCCTTAGTCTTAATTCAGGCTCTCTGTTCACATACTGGAGGTAGTGTAAACCTGGGCTGCCCCTGGAACCAAAGGCTGTCATGCTCCTGTACCCCTGATACAAATAGTCTTTCCCATTCTCCGTGCCCCAAATTTGACCACCACCCAAAAGGCTGGCAGCCCCATGGGCCAGTTTCTGTGGTTGGTTTGGCTTGGCCAGTGTAGGAGACTGAGTCAGTAATTTGTGGGTACAGGGAGGCCACATCTGAAGCAGGCAGAAGGAAACATGGAAAAGCTTTGGCTGCCCAGGTCCCCAAGCCACCGAAGCCCCAGCTGCTGTGTGGGCAGTAGCTTTGCTCGTGCTGCTTCTTCTGCAATTCCTTTCTTCTGCAGTTTGCCGCTCCTCAAAGCAGGACTGCCACAATAGCTCTGGCATCATACCAGAGCAGACTCTGCACAGTGTGCAGTGACACCTTCCTACTAATCCCTTCCCAAGCTGAATTCGTAAGGAAGTGTCAGTTTTTTCTATGTATTTATATATTTCCTCCTCTTCCTGAGCCATCACTTAGCATTAGTAAGCAAAACAAAGCAACCAAGTGTAAGGTAATTAAAATAGAAATAAACATGGCAGTGGCTTCAGGTAGCTCTGAGAAAATGTAAGAGTTCTGTGTGCACCTAACATAGATTTAATTAATTAATTTCATTTTTCAGATATTTCTGAAAAGACAGTAATCAAGAAAACTCAGTGTACTTTCAATGGATTTGAAGCTTATACCAGCGGTTCTGTATCTGTGACTCCATTTACAATCAACAAACATAATGCAACACTTTTGGGTGAAAGTGAAAGCTTTGAATTTATGACAGAAGCAGGAGGTAAATCTCTCATTTGCTCACTGTTACCAACAAGGCTGATACTAACACAAAGAATAAGTACTTTCCTAGTGTAGTTCATTATATTTTGTACATGGTATTACTATTAGCCAAGAAACTGATTAACATTAAAATAATTGTATTGACGTTCATATCATTAGTGTCCCTTTTAAAATTCCTTAATGTTGAGCTGCTTTTTAATTATGCACTTTGCATTAGCATTTTTCTTATAGATACATAGTTTTTAAAAAAAGTTCTTAATTAATTGAAATTCTCGTGAAGGTTTTAGGAAACATTGTGTCCCGATCTAAAGAAAATATTTGAATTAAACAAAAAGAGAATAAAAATGTTTGTGTTTTCCTTTGTGGCATGAAAGCTACAAAGATGTGTAGCCTGTACCTTCTATTCTGTAGCTACCTGTTTGCAAAAAAATGAAAACGCTGATAAATTCATTTATTGATAAATGTAAACAGTTTAATCTGAGACTTAACTGTGCAAGAAATTTAAATATGCCTTTAATTTTTAGGCAGCCCTAATTTGAGCATGATCATAGTTCTCCTCTCTATGAAAATCTAGTTTGAGCATATTATCTTTTGAGGCCCCCATTTTCTGGGTTCCACTCATATTTTAGTAACTCAGGGCAAGACTAAAGTCTACATTTTAAGTTAATGGGTGTGAAAACAACATAATTCCCCATATTTTTTTTTTTAAATAATGAGTTGCATCATGAATTAATTGTATTAATTAGACCTTTCCAAACTGTCACAACAGTTGATAATAGGTCAAGCAGGAAGTGGAAGAGTTTTATGGCTTCTTGAACCAGAGAATGTATCACTAGAGCACAACTCCTTCAAAGTAGGAAAATCCCTACATTATATAAAATATGTTTTCATCTTCAACAAACACATTGCCTCCAGAAATGTTCACTTACTCCTTGTCACAGTTCTTTCAGTAGCATGTGCAATAGGAATCTAACAGTATGCTAGTTTGCAAATTGAAATTATTGAAGAGACTTTCCATGGTGGTGTTCTACTGAAATGTGGCTAACGGGGCTGCCTTACACAAGCTGCCTCATTGACTTTCTGAAAGGTTTTTTCGGCTCTCAGTGAAAGGTCCCTCAGTTGTTCTCCTCAGGCTGAAAGCTGCAACATTTGCTACATCATACAAAACTAGGGTTTGAAAACACACATTAGAATGAACAGATTCCGTATCATTAAAAAGATTTTGTGGCTTTAGACCAGCTTTAAGTGAAAGGATACTATTCCAAATATTAAAATATACTAGTGACTCCTGGTGGGAGAGTTCATTTTCAGAAATTTTGAGATGAATACTCACATGGAGAACTCTTTTGCCTCTGTCCTGTCTGTAGCCCTATGTTCACCAAATGAGGTGGTCTGATGTAAGAGAGGTTTGCCATCATACTATCTTTGCAGTCTGACTGTCAGTAGCGCCTTTTCAGTCCCACTTCACACATTTTCCAGCTCCAATAAGCCTATGGTTAAGTCAAAATTGATTTTACTTATCTTGTTAAGTTGGGACTGAAATTTTTAAGGAAGAAAATGTATGAAGTAATCGTGAGAAGATAACAAACAGAGATGAGCCCATACAGCTTGAAATGCTCTGTTTGAAATTATTGCAATAAAGCCAGTAACCCCTTTTTTTGTGTACAGTTCCAGCAGAAGTGACTAATGTTAATGCAATACTGACAGCTGATAATGCTGTCCAGATTACATGCAAAGAACAAAAAGTATTTGGACCACGTAAAATATTTGAATTGATTTGGGACAATAAGGCAACAGATCAAAGCAACGGGACATGTAATTTTAAAAGAGAAAATCTCTTGTACTTGACAAACTATAAATTTCAGGTAAGTTGGCATATAATATATGATATATAATAATATAGAATATAGAATATATTGTTGCATTTTCATTGTTTAAGCATATTAGACTTGATTTTAGGTAAAAAAGCAAATATGGTGGCAATCTATGGATCTATGTCAATCTATGGTTCTGTAGACCTCAGATATTAAAAAGTAGCTATTACTTTGGAAATAAATGCATATGTACCTAACCTATCAAGCATTCCCTTGTGTGCTGTTCTACATACGTTCTGACAGCAAGAAAAGTGCAAGTAGAATAGATTGTTTGTACTTGGATCAGAGAAAAATTTGGGGGTTCTATAGGTTTAAAATAGTTTTTTGAGTATGACTGATATTTTAGTTTTAAAACATATTCCATTTAATGAATATGTGACTGTCATTTCAATCACAGTATAAGTGTGGGATTTAACTCTTGAGATAATTGCTCAGAAATAAATTGTTTGGATTTTTTCACTGTGAAGATTTTTGGTTCTTCAGGGACTAATTAGTGTAAAGCAGTTCAAGACCCTTTTGCATGTCCTTACATCAGCCTTTTACAAGCCAGTCCTTGTTTCCATACAAAATATACCATCCTCTGTTTGCAAGCTTCGCTTTCCTGAAGGCTTCCTGCAATTTTCTGTTCTGTCAAGCATTTCACCCTTTTGGGATTGCTTGAATAACCTATGGTCTTGTGTGATTCCCTTAATATGACCTGTAGGAATATATATATATATCAGCTATACTGATTGCTCCTCTCAGTAAAATTTAGGCCAGAAAGTAACCAGTAAGAATTAAAGAATTATGGCATTTTACTACTTTTAGGAAGCAGTTTCACTCATTTCCCATAGTTTTTTTCCTTCTTTCTCTGCTTTTACCTGCAGAAATGCAGTATCAGAGAACTTGAGTAGTCTCAGTTATATTCCAAGATTTTGTCGGTATTTTCCCAACAGATTCTGCCCAGAATGCTTTATATTTAGAAAATAATGATGAGGTCCTGTAGTAGCAAAAGATCCTTTCATTGTCCCAGTAGCACAGGACCCCTGCACCATTGTAAGCTTTTTGTCCACCACTTTCAGTGAGCAGTTTTCCCCACAGAAGGACTTGGCTTCTGCACCTCTAAACCGTGACTTCTGCTTTGCACATTTTTTGCTCAATTCTTCCCCAAAAACTGGAGAAAACTTTATGGCCTTAGCTGGTAATGAAAGGACTCTGGTCAAGTTATAGGAAGACTCAGGAGGGAAAAGAAACCCAGTGTGAAATATTTGAGATACAAACCGCAAGCTGCCTTTTAGATCTGATAGGAATTTCTATTACGGAAATGTAAAAGACTGAATAAGTGTTAAATATGTGACAAAGCATAAGCACAGCAAAATAAAGTTAGTACTTTAACACCAGTTAAAATACCCAAAGGTTAATGATGCAAGAAAACAGCTCATCTAATTAAACTTCCATTAATTACTTCCCATACAGAAACTTGAATTAAAACCATCACATTTAGTTGATTACTTGTATTTTTACTGTTGAAGTAAATGAATTTTTTAATATATTGCATGGTTATTTTTCAGACCTTAGAGACCTGATAAAAAATGAAATTGATTTTATTTTGAGATGCATCTGATTTTTATATTGTAAAATGTGTTTCCTATTTTTCTAACTTTATTTTCCTGTCATCTCCATATTTTCGGGCCTAGATCTTGCTGTAACTTGTATAGGAACCTGAGCTGCACTATAAATGTCAGTACAGAGATTGACAGCAGTTACTGATGTCAGTGAAGTTGTCAATAGCTGGATGAATTTCAAATATCCATTGCTCTTTGTTTTTCAAAAATTGTATGCAGAAATTTTTACTTGCCATATCTTAACATTTCTGTTATTGTCACCCACTGCATGCAGATCCTGGTGTTTAATGGAGAACATAGAGGGCCACCAGTAAGGGGAAATGTGAAAACCAGATGTAAGTAAATATATTTTTTACCTTTAGACTTTAGCATAATACAAATAATCTAAATTGGGAATCCGGTTCATTTGCTCCTAATTAAAAATCCAAACTGCCTGTTTTATGTTAATATTTGATCTGCATTTGAAAAATATTTTCCCAATTCAATATTAATGTAACAGATCATGTTGACAAGTCACTAATCATAATTCAAAATTGTTATACAGCTCTAGTTTCTTTGGGAAACCTTCAAATGCAACTAGAAATTAATTTCTCTAACTTACATTATTCACTTTGGGATTATTTTCCTGTGTGCAGATCCTGCATTTCAGGAGATGAACATCCATGACTTGGCAGAGATTCCCAGATCAGGAGCAAGGGAGAGCTGTGTACAGGTCACAAAGAGTGGGAGAAAAGCACAGTAATGCTGAACCAGTCACTTGTAGCCTTTTGACAGGTGGACATGGAGAGTTTAGGGGAAAGTTTTCTTAATGAAGACATAAAATTTCCTCCTCTACTTTGGCGTAGCAAATTCGAACCAAACACTTAAAAATTTTAGCTTTTTCTCAAAAAAAAACCCCAAACCAAAATTGATGGTTCATCTAAGGAGAATACAGATTATTCTTTTTTAAATTTTAAAATAATAAATGCATTCTTTTTCTGATGCTAGATAATTCTAAAGCCCTGATTATATTCTTGGCATTCTTGATCATTGTGACATCAATTGCTTTGCTTCTGGTTCTGTACAAAATCTATGATCTGCACCAAAAAAAGCTTAGGTAAGCTTTATGTTTGTCTTCCTTTCTCAACATAAATGGTGGGGGGGAGGCTTTTGGTTTTTCCACAAGATTTCACAGTGGGTAGTGGCAAAATGTTACAAGTTTGATGTTTCATTAATACTTGGAAAAAAGATCCTTTTACCTTTAAATCCTTTCAAAGGAAACGAATTTTTTTTGGTCCTTGTCTAACAAAGCAAATACAATGAAATAGATTTAAAATCTCTCTGCTCTACCCTTATTCAAGACACAGAACAAAATGTCTTGTCCCTAGTTTTGTTAAAAAGTATTCAGAACTATCTGGAAAACATTTCCTTCGTGATTTAAATAAAAGATAATGAAAATAATACAAACTTTCTTGGAACCCTTTCAAATGCTTGTTCACCCAAAACAGTATCTCAGGGAGGTGTTTATGACAGTAATCTCTCGATAGCTCAGCAGTTCTGTAGGACAGCAGGTGGCAATAGAAGGATGGCCATTGCCTTCCTTAACTGTCACAGCCCTGCAAAGCCAGGCTCACTGCTGCTCTCCTGAGGGGGCACGTGCTGCTGGTAAAGACAGGAGGTTGGGAAATTTCTTCTGAAACCTCTCAGCCCTTTGGCAGCTACAGAACTTGGTGACTCAGCTCTTCCAGCCCCTTTCCCTTCCCTACTCTTCCCCTTAGGGGGACAGGGAGCTGCTCTTATTCAGATGCAAACTTTTATGTTTAGGGAAGCAAAGCTAAATTTTGCTTGTACATCTCCATAGAGTCTGGCTTGTTCTTGGCTACTTAGCATTTAAACTTAATTTCATTATATTTTATGCACGTGTTAGTTTTCTGTCACCAGCAAGAGATGTGAAGATGGTGTGAGCAGTCACTTCAGTGAAGAAATTAAATACGTTTGCCGTCAGTGAGATGGGAAAAAACCATGCAAAACCAGTGCAGGCAATAACGCTTTTTGATGTGGTCCCGTTGTTTCTTTGTCTTGGGGCAGGAGAGCAGGAGGACAAGGATCCCAACCACGTGTGCATAATCTCAGTTGTAGCACTCTTGTTTCACAGACGATTTGCAATGCAGGCTGCTGGCTAAGAGCCCTGGTGTGGTCATACAAAACTGATTTTATTTAACTTATTATCATATATATTACTATTCAAAGTATTTACAGATGCTTCTGCTTCTTACAGCAATTCTTCTGAAGGCGTGAACCTTGTTGCAGGTGAGTATCTTTATATATTTAGCAAGTGGAAATAAAATTAATGTCAGGTCTTGCTGCCACCTTTGGATTGTTTGCATTCGGGGTTGTATACCTAGATTACAGATATCAACATGATAACCTTAATTGGAAGAAAAAAATACTTCAGTAAATACAAAGTAGAAGTATTTATACTTGAATAAACTGGAAGTTCATCAGTGTTTGAGAAATTATTATTTGTTATTTAATTACTACCCCAATTTTAGTTATCCCAGACAATGTTGTTTGTGATATGTTTCATATTAAGTCCAGAATCAAATACAGCTGCAATAATTTCCCTTTTCTGTGAACTTTTTGCAAAACAAGAGATTGAACATTAGCCAGTTGTTTTTAACTGAAAAATTTTGAAGTATTTCAGATCCCAAAGACTGACTGAAAATTTTGTACAACTTTTTGCACAGTATTTCAAAGCCTGTGAAGAAAGACAGGCTCAGTCAATACCAGAAAGCTTCAAGACAGAAATAATTTAGAACACTAAAGTTCACAGAAACTAACTACATTAAATGGGAAGTAGGACTGTGTTGAAATGCAAATCCAGTTGCTCAGATATGTGGTTATTAAAAGGTACAACTTTTCAATATACATTTTCATCATCAGTAACAATAAATGTTTGACTTCTTTACACAGTTAAAGATGATGACAAGCAACTTCTCAACATAGAGCCAATACCTTCAGAGCTCTTGCTGGACACATACAAGAGGAAAATTGCAGACGAAGGAAGGCTTTTCTTGGAAGAATTTCAGGTTTGCCCTTCGCTCAAAATTGACCACAGGTTTTTATCCAGGTGGTTGGAAGAGTTCCATTCAGGAATGTGTTTGAAGTATATATAATAGTTAGAAATACATAAATAAATAATCTAGAAAATTGAGTGAATTCTCATCTAAGGTCAAATAGTCCTCAGTTAATTTTCCTACGAATCTCTCCTCATTGTAAGAGGGTGCTTGTTTCCTGAAGGTGTCTTCAGCAAGTGTAAGCAGTCTAAATACTTCTTATTCTAAAGTACCTTTCAATACATATTTGTTATACTTTGTTTTACTGCATAGCCATGGGGATATAAATTATATGTAATTGTAGAGATATATATTATCTATATTAAAGAGAAGAATTTTTTAAGCTTTAGATATAAGAAACATACGTAGTGATATTGTACGAAGTAGAATGTTGCCTTCCAGAAACAGTAATACCAAATTATTTTGATATGCATTTGACTGTAAGTAAAAGCTGTTTTGAATCTAGGCTTAACTAATGTCTTGGTTTGAAGACAGGTGTCTGCTAAGGAAGGTGGGAACCTCCCTTAGAACCAGCAAATGTGAACCCCCTTCCCTCCGAATTATTATAACTTTAGAATTAAGGGCTTTCAGGCAAAGATACGGGGAAAAGGAATGACAGTTCTTTACTAGTATCTATAGCAAGGCAAACAATCAACAACAGCAGTAGCAATGACAAACAAAACAAACAAAACCCAGAAGATGCGGTGACAGAAGTCTCTGGGCTNCAAAAACCTTTCTGCCTCTGTATCTGAGAATCCCGGAGTCCCCCCTGCTGCCTCTCCCGTAGCCCGTGGTTGAGTGCCGTATCTGATGACCACACCTGCTCTCCCCTCCCCATACCCAGCTAGCTCTTTGTCTCTTACAAAAGGAGTTAATAGTCCTTAAGTATCCCACCATTTGTAACATAGCAACTGGGATCGGGAAAAATTCTACCCCCTCCCCAACCTTCAACAACTAATAAAATTAATTTTGTATTTTACAGAGTATTCCTAGGGTTTTCAGTAAATTTTCTATAAAGGAGGCCAAAAAGAGCCATAATCAGAACAAAAACCGCTACATTGATATTCTCCCATGTGAGTATTTGTAATAATTTTGACATGATTTATAAATGTTTGATTTCTCACTGCCTTGAGATAATATAATTATTTTGGTTTAATATTATTTAAACAGATGACTACAACCGTGTTGAGCTCTTAGAGATGCCAGGAGATCCAGGATCCGACTATATCAATGCAAGTTATATTGATGTGAGTGAATTCTACTTAAAAAGAGTCTCAGACGCTATTGAAGAAATTCTGTAGTCTGTGCATTTAAAGCATCAAGACCTTTGAGGATTTCCATTTCAGTTGTTTTCACCTTTGTAGTGCATTTGGTATTACTGAATTTATTTTTAACGTTGCAAATATTTTAGATTGTTCATGCTTTCTTTCTAAAATTTGATAACAATGTGTTTTTACAGGGCTTCAAAGAACCAAGGAAATACATTGCTGCACAAGGTAATTTATGACCTTAAAAGAATATGCTTTCCTTATTCACCCATTTTTGTTATAGCAGTAAAATCCTATTAGTAAGCTTAAAGGAAAAATTAAAATCTGACATTATGAAATTGAATATGGCAAAGTTGTCAGTGAGTTATTGTTTAGGGAATTTTGTGAAGATTAATAAATTGTACTTCAAAGGCAGATTTCTCATGTTGTATAATTTTACACCAAAAGTTCTCAGATTTCACAGCTATGCACTGAAGATATATATGAGACTTTTAAAAGGTTGTAGTCTAGTGGCAGCAGTCAGAATGAAAACAAGTGTGTGGCTGTTACTTGCACAATCTCTGGTTAGCTCTTCAGACTGCATGGCTAAGCATGTCAAGTGGGCAGGTGTTTTTTCATGTGGCTGCAAGCTGAAAAAGTCCCTTAAATTATCTCCTTCTAGGCCCCAAGGATGAAACCACAGATGATTTCTGGAGAATGATCTGGGAACAGAAGGCAACAATTATTGTCATGGTGACTCGCTGTGAGGAAGGAAAGAGGGTGAGAAATATCCATCCTTGTATCTTTCCATCCTTCTCTTTTTCTGAAAACAGAGTGGATTGCTGTGCTGTGCTGAATCACATATTCTTCTTAGTACTTATTTCTTTTTGCTGTTCTCTCATTGTGGCAGAACCTGTGTTGGAAAGCATGCCAAAACAGTGTTGCCTTATGAATTACCAGTCTTATAAGAAAATATCACTTTAGTCACAGCTATAGGTAGCAGAGGGTGAGCTTCCAAATTGCAGCTAATTAATCCAGGAAAGGGCTCAAGGTAGAAGTCTAGCTCTTCATAGACCTGTCATAAAAGGTATGTTTTATATTTTTCTTCTGTCTGATATCCTGGCAGTGTCCTCAGTAGATCCTAGACAGAATGTTTTTCATCTGTTGCCTTTGCCCTTTGTTTAAGTGGAAGGTTGGATGCTTCTGGCCTGCTTTTGTTCCTTGTTCCAGGTACAGCAGGAAGAAGGGGAGCTGCTGTTTTAGTTGCATTTAAAGATGTTGACAGCCTGCAGATTTAAGGCGCACCCAAGATGAAGTTATAGGCAGACAGGAGCAGTGTCCCTCACTGAAGACCAAAAAAGAACCCATGAAAGTAGCTGGAAACATTTGTGCAGCCATCAGGCAACAGCAGCAGTCACTGTTCATTTTTTCAAATACTGTACAGGATTTTTTTCCCCCACTTTACATCTGAAGTTAAATTCCATGGCCATAAACTTCATGTCAGAGACCTGAATTGTTGGATGTTTGGAACTGAGATGTTGGAAAAACTATACTGAGTTGCCATCTACTTTAGATTAGGCTTTTTTCTAGCTCTCAGCTCTCTGCCATTTCGCTGTTGTGCTGCTCCCTTAACTTCATCTCTTTATAGAACAAATGTGCCCAGTACTGGCCATCAATGGAGAATGGAACTGCAACGTATGGGGACATCATTGTGAAGATCAATGAAAGTAAAACATGTCCAGACTACGTCATTCAGAAACTACACATCACAAATGTAAGTTGATTCAAAATTGTGAGACTGACTGGAACTGGAGTGTCTCTTTGGAGTCTGTATTTTAAGAGAGGAGTCAGCTTTCCATGGAAGAGTCTCTGCTGTCTTTTCCTAAGCAACATGTAGCTTAACAGAAAACTTCTTAGATGTAGGTGTCATTTTTTGCAAGAAATAAGAGTTAGATATATATTTCCTAACTTCAAAATGTATTTTCTGTAATACTGTGGAGTCTACATGTAAGATTAAACTCCTAATATGCTGCTTAGTATTAAAAAAAATATATATACACTGTGGTTTCCTTATATATTTAGTTTGTTCTTTAACACAAAAAACTTGCTGGTTTGTGTGTATCTCAGCACAGCCCTCTGCAACTAAAATCAGTGTGACTCATAGATAACCATTATCTACCCTCGTGATAATTGTACAGTGAGACAGTTACAAACTCTGGTAATCTCAAGTGCATTTATAAACATAAGTGTTTTAAAATCACCATTTAGATATGTGTAGAGTCATTAAGGCTGGTTAATTGCTCTCTTTCACACATCTGAAGTCACATTATTTGTGCTATTTGCAATTGAGAACAAAATTTGTCATCAAAGGCTAAATGCTCACCTCAGGCCCTTTGCAAAAATCTTTCAATGAGGATAAATGGGACATAGTTAAAGCATTCAGACTCAAAAGAGTAAATCTGCTGACAGATCTTCAGCAAAGGCAACAGATTCCACCCATCTTGATCCGTGATTACAGCTGGAAATTCCTATTCTGCTGTCTCATGTTGCATTAAAATTTGCTTAGGAAATTTGCTTGCTATGATTAAAACAAAGTTGTAACTTCATGTGGTTGGTGAGCAGATCAGGATGTTAAGAATTAACTACTTACAAAGACATTGCTCTGTCACTTGAGGAATCTGACATTAGAAATAAGAGATTGCAGCAGGTTGAGGGCTGATATTTTTAGAGCTGTCAGCTCTTTGTTCAGCTGACATCATATCAATAAAGATAAATTGGCGTGGAATTTAAGCCTGGCAAGAAAGTGGAGACTTCTGCAGTTCTGGTAAAATAGTGATGTATAATCACTGAAACAATGGCAAATAACTGTATGAATAACTCTGCCACAACTGGATAATTGAACTATGAGTAAGAATTTGGGGGTTAATTACTGGGGATGTGCCTGTAGAGTCATACTAAATCTTGGCCACTAAAAGAATGTCATTGAGATGTTTTTGTCATTTGGTTTTATAATCATGGTTATCAAAACCCATGTCCTCCTCTCTTGTAGTCTAGCAGCAGCATACCAAAGTTGACTCAACACTTCACATGCTTTGAGTTTTAATCCAGTAACTTAGACTTATTTATACATACACAGATAAATAGATTGATATATGTTAAACACCACACTTCACTTTTTCTAGGGAAGAGAAAGGACAGCTGGAAGAGATGTCACTCACATTCAGTTCACAAGCTGGCCAGACCATGGAGTCCCTGAGGATCCACATCTCCTTCTCAAACTCCGACGCAGAGTTAATGCTCTTAGCAACTTTTTTAGTGGTCCAATAGTGGTTCATTGCAGGTAAATAAATATTAGTCCTTAAAAAATTTGGTAATGTTAAATGGCCGAAATGCAGCTATTCAGAAAAGGGAGCTGGCAAAAGTGTTTGTCTGATTCCAGATTTTGTGACTTGAACACTTGAAAATGAGGCAGCTAAAGACACACAAGGGCTGTTTTCTGAAGGATATGAAGGATATTCAGGTTGATAAAACCTGAGGATACACAGTCTTTTGCAAAACAGCCTGATCAATGTTGGGCTGCTCTGGCTAAAAGCACCATATTTGGCCATGTTGGCCTTGCTTTCACTAAGAGATACTAAAAATACAAACTCATAATTTCTTGTGTTGCCAATTAATTTACAGCAAGAACTGTTTTCACTTCCTTTGGATCCTGCTGTTACACTTTTTCAGTTTCACTCTCTCAAGGACTACTCCCCTCAGAGTGGGAGCTGCCATTCCCTGTCACTAACCAAATCCCTTTGTGCTTCGCAGTGCCGGTGTTGGGCGCACCGGGACATACATAGGAATTGATGCCATGTTGGAGGGGCTGGATGCAGAAGGCAGAGTGGATGTTTATGGCTACATTGTGAAACTGCGACGGCAGCGATGCCTCATGGTCCAAGTAGAGGTATCTCCCTGAAACACCTGTCACTTACAACTCTCCTTTGCTAGGGCTTCATTGGGATTTCTCATGAGTGCACTGCTCAGTTCAGTTGAAGTTTTTGTAGAAAATATAGGTCTGAAAAATATTAAGAGGGAGAAAAAATTCCAACATAATTTTTCCATTTTAGAAACTTCAACTTTTTAAGTTTAGAAGAGGAAGCCAAGGAGAACAGCTTTTTGGCATAGAATTCACAAATGCAAAATCAAGCTTGCAGAGTCAAACTTCATTTTAAAAAATCTAAAATGTGTCTGCCTAAGTGCAATTTTCATTTGAGTTGAATACAACAAAATGTATGGACTAATGAAATGCATGTTTTTAACTTATTTCAGCATTTTACAGTTTTAATACTTGTGTTTAATGCCTGTTTAATGTTAATGCTTAATATTATTAACATTAATATCAGGGAAGTAATGCTTTCTTGTAATGGTTTTGAAACATAATATGATTTTTTTTTTTTTTTTTTTTACTCTTTAATAACTTTGTGTTTAAACCCTTCAAATGGGAAACACCAGTCACAGTACATCCTTATTCATCAAGCGCTAGTGGAATACAACCAATATGGAGAAACAGAGGTCAGTCTCTCAGAGCTGCATTCCTACCTTAACAGTCTGAAAAGAAAAGACCATCCAAGTGATCCTTCTCTGCTGGAGGCAGAGTTCCAGGTAAATAAGCATTGCATTTCTGTTGCCCTTACTTCCCACTTACATTGGAAAGTAGGAGATAGCCTTGACTAATAGTCATGTGATAGAGATACCACAGCTAATAGATCATTTAGGTGCTCTTTTATTTCTCTGGCACAGAAAGTTTCTTTACCTTCATGAAAAAAAGCTGTATACTAATGAAGTTTTATTTCTGCTTTGGTGTTAATATTTTTAAGAAAGATCCCAGAATGATTACTTGCATCTGTGTGCATGATTTCCTGTGCCATTGTTCATAGTGTAGCAGGCATTTTTAAACTGTAGATCAATGTCACCAGAGTTTAAAGTACTAAAGTAAGGAGAGAGGCACTGTGAGATGAAGACTGGGTGGGGGCACCCTGAGGAGACAGAGATCTCAGAAAGCATTTAAATCAAGCATAATACCAGACATTCTCTTTCTTTAGCGACTGCCTTCCTATAAGGGGTGGCGGACACAGAACACTGGGAATCGGGAGGAAAATAAAAGCAAAAATAGGAACGCCAGCATAATTCCATGTAAGTATTTTCCATGAACCTTCCCTTACTTTGTCTCTTCTATTAGAAAGATTTTGAAAAAATTATCAAAACACCCTACAGAGCAGTGTTTGATTAGTTTACTGAGCACTGTAAAATTAGAAACTTCTCATAGTGTTTAAAAAAGAAGAGATGAGTTTTTAACAATGTGAATTATTGGGAGTGTTTATTTCAAAGTGGCCTTGGTTCTGCAGTCTGTTGTGAAAGGACTGGCCTTCACTAATGCCACACCCGGGGGGCCATGTGCTGTGACGGTGACGCTTTGTCTCACACAGATGACTTTAACCGAGTGCCCATCAGGCACGAAGAAGATTTCAGTAAGGAGGGTGAGCATGATTCTGATGAGTCCTCGGATGAGGACAGCGACTGTGAGGAGTCAAGCAAATACATCAATGCGTCCTTCATAACTGTATGTATTTAGAGGATCCACTATAGGCATTTCACAAGCTTTCAGCTAAAACTCTTACTCTCTTGTTGGCATCACAATAAAAAATTGGATAAGGGAGAAGGATCAGCTAGTTGATTGGCAAATCCATGTATTTTTAAAACCATTAGCCTTCAGACTGGCCTTGTGATAACACATATTTCTATTAGTGGGCATCAGTCTACAGGTTGAACCGGATTAATATTGTCCATGTTAGTGACATGTGAGTAGTTATTCACATGTACCAAACACCACAAGTGAAAATTGGAGCCAACAGTTTTTTGGTATCATTATGTATCCAAAGAAGAAGAAGAACAGTTACTGGTCACAAATGAAGTAACTGATTTTAATGCAATTACTAGCTAAGTTCCATTTATCTGAATCCTTTGAAATGCTGCACAGTTAGGATACCTGTTCAGGGTAAATGTATCTTTATTTTCAGGAAGCTAAGTGTGAACTGACTGGTGAACAAACTTTATGTGGCGTAAACACAATTTCTTAGTGGTAAAATTAAACAGCTGTGTAGAACTGAATGTTTTACCCCTTAAAGTATGCTTTGCAAAAAATGGCAGGGTGAGATCTCACCCACTGCAGCATCAATATACCTTGTTGTCAATCTGGAAGTTATATTCTTGTTAGGAGGATTTAGTTTATTGTCATTTGAACAGTAGAATTCCTGTAAGACCATTGCCTACTGGGATAGGCATGTTTTCCCTATAAACAAAATGGTTCATTAATTTATTTCATGGGGTATTCCTTAAATGACAATGAGTTCTATTGTTTGACAATCACATTTCAAATGAATTGAAGAAAAAAATATTTCTTTGATAGGGTTACTGGGGTCCAAAAGCTATGATTGCAACACAGGGACCACTGCAGGAAACTGTCTCTGACTTCTGGCAAATGGTGTTCCAAAGAAAAGTGAAAGTCATTGTTATGCTGACAGAGCTGAAGGAAGGAGATGAGGTGGGGGCATTGTCTGCACACTGACACACTGAGTAGTCTCTGCATGCAAATAAAACACTGCACTGCACTCTCTCATTCCCTCACTCCAGTTAAGCGTTTTCCATAGGATGAGGAATTTGCATGTCCAATATATTTTGCTCTATCATTTACCTTATCTTTCTACTTAATTTACTTTCTAATGAATTTTTGATGGAAAAATGTATGACACTATATTTTAAAATACAGTGGAACTCCTACTTTAAAGTCAGTACACTCTGTAAGTGAATGTGGAAGGCAAAATAAATGGAGATTTGGATGGTAATCACTGATTTGTACTTTTATCCATTTTAGGAACTCTGTGCACAGTACTGGGGAGAAGGAAAGCAAACGTATGATGGCATAGAAGTTCAAATGGCAGATGTCAACTCTGGTCCTAGCTATACCATACGTTCATTTGATGTTACACATCTGAAGGTAAAAGTCTTTTCGTGATTTCCAAAAGGAGGTTTTCAAGGAGTTTTTAAATTTAAAAACAAATTTATAAATAGCCTCAAGAAAGAGAAGAGACAGTTCCCACTGCAGTTACCTCCTGCTCTAAGAAATGGAAATATTTTTGTCTTCCAGACCATCAGACAATCATGAGAAATGCTCTAAATTATCTCAAGTTTCATATTTAGTGAGTTGCTGAGATGGTAGTTGTGGAGTCTCAGGAGATCAGCTCTCTTTTGTACTTTGAACAAAGCTTGGATGTGTACCTACCTCATATTCATGAGGTAGAACTATCGCCCTGCAGTTCCTCAGGAATATAATTCTTCCTTTGTAAATCAGCAGCAATAGAGCTACTATGTGAATCTGGTTTTTGTCCTGAACATTAACCACATCTGCACTGCTCTTTTCCAGACAAAAGAAACTCAGAAGGTGTATCAGTATCAGTACTGTAAGTGGAGGGGCTGTGATGTTCCAGAAACCCCCAAAGATTTAGTCAGCATGATTCTCAACATTAAACAAAAACTTCCACCCACACCGGTCACCGAGGACAAGAGGAGAACCCGCAGTGTCCCACTCCTTGTCCACTGCTGGTGGGTCTGAATTCAGCACATACATTCACTTAGCTCTAAGTTCTGGGTATACATAGCTACCATAATTTTGAGAAGCTTACCTTTTCTCACAAGCCTTTCCATGTGTCTGGAGACAGCTCTCCCTAGAAGATTCTTTGAGTTGCTCAGGCTTGACCTTTTGGATTGCAGTGATGAAAAGCAAGCACACTTCTCTTGGGCAAGCATGGGCACAGAGCAGGCACTATGAGCAGCTGCTCTTGGCTGGTGCACCTATTTTGTGAGGCAATGCTAGGTCAGAGTGCACTTTCAGGATACACTAGTGAACATCCAGGAGAGTTTTTAGGATCATTTCTCTCTCCAGTGTACAAGTCCACTTTTCTAGGATGGTTTCCTGGAATGGCATTGCATGCCATCTAAACCAGAAGATAATCCTGCTAACAGTAGTTGAGACTGTAAGTCTGAAATTTTGAATTTCCCTCTTCCCTTTAAGTGGTACTTCAAATCCAGGTGATCTCCAGATAAACTATGTCCTGGGTGAGTCCTACACATATACATAATTGTGACAATTTCAGTCCAGTAAAAAATGCTTTGGAAATATAATTTTTTATGAAGACTTTAAAATATATCTAACATTTAGTCAGAAGACTTCTGATTTTGCATTGTAAATTTACATGTACAGTTTACATTATTTTTTAGTGATGGATCACAGCAGACTGGTGTATTTTGTGCTTTAATGACCCTCTTGGAAAGTGCAGAAATAGAAGAAGTAATAGATGTTTTCCAAGTAGTAAAATCTCTTCGTCGCACCAGGCTGGGAGTGGTCTCCACCTTCGTAAGTAAATCTTATGAATTAACAGAAAAAGAGATTGTGTATCATGGTTTCTAATATCCTCATAACCTTGGGCATAATTTCTGTATAGGGAGAACTGGTTCTAATCAGAACATTCACACTCACCCCCCATTTGGCCCTTGCTGACAGGAATGAAGGAGTCTGAGCTGCCCAGAGCTGCAATTCTGCACCACCTTTGGTAAAGGGTGTAGCGTATAAAATTAGAAATTGTGTACATTTCTGTTCCTGCAGCTGGTTCATGCTGTACGTGCAGTGTCCTTGAGTTCTGCCATTGAGAGGTTAACTCTGTGTGCAGGCTGACAGTTTTGTTTCAGTCCCTCCAGAGGGACTGTCTCTGTGGCGTGTGGCACAAGTGTGCAGTTACCAACAGAGCAGACCTAGATGTCATCAATATGGGGCAGGTTATTACATGACATTCCCAGACTCGTACAACACATACAACTCACGTCCTCTAAAAACCATATTTTTGCTACCATATGAACCAAAAGGGTACTGAGTGACAACTTGGAATATCTGATGCAGACAGTTTCAGAGATGTTATGTACACATGAAGTCAGAATAAACCATAGGAGCAACACTCTATGTCAAAAGCTGTGGAAGCTACTTCATATCTAGTCTTGCTTGTCCAACTACGTGCTACATTTCTAAAATTTAAGAGAACAGAGAAAGAATGGGTTAATTTTTGGACTCTGAGCATTCCATTCACACTGACTTCTCTTTATTTTTAAGGAACATTACCAGTTTCTGTATGACACCATTGCCAGTACCTACCCTGCACAGAATGGAGAAATAAAGAAGAACAGCCAGCAGGAAGATAAAGTTGAATTTTGCAGCGAAGTAGGAAAAACAGATCAGGAAACTGATTTGATCACAGCTGATATTGCCCCACCACCGCCAGAGGAAAATGAGCCACCTGAAATACATGATGAGTCTAAGGCTGCAGATAGCACTAAGGGAACAGAAAGCTCTACAAATGGCCCCACAACTCCAGTTCTAACTTAGAGCTAGACTTAAAAAAAGTGCTTTTGCACATGCAAAAAAGTCTTAAGCAGAATAAGAGGTATAAGATTTCTTCCTCTTCCCACCTTTTTTTAAAAAAATGTGTAGTTATTCCAGTTTTTGAAAGGTACAAAATTTAAAGGAAGACTTGAAACTTGTAGAGAGTGACAAAGAACTGTGGAAGTTTAATTTTTGTGTAGATTTGCCTTTAATACTTCTTCAGTAACCTTTTCACTATTTTTATACTTTTCCTTTTAAAAATATGTACAGTGTAATACTATGGTGAGCAGTGGGAAGGCAAATTTTTAGTTCCGTAAATGAGGAAAAAAGCAACTCAGAACAACAAGATTATTGTGTTGCAAGAACAGGTCTGTCCTCAAAACTACTAGTAAGTAAGTGAACTTACTTGGTAAGTGTGTATTCTAGTATTGCAGGAGATCTGATCAAGCTCTGCATTAATAATACTCTTGGGAGTTCTGGGACTTCGCCAAAAAGTTTTAAGAGCTTATCATTTACATCATGTGGCAAACCCAAAGAATTCAGACTTACAAAGGACTTGTAAATCCTCCCATATCAATGCAGAATAGAAATTTTTGCATTTTCCTAACTGTCCTCAAGGTGTCCTTATTGCTCCACATATGTTAATCTGATATTCCAGTGATGGACTCCTGTAGGAGTTTGGAGACCGGCATTTGAATAATTGCAACAGTTCTGATAGAAAGCACATCCTGTTTGTCTTAGAGCTTCAAATACTGAGTGCTTGCACATCTATTTCTTATGCTTACTTTTATTTAAAGGACTACTTCCATGAATGCCTCCAACCTCTTTTCAGAATTGGAAAATACTTTGATAATTTTCCTCAAAACTTGTAGATTTTAATTGGTACAGGATTTTTTTTTTTTCATAATGATGTATGTTACAATTTTGATATTTTTAGTATTTTTGCTGGATTTTAGCGTACTATTTGTAGAACAAATAAAAAAGGTAATTAATAGTTGACAAGATGAAAATTATTTTGTTCTCTAGTACTATGCAAACTGATCATTTACTTATAAATGCACAAAATCTTGTGCTATCCCATACATGGATAAAATTTACAAATGTCCGTAGGAAAACTCACCATTTAATTCTTATAAAACTGTGTGTGTACCCAGGTAAGTGTCATGACTTTCTCAGAACAAAGGAAAAAGGCTTCACTTGTTTTTGGTTGATGCCATTAAAGGCATAGTCACACAACAGATTCAGTGTTCCAAGTTTATCATTGCTTATTCCTAGTTTCTCATTACAGAACATAATTGAAAATACTTAGCTGTCTAAACAACATGTACAGTCACACTTGGTTAAAACACTAATTTAATTGTGCTGTTACCCTAGATCAAATATTTCATTCACAATTATCAGCTCAGACAAGTGCTCGCTGGCAGTCTTGCTTCAGTAAGTGTCAGCAAGCAGACACAGAGCAGTGGGATTCCCCTTGGCTGTCAGCTGAACTCCCTTTTTAGCAAGGTGTTAGGTGATAAACTAACAAAGCTGGAGGGGGTCATCTGTGGAGGGAAAGCTCTAGGGTCTACATGGAAGATAATCTAAAAAATACTGTAGGCCCAAATTCTGTTGACTGGTTTTAGAGGAACTAAAAACAAAATTGCAAATTTAGCATACCTTGAAGATCAGAAAGTGTAAAGAGCCTTGGATGGGATGCAGATAGGTTCACTGGTGTTCATTGCATGTCAGAGAAAAATTAATTTATTTTCCTACTTTTAAGATTGCCAACTGTAAAGCCTTTCTAACTAGTTCAGATAGCAAAATAAAGAAGTGAGTGCTGCTGTCTGTTGTAAAGGTGTGGAGACAGAGACTTGTCACACTTTAGAATTACACCAAAATTTTCAATTTTTTTTTTATTTAAAAAAAATCTAAGGGCACTCATACACTTAAATTCCTTGAAAAAAGATTCTTGTTCTTAAGCTCCTGTAGCCTCTAAGCTGTAAAAACTTTGGGCAATTTTGGTTTGCTTAAACTATTTTCTAGAATGATTTCAATGTTCTTTTGCTGGTATTTTTTAAAAGAGAAGAATGCCAAGTTAACTCTTGATTTGTGCATGTAATTTGAAAGAAAAGTCCTTAACTATGTTAAATTTTCCTTAATGCATGTCTTCATTATTAGAGAAATGGAGCTTTACGCTGAAACTGCCCTCATGTGCCTGGTGTGAACCACTTTTGCAGTAAAGTTCTTTACTGTAGTCACAAGGAGGTAAACTGAGCTCTTGGCTTTAAATTATTTTCAAATTAAAGAACATATTGTATAATTAAACCTCATTAAATCTCAGTATGATGATTGAAGGAGCCTGTTTTAACACAGTTTAGAAGTTCTGATTGCTTCCAGGAACTCTCCATGTGTGTGCCAATGATGCTTTTTTGCCTTCTCTATTGTCCTTTGCTTTCGAAACATCCATGAGGTGGTGACACAGAGCTTGTAACAGGTGGTCCTTATGCCGGATGCTCCACAGTCACTTGGCTTATTCACTTGTAGCATTAATTTCAGCTTCTCCAGGAACACAGTGAAAACATTTTACAGGTGAGACGCAAAGCCCAAGCTAATAAGCTTTGCTAGGAACTGCTTTGGCTCTGTCAGGGCAAGAACAATAGAGTAGCACTCTGGAGACTTGGCATAGCCTAAAAGTTGAAAAACAAACTCTCAAGATGGAAAATGTTTATCCTGTCCAGTACAGCTAACAGAAGCCACAGAAATGCTGCTAACCACTGCCTCAAGCCAAGCAAGCCACTCTTTGAGGAGTGGTTTAGAATCTGAAGTCCAGGATAAAAACAACTAAGCTGAGACGAGCTGAGAGAGGACTTTGAGCAACAAATGAAGGTAATCAAGTGTTTATGTGTTCAGAGGAACTGGATTTCTCCCACATTTTTCAGGGTAAAAGGTGACATAAAACTGGGTATGGAAAAATGATAGTGCTGAAGCAGGAGTTATAAAGGGAAGCACAATACTACCAGTATTAAGTACAGTAAGCTGTGTTTGTGTGAGATAGCAAAGAAAGTGAAGAGAGTTAGTGGCTCTGGACAAGGTGTTTCATTAAGCAAGTTGTATCCTTTATTTAACATTCCTCAGAAAAACTCTCCAGTAGCAATGCTTATCTTTTTGACAGGGCATCTTGCATTTGTAAAGGCCCAGGGGTTTTTTGACATGGTACAGTCTGCAGATTGGCTCTGAAAGAATATCAGAAATTCTCTGAGGGCTCTACACAGCTGTACCACAGCTATTTTTCCATATGTAAAGCAACTATTTGCCAAGGACCAATGTGCTGGTTTTTAGACTTGGGAGAACTAAAACAGAAGAAAAGGAAGTTTCAGTTACAGAATACAGCACATTTCTATGTATATCAGCTCTGCTTCGGAAAAACCTCAAGTCTAAATATAATCCAATTATTTGAAAGGTACAGCAACAGAGAAAAGTTTTATACAAAAGTTTTTTAAGTCAATCTGTCTTTTCAGTGTAAAAGAAAGAAAGATGACTACAAAAGTACTATATAAGTCGATGCTCAAAGATCTTCTTTCTAGTGATAAAAATTGTTTAGGAAGGATACTTAGTACAAGTTATAGTAAAATACCAGTTTCATTGTTTTAGCATTAGACAGTTATGTCCTCAGACTCAGGATTGCCAGCATCAGCAATGCATAATGTTACTAAACTTCTTAAAATTAATGTAATAAACCTTTTTCAGAGGAATAGGCATTTAGCTACAGATGGGGTGACTCTTCAATCCCACATCTGTGCAGTGCCATGGCTGGCAGTGCTAATGTAATCGTAAGTGTGACTGTCTGACACACAGAGGGAAAAATAAAAGGAAGTTTATTTTGGATCGATTTCAGCACTCAGATTCAAATTTTTGCTTTTGGAGATGAACCCTCCTGATAGCCTGACCTTGCCTGGCAGTGAGCGGGGAGCCAGAGCTTGCACATGTCAGTGCTCCACAGAGTCCTTGGGGAGGTCCTTGTGTATTTTCAGAGCTTCCCGGCAGGCTGTGCTGAAACTCTTCAAATGCCTTTTGCGCACTTCCGAGCCTCCTGCAGTGCATTCAGCTTGCTCCATTTCAGTAACATGGAGCCATTTGAGGTAATGAAGATGGCATTTGTTTATGCAGCACTGCAGAGGTTGTGTCTGCCCAGGACCAAGCTCCAGTTCAGACGCAGAGCGTGTACGTGCGTGCGTGTGTGTGCACATGCATTGCTCATTGCCTCAAGTGTGAGATTCCATTCCCAGCCAGAAATCCATGAGCTGCTGATTTGGCAGCTGCTCGGCTTAAAGAAAGAAAAACAGGAGAAACAAGGATGACATGGTGGGCCTGTACTAACTTTTTTTTGTGGTGCAGTATAGCTGGTGGTCTTTATAATAGTGTTTTTCAGAGATGAATTTGCAAAAAATCAGTTACAGGTGAGGTGCAGGAGACTGCATGGCTACAGACCCCTCAAGTTGTCACAAACCAAATAAGCACTGGCATCAGTGGTTTCCAAATAAGTATTTGTCAGCTCTCCTGATGTTGCAGTAGAAGTCAGTGTGCATGTTCTTCAACTGCAGAGAAAAATGGTAAAAAAAGATGATAGAAAGTTACCACTGGAAGACGGCAAGAAGTGTCAATTTTGAATTTTTTTCTTGAAGAAAAGAAGAATGAATCATTTTAATCCTATTTTATTAATGTTAATGTAGTTTTGAGAATAACAATATCTTGTTCTATGTTTAGCACTATACTTCCTTTTACTCCTGCTATTTTCTGAAATACTTAAATATATTATTTTTAATATATTATTATGTCATTGAAACCACTTCAAGACTAAAACAGTTCAGTATCGTTAAGTGTTTCCTTTTTCTAGGCTGCTTTCTTAATATAATTTCTATTCAGCAATAAAATGAAATTCTGACTTCATATATTGATTTATCATAAATAAAATTCTCACAGAACAGGAATTCAATTTCTTAAATGGCATTAATAAATTATTCCATAAAGAGTTATGTCTCCTTCCAAAGAGAGCAAGGCATTTCCACTATCAAATAACACCTTGTTCTGCTCCAGTCATGGTGCAAAGGCTCTTTCTGTGGCAGTGCAGGGCAGACAAGACTCACAGCCTCCTTGCAGACAGCTCTGCTCTCATCTTCACAGTCCAATTTGTTGAAGTCTCTGACTTTTGTAGCTTTTGCTTCAGAAATGAATTGTAACCTCTTCCTATCTGAATAATTTTATCAGCTTTCCAGGTTTTCTTGTTATTTGGAAGCTCCAGCATTTCATCGACTTGAAGAGATATTTGTTTTCCACGACAACCTTCAGCTCCCAGCCCTATGCCCAGCCCAGCCCTGTGCCCATGCTCCCTGCCCCTTTCCCCCCATCCTGAGTGCCAGGAAGCAGCAAAAGCTGTCTGCCCTGACAGGGAAGCAGAGCCCAGCTCGAGGGCAATGCAGGGGAGGGACAGCCCCCGCATGGACACAGTCACGCTGTGCTCGAGCAGGGGGAGCAGAGCAGGGCTGTGACACTGACCAGCCTTCGCTGTGTCACAGTGCACGATTCCATGGCTCCCGCTTTACTGCTTCTGAAGAGTGCTGGACTTTTAGGTCTGGTATGTATAGAAAAACTACTGATTCCTGTGAAATCAATGCCATGGGTACCAACTGAATATTTGGACTAAAATTCCAAATTTTATTGAGAAAAAGTATTAGTATGAGATTGCTGGTGCAGGTAGAGGTGAGAAAAGCAAGTCAGCTGAGTTTCTTGGCTTACAGATAGGATGCTCATGGATATTTTCATTGAAGGCCCATTTCCACTCAGAGCTACATCTTCGTCTTCTGCATCTTAAGTGAATCCTTTCATTGTCTGCTAATCCTTCCATCAGCTAAGGTTTTATTTTGAAAGTTTATCCTAGGCAAGATAGGAAAGAAATAGCCCCAAACTAGATATCTTGTTTTGTACATTTCCATCTTGCAGGAGCAGCTTTCTGGTGGGATTTTGTGAGAGCCACAGCTTCAACCTTGCTAATTTTGAATTCCTAATTCAGTATTTCTAAAGTGATGAACTGTGCACTGCTGCAGAGAAGCGCATTAACAAGCACCTCATCTTATTTTCTGGCCTTTTGTTAAAGCACAAATCTATACAATGTGCTGTATAAATGCTACTGTTTTCCTAGAGAGCTGTTTCCCTCCTTTTTGCTTTTAACAAATGGGAGAGTGGGGATACCGCTTACTTCTCCTTTTTTCCTCACTTATGCCCAAGCAGGGAGGAAAAGGTTCCTTGTCCCAGCAGATGTATGTACCCAGACAGCATCAC
The DNA here is from genome assembly GCA_013400915.1 of Pardalotus punctatus. Lineage (NCBI taxonomy): Eukaryota > Metazoa > Chordata > Aves > Passeriformes > Pardalotidae > Pardalotus > Pardalotus punctatus. The sequence continues at coordinate 289,278 of VZTX01016877.1, forward strand.
AACTCATGACAGGCTACACTACAAGCATGTGATTAAGTTTTGGCTACAGTAATTTTTGGTCTAAATCTGTTTTGAGTTTTAAGGGCCTTGAAGCCTAGGCCACTGTTCCAGTCGAATGGAGAGCTGAGAGGCACAGCTATGAACTGACAACATGTGTGAAATCGTGGTGTCAGCCCTGTTCTTACAGCAAAAGGCTGTTCTGCTGTCATGGCAATAGCTCTGAAAATTAAACTGCTTGTCATACCTGCAGCTGAGCACCCTGGGTGTAGATTGGTTTCAAGGATATCAGGACCCATTTCCGAGGCTTTGTGTACTTGTAAATGTCCTCTTCGGTGTGTACACTCCATAGCTTTCCCGTAGGCACCTCCTCCTAGCGAGCAGCTTCCTTCAGCAGCAGCAGAGCGGGCCTGAGGCCAGCAGTGGTGCCAGCTGCATGGCAGGATGCTCCTAGCAGGAGGCACTGTGGGAGAAGCAGTAAGGCAGCTTGAACTGAGGTGGCCCCACACGCACAAAGAAATGCTCAGGAGGCATCAGATGAATGCTATTAGGAGCCAGTTCAATCTCTTCAATCCCTTTTCTCCTCTAGAGTATTTGGATGGAGCAGGTGGGTATGGTCTTCCATATGTTTGTGGATTTTTTGTTTTGCTTTAGTTATTTTCTGAATCGCATTTTTTAAAAAATTACATCTAACACTCTATTTAAGCTTTTGCTAGTAGCTAAAAATATAAATAAATCAAGAGTTGGTTTAGTTTAATTTCTGGTGCTGTGAATTTTTGCATCCAGCTGTCATTATGAATCAGTTATTTCTTTGCTCAAAACCATCAAGTAAAACAACATCCAAGGTAAATACTTAAATAAATAAAGTTTGATAAATTAAGTAGTTATAACTTCAGAAATCTAAGATAAATAGGAAGGAGAGAATATTTTTGTAAGGTTTATTCAGGTTTCCTTGGCAAGACCTTGATCTACAGTGGACATCCCAGCCAGTACTTTCCCCTGCAACCTGACACTCTTGGCTGAGAGACATCACAAACACAACCGAGTGACCATGTGATGGTAACTGCTCTGAACAGCTACAACTGTGTGCTGATGGCTCCTCTGAAGTGGCTCACCAGCAGAGATCACATGTAAAGGGCTGTTAGAAGGTAGCCTGGGTAACCCAGCCCAGGAATGAGAACAGGATATGCCTCCATGGCAGGGCAGCAGGCTGTATGCAAGAAATAAATGCAGGTGTCCAGCTTTTCTGCTGAACTTCTAGACTGGAAAAAGGCGCACCAGATTTAGAGAGGAAGCCTTCTTTTTTAACCAATTATATAATTTTATGGCAGCATTCAAGGGAAAAATTGCAGCATACATTAATTATTTCTATGGCAAATTAATAAAATCTGACAGGAAGGAAGACATTCTATCCCTTTGCTCCCTCATACTGGTTCCCTGCTTGCTCTCCTGTAACTGAAGCATAAATACTCTGTAAGGCTGCCCCTGATCCTCAAAAGATCAAAGCAGCCTCTTCATAGAGGACTGAACTGTGCAGGGCCAGCAGTACATGCTACAATAAATATCTGAACATCCATTGTTTATCAAGGACTAAGGAGAGCAGAAGGTTATATTAAAAAAGAAAAGAGCAAATTTTCCTGCTGTGAGTACTTTGAGGTAAAGGACAAGCCCAGTATGTCAGAGTTCAGCACTGGAAAGGAGAGCTCTGGAAACAGAGGATGTCTCTTTCTGTCCAAAGAGGGGATGCTGTGACAGTAAGTGTGTCATCCTAGTCCTCTGTTAAAGAATATTTTAGATGACGTTAACCAGACTTTGGAGGGCAGCTGTTATGAAGCACAGCTCAAGAAACTGTGCTGCCTCAAGGCCTTGGAGCAGCCTTTTTACTTTTATGTCTTGGCTAATGAATAGGCTGCCCTTTGGCAACTGTTATATAAGTGAGAGCTTTTTAAGCCCAATGCATTTCACATTCTCTTGAAAAACAAAATTTTTGACCCAACAGGATAATGCGTAAGCAATTCCCTGAGTTATAGCCTTCTCTGCATTTTCCCAGTGTGGGTTTTTGCTCCATAAAGCACATTGTGAGCATGGGGAAAGCAGTTCCATGGACAAACTGCTTTGCAGTATTGCTTAAAACTGTCCAGTGATGTCAATATGATCACAGCATTCTTCTGAGCCAGGACTCTGTCCTATATCAACTGAAATTAGTGGGATCATTTCCAATGATTTTGCCATGCAATAAGTTGGGATTTGAATAAGAGAAGCAAGTATGAATAGATTATATTCAACATATTTTTCCCCTCAGTACCGGAGAAATTGATACTCGCAAATACTACCTCTGTGCAGAAAGTTTCCCTTCTGTAATAAGCTCTTTCTTTCCCCAAAACTAAGGGGAAAACAGGCCATCCACATAAAAATGTGCATTTGGCGCACTACTTGCTTTGAAACAATTCAGTTTTTGGATTCTACTGCCCTGTAAGTGGGGAACAGGTCTGGGTACACTTGTGGTGGACTCTGTTAACATTCATGTTCTGCTTCTTTAAGGAAAAAAAAAAGGTAAAAATAATAATCTGTTTTAAGTTTTACCCGGAGCCCACTGTTAAATTGGTCCTTGTCCAACAGCAATCTAAGAATATGCTTTCCTGCTAATTTGGTTCAGTGGTAAGGTTCTCGGACAGCAGTACACAGTGGGAAAAACTGTATGTGGTTAGCCCTGGTTACCTGGCAAACAGGCACAGCCAGTGGGAAATTCCTATTGACCTGCTTGTACTGTTTCTCAGTCATACACCTGTTTCTTTCTCAGTGCTGTCTTCCTCTGTATTAGTTGCTACTTGGATTATTTTTGTGCCTGTAAAAGATCAAAGCAAGAGACAACTAGAATTTGCTCTTAGAAGTGGCTTCTGTTACATTAGGATTGAGTCCAGTAGACTAAAAATTCCCATGTAATTAAAAAAATGCCAAACCCCACCATCACAGATACAGCTTCTGGTGCCTTATGGTTTATTTTTGGATAGGGCCAATTACGTGAGCATAGTTGGAGGACACACAAGTACCTGTTACAGTGTCAAACAACAGGCAAGTGTAATTAAATGTGCTGTTCTGGTGGGCTTGAAACCTATTTGCAATCAAGCGAACCATTGAGCTTTTCAGCAGATTTGGCATTCTCCCCTCAGGAGAGGTTGAGCACTGGGACAGCAGCCACGTTTCACTGCTGCTCCTGACTGAGACACATTGACAGAGACATGTGGGAATTTACACAGGGTCCACTTGCACCAAGCCTTGTTCTGGCCAGGATTAATCTCTCATTTTTATAAGCACTAAACTTTGCTAACATTTACCCCCAAATTAAAAAAAAAAATAATCAAGAACGTATTATTAAAGCAAATTTTTCACATAAATAAATATTTATTTAATCTTTGTTGCCATGGATGAGGACAACATGGTGTTGGTGCCAAACCCTTCATGGCCTCCTGGATGTACCTGATGTTAACTCTTTGAGAAGGAAAGGGAAGTGATGAGTCATCCACTGATTTACAGTTCCTTTTTATTTCCCATCTAACTGGAGCCAAACTGCCAAAATTGTGAATGTTATTAAGAGTCTGAGTACAATGTGTGTCAATGTGAGATGCAGTATCTGACAGTGTCCTACAGTGGAGCACAGCACAGGAGCTCCCCAGCTAATGCCGAGCCAGTGCTTTTGGAGCTCAGGAATCAGCTGCAGCGTGGCAATGTTATTCCAGCAGTCTCATCAGAATTAATTAGCCCTGCTGAGAGGCAGGACAGATTTTGCCTGGGCAGACTGCACAGACAGAGCAGCTATAGATCCTGGTACCTGAGCCAGTTTATTTGGAGCAATACGGAAGTGCTGTCAGTTCTGAGAAAATTGTACTGACTTACATGGTGCCAGATCACACTGTTTATTAGATCAGTTGTCTCAATAACATGTGCAGAAGGCTGTATCTAAAACAGGTTTGCTCCTATGCTTTTCCTTTTTGGTGCAGATTCAAGAGAAGGAAGAGTCTGAGTACCCTACTTGAAAAATCATGCTGTATGAATTCAGCAAAAAAGGTTAAGTTGTAGTAAAGCAGTCCCTTTTCCCGTCTCATATGTATGTACATCTATTAAGGATGGAAGTAGAAGTAGAAACACATAGATATATATTAAAGTATCAAAGTAGAGACCTCTAAGATTGATCCATACACTCGCTAATCTATAATAATTCAATTTTACTTAGTAGAATCCTTTAAATGAATGTTTGGCAAACAATATGCCTATATTTTATTCCTGAAGTCTACACAGCTAAGTAATAGTTAAGCATATAAACTCATGTTCATTTGCTTCCAGAAGAAAGGAATTTGGGAAGCTAATCTGATGTTAAGATCTTTCCAGGTAACGTGAGCCTTGCATCTAATGGGGTTCTTGTGTATATGAGCTGTTATTGCCAGGCACAGTAACCCCAGCTATGAGCAAAGATTGGCCTGGAGAGTTATCTGCCCACCAGGGAACACTGGTGGAGGGCTCAGCTCCTTCCTCTGCCCTTGTCTTTGGTGTGATTGTGGGCAAGTCACTCTGGGAAATAAGATACAAAGGCTATTTGGAAAGTGAGGAATATAATACTTTGAAATAAGGTTAAATGTTAAGATAAAAAAACCCATTGAAAGACTGTGAAGTTATCTCCAGCAATTGGGGAACAAACAAGCATTTTAGAAAAAAACCCCACACTGTTATGTGGCTTGTTTTTGTGAGAATCAAAGAGGATGCAGGACAAAAATGTGAGTACAAGAAAGCATTTTATATACACATAAATACCTATAACTGATGGGATCAGTAAAGAGACACTGCTCTGTTAGGCTAATCCCTGATTGTATCCTTCACCCTGTGCAGTTATTGCTTGATCCTACAACAAAGTCTGTGTTTCACAGGTGAGACTTCTGTACAGCTATATATGACATGCAGCTGCTGCATTATAAAGTACTCAGGGCCAGATGCTGCTCTAGTTTGGCAGAATACAGAATAGGAATTAGGACTTTCAGAACTATTCATTAAATTTACATGTCTGTTTCAATTCGGTTAATGGAATAAAAATCCAAGATTGAAGATCTCAACTAGGAATCTCTGGAGAAATACAAGGTAAGATTTAGGTAGCTCAGAAAGGAGCAGATACTGTCTGCAGTTTTCTCTGCAAAAATGTGCTGTAGAAAGTGTGTTACCTAAAGGGGAAAAAAAAAAAAAAAAAAAAAAACAACCCAAACATCTTTATGAGAAGCAGCACTAATGGGGAGACATGTTAACAGGAGTGCTGATTCATATCATTAATGTGGGCAGGCAGTAACCGTGGAGAGTGAAAGATCTGTTGGAACACGCTTTTCTTGAGAACACACCTAAATTAAGAGGCTGTCAGAGACATGTGTTTCATAGTGTTGGCAACCCAGGTGTAACAAATTTCCAAGATGACTATTAGTGAGTACTAACAGCTAAAAAAGCATTTCTAATTTCTTGCTAAATATGGAAGCTTAACTGGAAGAGGGAACTGCAAGCAGAAGAGAAGGTCAGTCAGGATACACATGCAGAGTAATGGCCATTAGCAGGGAACACATAAATGACTTCCATACACGATGGGGTTCAAATAAAATGATTTTATTTAACAAAAATAACCAAGAATGATGAGAGTGGAAAGACCATCTCATGCTTTCCCTGGGCAGAACTTTTTGCTTGTCAAACATTTGTCTTTGATACTGGATTTTGGATCTGGTTTGTTATGGAAATTCCTATCTTCCTTTATTTTCTTTTCTTTTTATATATTTCAGAATAATTATAATTGCCCCGGGAAAAACTACACATGCTCTCTTAACACTGTTATTTTCTGAGTGCTACATTGCTTTTAATTTATGTACCTTTTTTTTTGCTGCAATGGAACCAAAGACCTGATAGGATTTTATTTCCTGAATGTGACTGATGCCTGAGAAAACTACTTTTCTATTTCAGTAGGGTTGCTTTGAGGAGCAGAAGTGGGAATTAAGCATGACTTTCAAGAATTTTGGTCTTCACTAATCTCTCCTTAAAATTAGTGGCCAATGTTCTGCAGTGGTAGGACATTTAAGCACATGATGACTAAGGAAAACAGATATTTGTGTATTTTAATAACTTTTAAGTATCTTGCTAGAAAAACATCCAGTCATTTCACCTTGCTGAACTTCAAGTAAGGGTGAAAGAGAAAAGGTAGAACTTTTGATGCCAAACATTAAAGACAGGGTTCAAGGATGTTTATTTTACCTATTGGCTTATTATAGGCAATGTTTATCATGAAAAGCACTAAGTGACACTTAGTTTGGCTACTTTTTTTTCAACAAGCAACCCCAATCCTGGCTGCATTTATGGCGTCTAAAGATGAGCAGCCCATGGGGAGGCAGCTGTGCCCCTGCAGCCCAGGGAGGTCCATGGGGAGCACAGATCCGCCTGCAGCCCACAGAGCACCCCACACCAGAGCAGGTGGATGCCCAAAGGAGGCTGTGACGCCGTGGAAAGCCCACATTGGAGCAGGTTCCTGCCAGGACTGGTGGCCCCATGGAGAGAGGAGCCCCCACTGGGGCAGGTTTGCCGGCAGGAGTTTTGAATCCCCTGAGATCCACACTGGAGCATCCTGCTCTCGAGGGACTGCACCCCATGGAAGGGACCCACACTGGAGTGGGAAGAATGTGAGGAATCTTCCCCCTGAGGAGGATGTAGTAGCCAAGACAAAATGTGATTAACTGAAAGCTGCTCCCATTCCCTGTCTCCCTCCACTGCTGGCAGGGAGGAGGTAGAGAAATCTGGAGTGAAAGGAATAAGGAAGGGGTAGGAGAAAGATGTTTGAAGATTTCCCCTTATCCTACTCCAGTTTGATTGGTAACGATTTCCCCAAGTCGACCTGTTCTGCCTGTGACAATGCTCACTGCTGAGGGGTCTCTCTCAGTCCTATCTTGACCCAGGTGAATTGTTACATTTTTTCTGCCCTGCCCAGATGAGGAGGGGAGTGACTGAGTGGCTCTGGTGGGGACCGGGTGCCCAGAGAGAGTCAACCCATCACATATATGTCTCTGACCATTTAAAAAAATTTGCTAATTTTGTCTCAGGTAGATAGACAGTATCTGGGTCCTAATCTTTCCTCTAGTATACTTTCTAGATAACACTTTTGAGTGACTGTTTCTGCTGTCAATGTCAGGCTCGCAAAACCTCATGATCCCATGGCTGTTCTTTTAGATTCTGTCACACCACACATCATGGTGTGACAGAATAAACTTTTTTTTTTTTTGCTACAGGATGCATTTTTATGCTGGGTCTGCCCTGCCCATCTCACAAAAGCTTTCTTCAAACAAAACGCCTTTGCTATTCATGGTGTTTTGACCTTGAACTGCTTTGGGCACAGCAAGAATAAGCAGCAGCTGGAGAAGGAGGCAAAAGGCAGGCAGAGAAAAGCCTGTAGTGAGCTCCCTCAAGCAGCATGGGCTGTCCAAAACGAAGGAAAGCCCTCACTAGCCTATGAGCAAGGAAGGCAAGAGTACATGGTCTTTGACAGAAGTAAAAGCTTTTGACTATTGCCAGGAACTTTACATCACTTCCTGACTGACATTATGTCTGTTGACTGTTTGCCCGTGGACCCTGGCTCCAGGATTTATCCCTCACTCAGAGAAAACAGCTCCCAAGCAGCTGCACCAGCCTTTGCAACATTCACCTCTGCTGCAGGCACAGGCAGTCCAGGAGAGGGCTGGCAGGACACAGCCCCTGTTTCTGGGCAAAAAGGGGTCAGCAGGCAGCATCTAAGTCAGGCAGGGGTCATGAGGTGAGGCAGGATCAAGTCAAAGACTAGGAAAGCTTGTGCAGGTTGGCTGTGAAGCAAACACCATGCCTGATGTCTCCAGTGTGGATGTGTTTAGAATATCCTAAGGCTCTGGACTCAAAAGTATTTTAAAGGGACTGCATCATATATCCCTTCTAGTACTTTATGAAGCTATTTATAATAGTTGAATGCCAGGAGTTTGGGATTTAAAAAAGAAAAAACAACCCAAAAAAAACCACCCAAAGCAATTCTAGAAGTAGCCTTTCTTTTCTTCAGTCTTGTGGTTTTATGTCAGATGGATAACACAGAGTAGCCTTATTACTATTTCAAATTGGCATGTTCTATTGAAAATGAGTTAGGAGCTACCCTGTAATATCTCCTGAATCCAACAAAGCTAATGCAGATTTTCACTGACATTACTGAGAGAAGAAATTGGCCATTTTTGGACATCAATGATTTCTAAGCAAAGGGATATGTTATATCTCAAATAAGGCTTCATAATCCCTCATTAATGAAATTTATGAAACTTGAAGAGAAAACAGATTGCTGAGCAACAACTTTATTTTTTGCAATCTGTGCAAGCTAGTGGTACACAGCTTTTATACTTAATAACAACATACCTGTCTGGACCACCTTTTACACTTTAGCTTGTATGTGCATTGTGTGATAGTATCTTATTCCAATTTATATCAGATAGCTGTCTGTATACATGAAGAGTTTTTACAATGCTTAGTAAAGCTCTGAGTGCCTAAAACTGGATTTTTGAGTTCTGATGTAGGGCAATAATCTCTGCAATAACTTTCCATCACTGCATCCAACATTCTTTGTCTGCTTTGAAAATCATGGCTGATTAAAAGTCTAATGCAACAGCTGTTTGTGCTCATATGATTGATATGTTTTCTAGACAGATGATGAGTATTAGATGCAGAAACATTTTTGAAGTGCTCAAAAAATTTGGAATTGATACTTTTTAAAGTCACAGTAGGACAAAGCTGCTGGGCAATGCAGACTCTCTAAATAATTAAGAATTGGTGTAACTCAAAAGATTGATCACACCACTCAAAAAAAAGTCCCCACAGGCATGATTTTAGGAAATAAAATTATTTTCATGAATCATAAAGTACTCTGAAAACTTTTAACAACTCACTATGCCCATAGACTATTGCACAATGAATTTGTTTTTGCTGTTTAATATCAGAAGCGAACTCCCCTTGTGAAAAAACTCATTTGTTAGCTCACATTAGCTGGCCACTGTGTGAACAGCTGCTTCTGGTGAGACCAGGGGGGTCACAGGTAGAGACATGGCAGCTAAACAATTTGCAGTATGGGAGATATTAAATTTTGTAGTTGGCTTTAAAATATACAAAAATATCTTGTGGTCAATGAAGGGCCTGCTGACTGACAGCTCCAGCCCGGGGAGGCATCTCAGAGTGCGGATCCTCATCACAGCCGCGCCACGGGCCTGGTGCGCAGAGCAATGCCGGGGAGAGCCTTGCCCGCGCTCGCCGGGAGCCGCGCTGTGCCTCACGGGGTGACCCAGCCCTCCGGCCGCGTGCCCGGGCACGGAGCGGGGCAGCTCTAGAGCTTGGCGACATGGCACGGCCCGGGGGGGAGGCTGCCTGCGCTGAGGGGCCGCGCCGGGGCGTGAGGGGAGCACCTGGGACATGAGGGGAGCACCTGGGACATGAGGGGCTGCACAGGGACGTGAGGGGAGCACCTGGGACATGAGGGGAGCGCCTGGGACATGAGGGGCTGCAGCGGGACCTGAGGGGCTGCATAGGGACGTGAGGGACCACACCTGGGACTTGGGGGGCTGCGCAGGGACGTGAGGGGGCACACCAGCGCCTGAGGGGCTGCAGTGGGACATGAGGGGAGCACCTGGGACATGAGGGGCTGCGCAGGGACGTGGGGGGAGCACCTGGGACTTGGGGGGCTGCAGCCGGACCTGAGGGTCTGCACAGGGACATGAGGGGCTGCATAGGGACGTGAGGGACCACACCTGGGACTTGGGGGGCTGCGCAGGGACGTGGGGGGAGCACCTGGGACATGAGGGACTGCACAGGGACGTGAGGGGCCACACCGGCACCTGAGGGTCTGCACCGGGACATGAGGAGAGCACCTGGGACATGAGGGGCCCCACCTGGAAGCCATGGGGCTGTACCCGGGACCTGTGGAGCGATATCAGGATCTGAGTGGTTGCACCTGGGACCTGAGGGGCTGCATCAGGATCGGAGTGGTTGCACCTGGGACCTGCGAGGCGATATCAGGGCCCGAGGGGCTGCAGGGGGTCCAGCCCACCCTCAGGTCCCGGCAGAAGCTCTACGGGTGCGGTCTCCAGGCAGCAGCAAGCTCTCTGCTGAGGGTGTTGAGGCAGCGTCCCACGAAGAGCTGGTGCACTCAGGTAGGATGTTCTTGTTTTGCCTCCCTCACGTCCCTGCCCTGCTGCCGGTGCATCTGTGTGGGTGGTGGGAGCAGGGGAGGGGAATGTTTCCTTTCGTCTGGAAGTGACTTGGAGTCTGATGCTTTACAGGCTCTGCATTCACATTCAGATAAGGCTGCTGCTGTGTGTGCTCGGGAGAACCTCCCGAGGTAAGCCCAGCTCTCTTGTCCCTGGGCTCTGCTCTTCACCCGACTGCCCTTGTAGCCTGGGGACACTGCGGCTATCACTCGTGTGTGACACAGAGAGAAGGCTTGGGATTTAACAGGGTGTGGACAGGGAAATGAGGGAAAGGCTTTGTCCAAGCAAATTGTAGGGTGAGGTTGTTCCTAGCAAGTATCGGTGAGGGAAGTTTGAGTGGTGCCCTTATTTCCTGTATGTGCTCTTGGTATCCCTGATTGTCTCATGAGGATTGGTTTTTCTGATGCTGTCATGGATCCTGAGCTCAGGTGAGATATTCCTATGCCAAAGTGGGCTCAGAAAAGTAGGTGAAGGTGTTTAATGCTTTCCAAGCAGGAGAAATCTTCAGTGGTGTCTTTCCTTCTGGAAGATGTGTACTGTTGACCATCCAATTATATATGCAGTTTTCCTTGGTACTAGTAAGATTTTTTCCTTTTTTTTTTTTTTTTTTTTAACTTTCTATTTCTTTTCCTTACCAATTCTACTTGAATACAAAAGTTTTTGTCAGTTACTTCTATAGCATGGACAAAGAAAGAGAATGTGAATGTGCAATTACTTTATATCAGAGCTGCACCTGAAACTAGTTATTAGCAGTTCCTTGGATTAAGGGTGGTGGGGATGGGGAAGAAAGTTTATTCCAATTGGTGAAGTTCAAGAGTATCTATGGAACTTTTGTACACTGAGGTTAAGGTCAAAATAAAGCTAAGTTTAAGAACCTAGTCTTGAAATAATCAAAGGCTTAAATAGGTGGTGTTTATTCATATCTTGTTATTTTTCCAGGAATATCACTTACTCTTGATAGAGGAAGTCAGTTACAAAATGAATCAGAGAAGTAAAAGTAACACAGTATTTTACTGGGATAGGCGGGGAACTTTGAGTCTGAGAAAACTGCAATAATTTATGCTCTTGGCCATCAAACACTGTGTGTATGTTATGGGAACAAATAAAAACCAGCATATAAAATAGACGTTTAAAAAAAGCCTTGTTCTGTGTAATATGGAGGACAAATAACCTGAGTGTGTTAAATTTGTGGCTCTTTCATATAGAACTGGAAGACAATATATGTTCTTGGGAATCGACTTCTTTTATTTAGTACTGAGCCCATTTTGGCAGTTGTGGCTTTAAAAAGACTTTTAAAGACCCAAATGCAAAACAAAATAAATTCTTTTTCTACTTAGCAGAACCTGGTACCTGAAGAAGGACAGAAAAGGGTTCTGAAAATATAGGGGACAGGGATAATAAACCCCAAATATCCAACTGTAATATTTCTGTATTTGTGAAAGCATATTTTTGGGACAGGAAGGTCTCTGTTTCCTCCATTGTTTTCCTTCAACTAGAAACTGATAATAAACACAAACATACAAACTGAATGCATATAATTTCATCTGCATTGCTCAGTTTTTGTCAGCATGCATACCCCTTCTAGTAAATGAGGGTGAAAAAGCTTTAACCAGGAAGTTGAACCAATGTATCGCCACATGCAAAAATGACCTAAACTAAATACGAGTTAAATGTCACATACTGTTATTTTCCATAAAGAAAAGCAATGGATTTAATTAATTTCAGATAATCTCAATTACAAGCTAACAAATGTGTATGAGCTACAAGTACCCATATTTTAATTAGTGCTTGTTATACCTGTTTTTAAGTTACATATTTCAGTATATAAGTTGGAAATATTTGTACAGATTCCTAAACTACAGAATATTCTCAAGCTTGGTCCTAAGTGATACTTTAACTGAACTACTTCTAGTAAGGCTAAGCATATGAATCTAAGATTTGTTTAGCTGATCTATTTTGTATTTTCTTTAGGTATTTCTGCTTACATTAGTAATGTACCAAGGTTCTCACTCCATTACATCACATTCATTTTGCCTTTAATACCAGGAACAAAGAAAATGGGAAGCTGTGTAACCTGAACAATGTCACAGAGTTTGAGCTGTGTGACTAGAATAGTGTAATTGTAGTCCCTGTAAAGCCAACAGAGCAGTGCCTGTCTTGGGGTTGAGAAACCCCTTTGGGAAAAAAAAAAGGAAGTCAAGCTGTCCAATAACTTACAGAGAGCATAGAGTCCCTGAAAAAATTTCAACAACTTCGGGTTGGATTCTTCCATGCTTCATTGGGATTATTTCTTTTGAGCATGGATGCAACTGTAATTTTTACAGTTTGATGGAATTACTGTGGGTACATGAAATACAATAAATTTGGGAGTTGTTTTCTGTGTGGAGTATCCACTAATTGTAAAATTCTCCTAACACAATCAAGGTTGATTAGCTGGTTGATTAGTTATCTGCAAAAGGAGCATGTAAACATCTGGGCAAACAGGTGGTGCCTCTCCTAAATGCATCTGCAAGAAGTGGGAAGCTGCAGTGAATGCCTGCCTCGCTGAATCCAGACACTTTGACTGCCCATTAGGATGTTCCTGTAGCTGGTCCCAGCTTCTGACTCAGACAGGACTGTGTCCGTGTTTGGTATTGTAACTCTTTAATATGCCACCCATGAGAGTTCTGGTAGTTAAAGCTTGAAAGGCTCCTCCTAAGAGCTTTCTTAACCTGTAGTGGACTAAATACAACATGATTTAAAGCAGGTATTGGGTTTAGAATATGGATGGAAAAGCTCAAGAGAAATAAGAGATCCAGGTTATGTCCCTGTGGGGTAAATGGCTAAACTGAAATAAAGCATTGTATCACAAGACTTGTGAATATGCATTTAAAGCGGTCTCCAATTTATATATGTATATTCTGGTAGCATGGGTGCAGCTCTACTCTGCTACACAGTTTTCTTTATTAAGCAAATGTGGTTTTTGAGGGAGACCTAACATTGTGTTCGTAAGGACAGCTTTCCTATAAAGCTGACTCTGGGCACTTAGGGCATATGGCTGTTTGTTAATATCCTACTTTGTACAATGTATATAAAGAAAGGTCATCAAAAAGTCCACTTCTGATTTGTAGCTTGAAATGCAGATCTCTGCTAGAGTTTGTTACTGTTCCAAATATCTGCTCATAAAGATATATGGGTATGTATGCAGTTTAGATATTCTGAGATTAAACTCTCAGAGGCAAGCTTGGCTGCTTTGTTTATTAAAGGGCAAAAGCACTGTCTGAAAATTTTACAATAGAGTAGTAGTTCTAGACAGACAGCAAGGCACCACTGTGGGGGCTGACTGCTCATTATATTTCTAGATAAGCATAGATGCAATGTGTGAAAGATTGCTTTAAGGGCTGAAGTTTTCTAGTATAAGATACAAAGTACCAGTGGCTGTTTCTGAGAGTGGTTGAGAATATAGATTGAGAATGGGACCCTGTCTTTAATAGCTGCCTAAAGATACCAAGTGAGAATTCTCTCTTCTTAAAGACCTTTTTTTGAAGTTATAACATTTCTTGTTATGTTAGTGAGGACTTTCTTGATGAGCACCTAACTCAGCATGCCTGATGAGGAACCAGTGAGCCCTTAAATAAAGGTTTATTGGAATGTTGCATAATCTAATATCTGGGGTTGCTAATAATCAGCAGTACTTTGACTTAACCTAATTATTTTTTGATTTACTTTAAATAATGCCCATTTGAATCCTGGTGGGCAATTTGATAAAGGGCTGGCTCCCCACTTGACCAGTTTAACCCACCATGTATTTAGATAATACTTGAAAGCTGGGTGATCAGTGTTATATCTGTGTTTTAGCAGGGTCATTTTCTGTGCTTGGGAAGTTCTTAGACTTATCAAAGAGTAGTAATTTATATTTTAAGAGGAAGCTTTATGTATCAGTAAGTATGATTGGAGACTTGGACTTTAATTTCCATACCTTATTAAACCTAATATGACTAATTCAACTTAAAAATTGAACTTTTTTCCTAAATCTTTCATAACATTAAAATTACTGTAGCTTAACTTAACCCCCTCCCCGATTTTACCATATTTTCTGTATTTACTGTATTTTCTCTTTTCAACTTTGCTTACCACATGTATTTTTCAGCCCCCTCCGTAGAGAAAGATGGTCCCAAACAGTCTTTCTCCATTAATAACATGCCAAAATATAGGTTTAAGAATAATGCATGGCCCTGTTACTCTGTTTCCAAAATTAACATTCAGAATTTGCTCTTTTTCGATAGGTCTGTTACTTATTTGGAGTTCACAACATCATCTGTGTTATAAAGTTTTGTGACTTCTGCTTAAAAGCTTTGGATACTCTCTAGTCTGGAGTGCAAGCTGGCAGCTTTCTCACCTTCACATGCTGTGGTTTGAGAGCTGACTGGAAGGTTAACAAACCCAAAGGTGTTGAGGCACTCATGGTACTACTGATGCACTCAAATAGTGGCTCTGCCCAACCCTTTCCTGTTTTGTGTGGGAGCTGTGACAGAGCCAAAAGACACCAGTTAGCAACATCCTGTGTCAGGTTCTTTCAGGATCTCTTTCATAAGGCCACTGCTTGCTGTGGTACCATAGTGATGCTTTTTTTCATCCTTGCAACCTCAGTCAGGTGGCCTAAACTGCAAACTTATGTCCTTAAATTGCCTGGATGGCCAGGGAGTTTGGGTGCTGGCTTGCTCAGGCAGGGTGAACTCTCAAATGATTCAGCTGCCTCAGGTGAAACCAGTGCAGGCACTCACTCACACCCGGGGTGGCCACTCTTAGAGTCTGAGCAGTGAATACAACCCGTGTTTTAAAGATGTTATCCTATGTCAGTTTGGAGAACTTTGCAGCTTATTTAATGACATTATGCAATACTTATGCATGTTAAACTCCTCATTGACACCCGGGTTCATGTCTGACTTCTCTCAGTTCTGTACATCTTATTTGTAGGATGTGTTAAGAAACTAAGACTGCTTATTTTCTTGTGAAGCATTGTGTGTTTTCACTTGCCAAAGAATCTGTACCTAGAATCTCATGTTCATTGACTCTTTAATCTTAAAAACTCCCAACCCCTTAAAAATCCACCACCTTCCCAACCCTAATCCAACTTCACACCCTGAAAAATGAACTGAAAGTTATATTAACCAAGATGTAAATTCCAGTCTGGGTTTCTGATGCCAGTTCATGCTCTTTTCTGTCTTCTGCTGTGCAGATTTAGTTGTTCTGTGCTCATATGCATTATTACTTGGCATTTTCATATCAAAAATATTCAGATAGAATATTGAATTGGGTATTACACAGAAGGAAAAAACAGTTTTTCCAGAAACAGTGATGAAAAGTATTACTGGTCTCATTTCAGTTTCCAAATTTAGGGTAACAGTAACAGCTTTGGAATGAGACTGAATAAGGTGGGTTGTGTTTTCCTTTGTAGTGGAGAGCAAGCATGTCATGTCACCAAGTTTCCAGTACCTGAGCAATTACCTGGGTGGAAGAAAACAAATACTGGATCCTTTGGAGCTAAAATAATGGATTTCATTTATTTAGTTTTCCTTGATTGTTTTATTACTACTTGGAATTTTCAAAGGTAACTGAGTCATGTATTCAGTTTTCATTCCTAAAACACTGGAAATACAAGCCCAGAGTAACTGAACAAACTAACAGAAAATCTTCTGTGTCTCACGCAGATAGTTGGTATTACACTCCAAAATATTTTTTTAATTTGCCACAACATTTTATTTCATTCTGTATCTAACACAGCTGAACCCTAGTTGCCTGCAAATAGCTTTGCGAGGCATGATTCTATAGTGCTTCTTGTGAATGATAAAAACTTAGCTCACTCTCATAAGGACTAACTTTTTAAAACTAGCAAGTATAGAAAACAAATGAAAATGCTCCTCTGTATCACTTAGTGCCGTGCAGCCTCCCCTTAACCTTGAGCATCTACACCATCATTAAAAGATGCTATGCTGTTTGATCAAGCTCCTCAGATTTTGAGTAAAGATTTCTTCAGTAAGGGAGAGACTTGCTTCTCAGTGTTCCTGGAGATTTTTGGGAGTTAAAATTAGTGAGGAGAGCGCCATCACTTAGTGCCATCATTTATAGTAATATCTTCACCTTTCCTGGAAATTTTTCTTGGACTCTGTTATGAATAAATACTGGTTTTGAATGTAGACCAAAAAACCATAGATTCTGGTAATGCTTCAGTGTGAAAGAAAGTTGAAACTGCAGGAAATTTTGTGCATCGACGCGACCTCTTTTTGCTCATGCTCCTGTGCTTGTATGTAATGTTTATAAAGCAAATGGACATGTGTTTCCCTTTCCTCAATTGTAGCCTTTGGATCCAATGAGAGATTTGCATAATACAATATTGAGTGTTTCTAAGTGGGGACAGCAGCAGTCAAGCTTACTGTAGTGCAAGGTGTTTAGAGGCAGCAAGAAGGTAACTCAAGTTTGTCTGAATTTAGAGTGCAACAGGTCCCTGAAGTGATGGTTTGTCTCCTGTCAAACTTTCTCTTCAGTGGTGTCCACAGAAGATTAGTATGCATTCTGTCCCCAGCCTGTCAGTTTGGTGTGTGACCTCTGACAACAGCTAATAAAATCCTAACAAAGATGTTCTTTGCAATATAGATACTGCTTAGCAAAAAGCTTTACAGTCCTCCAGTTATATACGTGCATCAAAGCACAGATGTTAAATAAAGCCAGACCTTTACAGTTCAGTGATTGAATTAATGCATTTAAAAAGAGGAGAGGGGAAATGGTTTCAGGACAAACCAAACCAGATGGAAGAAGGTGGGGCTTAGCTTTCCTATCAGTTTCTTTTGGGTGAACTCAAAGACATGGTCTGAAGTTAATGTTTTAATATAAGAATCATTTATATATTTGTTTAGTCTAAGAAGTCCTCTCTTTTAATACAGATTAAAATGTTCAATGTATTTGCTGGAAAATTCTGAAGGAAATTAATTTGAGATCTCAACTTCTCCCTCTGTCTGTTTTGATTCATTGATGATACAGTTTAACTGGAGATCACAAAAGGCTTGCTCTACTAAGTATTTTATGATTAATCCATTATTTTATTGAGGGGACAAGGAAGGACAAGGACAAGGAAGTGCAGTTACCCAAAATGCTTGGGCTTTATTGCATGTTTAACTGCTGTTATATGTTTCTCAAGACAGAGGATCTGAGAGAAGAATGATTTCCAAATGCCAGTTGCACTGACTGCCAGGTCTGCCCATATAAAACAATACAAAAATTGAACCTGTCATACAGCCTCTTCAAAATTTTCTCCCATGTTTCATTGGTGGGAATTGAGTTTTTTGGCTCAATATTCTTTTAAAAAATTTATTGAGATACCAAATTACTGTCTCTTTCCTACATTGTATACAGTAGTACTAGATTTGGGAGCATTAATTTTTTATTTCAAATAGAATTTTTTATGAGAAAAGAGATGTTGAATCTTTCAGATCAGCAGAAATATCCACTGTAATTCTAATTTTGGAGTCTTGGTTATATGATAAAGGCAATATTCACACATACTAGTTGATGGAGCTATTTTGATCCCAGTCATAAAAAATCCCTCCATAGACTGCTGCTATATATGACTGTTTACCCAGAGCATGATGTGTGTGGACGTTTGGAAAGGTTAGTGCTGTGGTTATGTACCGAATTTTGTATAGGACTCTGCAAATAGGGATGTAAAAAAGCTGCACAGATTGTTTGGAATAGTCGTGAATACTGTGGTTTTGGCTCAACACATTTATGCCTTTCTAGATGAAAGTAGAACATAAGTTTGCTAGAAGCCAGAAGATTTTTTATGAACTCTAACAGTCTGGGGAAAAAAAGAAGTTGGCTCAAAGAAAAGAGAACTGAGATGAAAAAAATTAACTCCCAGAAAACAGTTTTTGCCACTTGTAAGAAAATCACAAATGCCTTTATTGTTCCTATGTTTTTGCTAAGTTTTGAGACAGAAAGCAAAAACCATCTGATTGTGAATGTCTTAAGACAATGCACTTTCAAAATAGTATTTCAAGGCTACGAAAGAATTTAGCCAGGTACTGCTGTGCCTTGTCTAAAGCCTCCTGGATGAGGCCAGTCTTGTGCATGTGAAAACATCACAAAGTGAAGAGTTGCTATAGGATAAATATAACTTGTGAAAGTTTCTTGAAACAAAAGAAATGAAAAAATTTTGATTAACCAAATTGGGGAACAAAAGTTTGACTATTTGTTTTGATATGGCAGTGCAGGCAACTGCATGGTTGGGATCAACTCCATGGACTTGGGATCAGCAGTTGTGCATGGGCATAGCTGTCTGAGCATGCTGGCAGGAATGGGATGTTCATCCTCAAAATCTTCACCCAGAGACAAAACATTTCAATAAATAAATAGAGCAATGAAAAGTTTAAGGCTTTTTTTATCCTGGATCTGGTTACAAAAGGACTAATACTGATTTGCCAGAGCTCACAATGGATTTCTCAGACATTATTGTCCTTCAAGACAACCAACTGCTTAAATTTGAAAAATACCCGCAAGGAGGGGAAGAAAACCTGGTAGTTGTACAAGCAAAATGTATTTGTATTTTTGATCCTTCTGACTCTCAGTCCCTATTGCAGTAATAGAAATAGGAAAGCTTGTTTTGAAAGTGAGTTAGCAAACATTCTCTTATGTGCTCCATTGTTAATATCTTATTCAGAGAGCAGGGGGAGCAGGACAGGTGGCTTTTGCTGCATGTAAGGGAAAAAGGCCAGTGACAGGGCAGATATTGCCAGTATCTGATCCAGTATAAACCTACCTTCAAGTGGACTCCAGTCCAGTGTCTGACGTGTAGAGCCACAGCAAGACAACAGAGCCAGATTCCTGACTTTAAAAATGAGGGGGTCTGGAGAAGATGGATACCTGGGTTGTAGGGCTAAGGCTGCAGAGGTAAGCCCAGCTGGATGTCATTATGCCATTTTTGTCTAAACCAAGGGGATTAATTATTGTAAAGGACTGCTACCAAATATGGAAGTGAGCAGGGAAAGGGGTACAACAACTGCATGCCACAAGTGTGTCCCTCCATGATGCTTTTTCTGAGGCATTTGTTGGCCTGTTTTACCATTCCTACAAAATGTCTTGCTTCCTTTTGTGGAATTGTATTTTTTAATCTATGCTGAGTCACTGATGTTTCTCTATTCTCTTATGGCTTTTTCTCAAGTTTTCATTTCACACAACCTTTCTAAACTTTTTATCACTGGAATCTGTCTAATAAGTGCTCTTTCCTTTTCTGTCAGTATTGTAATTCCTTACTCCTGACATTGCCTCCTTTTCCTCCTTTCCCATTCCTACCTGACCTAATCTGCACCACCAGCCAACCACCTGTGCCATGGGTGTCCACAGTGCCTGGGTCACTTGGGTGCATCCTTGCTGTCCCAAAGCACAGCTGCCTAGGGACCAGCACTGATGCCTACCATGGTCACTTGTTCCATTCCACTATTGGTCTGCAGTGAGAAAGTGGGGCACATATTTTTGTCTGCAAGTTTTTCTGCAGTTCTGGTATACTTCTGCTCAAGTAATTTTTCCTTTGTACTGCTAAGTGTCCTGTGCTTACAGTGTCAATCATCTGTGAAACTCTAGTTTCCCTCACAAACTTTTTCCTGAAAATTGCCTGAAAGATGTGCTTCCAAGAAAAGGTTGAAAATCTTAGGAGAGGACCAATGATGCCTGGAAAGAGGAATAATCTTCTGTATCTTTAGGAAGTGGGAACAGGGTAAGGGGAGTCACAGCATTGTCTGTCTGTTAGCTGAAATTAAATTTCTTGGATTAATATTGCAATAAATGGTCCAACTTTCAAAAGTCTCCTGAGATGTGAGGAGAATGAATAGAACTGTGGATTTGTAAGGAGAAAACGGTAAAATTTCCAGTACAATGGGATAATAGGTCTTGTAGAAAAGAGAGGAGCAGTAATGTAGCCTTGTACTAGTAAGGTTCAAGGTAGCTGTCAGTTATTTGCCCTCAAAATGAAAAGCTATTGAGTGGTGGTGTGCAAGATGCTGCCCCAAGTCCAAGACTATTCAACAAGTTCACTAGGAACCTGTTGTTGGACTTGAGCATCTAAGCTGACTTTGCAATTAATTAAATTGGAAAAAGGGAGCTGGAAGTATGTTGGGGAAACATACCACAGTTCCCTCATCTTTCATGGACTAGTCTTTGGGACAATCCTATGCAATGAAACATCAGAAATTTGGTACTGCTGACTTATGTGTTGTAAAACTGTTTCATTTTACATAATGGTAAAGTGAATACATCTCAAGATGTTTAGGTCTTCATATGGTCCCATGAAGATCTAGTAAATTTAATTGTCCCAAATTAATCTATCTTAATATTTTTGTTTTCCTTTAAAGAAAAATCCTAAAAAATTGTGAGGTGATGTAATGTTTAAAGAGATAGCATAAGAATTGATACTAGTGCTTGTCCCAGTAGGAGTACATTTCACATCTGTTATTTATGATGTGAAGCACCACTGGGGACAGATTCAGTAACTATGTACATAGTAATACCTTTAATTAGACTAACAGAATAAATATTACACAGAGGCTTTAGGGATCTCATAAAAGCTTTACCCCTGATGGAGAGGAAATTTGTGCAACTGGAGAATGATAACTGTAAACTGGGAAGATCAATATTTCCTGAATTCATGTGCAGCAAGGTTCTTGCAACACTTACGGGTAAACTTATGGTTCCTCCATGACCTTTCAGACAAAACCTTCCTGTGAACTTGGAAAGCTTAAGAGTAGAATTTACTTGTCAGTCAAATGACAAATGTCAGATGAACTTCTGCTACCACTATGCTTATATCAAGATTTAAAGAAAAAAAAAATCAAATCTCTTATAAGTACTACAGAGATTAGGTTATTAGAGCAGAAAAATATCTTTACCTGAGACTGTGCTGCCTCTCTTCTGGGCTGCACTGCCTGAGGTACAGAGCTGAAGCTTGGGGTAAGAAGGCTTTGAAGTTAAAGCATAACAGCCTCTTTGTTTTCTCTGTTTTCCTTGCCATAAAGAGCACATAACTGCAGTGACAGGATTCAGTGAATAGGTGCTTTACATGGCTGCCCAGTGCAACACCTGCTGGCAGCTGAGTGTGACACCCCTGCAAACCTCTACCTATGGCACAGAAAGGGACACAGAAACCCCTTGTTCAGCCTCACGTTTTATAATAGTCAGAAATATCCATGTGGTGGGTTGCATTTTCCTCCTTGAAGCCAGTTTTTCCATGTGTTTCAGCCAACGCAGGACCTGCACACAGTAAGAATAATTTTCCAGCTCAGGACTTTAGAAGTAACTATGGCAATGCTACAATTGGATTGTGACATCTTTAGCTTGTGGGGCTGACTTCAATGCTCTTAATGGTCTGCAGGCATGTTTAGGTAGACAGGATATTTTAATAATCTGTGGCTGTGGATTGTCCCTTGTAGCTTGTGTCTATCTTGAAATGAAAAGCCAATGGTTAAGTCTCCAGAAGAAAAAAACAAAATGGGGTTTTGCAATTGGACCTTTTTGCACAGTTGTCACAAATGAAGAGTTTTGTATGAATGCTTATTTTGGGCAAGGGGGTAAGGGAGCAAAAACTGAATTGCACCTTGTGGGTGGGCTGAAGGGTGTATGCTCAAAGCATTCAATACCAATAGCCTCTGCTATTGTGAAGGAATAAGTGAAGCCACCTACATGAATTACAAGACTGGCTTGACCTTGTGTTCTTTCTGTGTTCTTATCATTTGCACGCCTTGGTGCATTAACATCGCTGCTTATCTTCTTACAGTACCTCTCTAAATTACTGTGTTTGTGGGCTTGCTTCTTAATGTCTGGTGTGTTGCTGGGTTTTGGCTTTTTCTTTCTAAAAAGGTCTCTTTGTCTCTTGAAGAATTATGGGAATGCTCTTACAAAGAACATATCTTAGTGCACCTCCCAGATATTTTTCTGACTTTTTAAATGTTCATTTCTAAATGCAAGGTTTGAAAAAGCGGCAATGTATTTTCTTACAAAATAGATGCCTCTGAGCCATGTTTGATACGAAAGAGTTTTTTAACATTCCAGTTTTACATCTTAAGATTTAATAATTTATCCCCAAAAATTCCACGTAAAGTGAAAACTGGTGTCCCTATTTTGCTGTTTAAAGTTTTATCTGAAGCAGCACTAGTGGCTATTTGCCTGAGATGCAGGCTAAAACCTTATTAAAAGCTGAGCATCTATTGCAATATTTCATTCCCTATTTAGTTTTACTAATAGTTGAGAGCTTTCTTGGTGGGAGATGTTTTGTTAACCATAACACAAGAAAATATTCTATACACGTATAAATAAAACTTGGTGATGAAAAGTAGGTCAGTCCTTCAGTATGGCTTTTAGCTACATCTTAAACATTTTTCTCTGCAGTGATTTGCTGATCCAGTTATTTTTAATATCATAATCCTTAAATTTATAATCTTCAGTGATAGTTAATGATTGCTAACATGCATAATTTTCCTCATCCAGTGTCAACAGTGCCAGTTATACATTTGGTCATGTGTTTGTAAGTGGCTGTCTGTTTCAGAATCTGGTTATTTAAAGTGTATCTAATTTAATTACCAAACAGTGAATACACTGCCTGCAAAAGTCACTGACCTAGAATGTTGCCTCTAAGCTTTTGAGCATGGCTGATAGTGGAATGATGTAAAATGACATGAAAGCTGAAGACATAATTGCTCATTGTGAATCTTTTTTTTTCAGTAGCTAACATTATTCCAAAGATGAAAAGTGACAGTTATATATTTTTGGCAACGTTTCCCTGTAGGAAAGGAACAGGCAACCTACTTATTTTTGCTACTGTTAGGGCTGACTCAAAATTATATTCATAAGACGTTTATTTACTGACATTATAGACTGAATTTTTGAGCAGTCTGTACCCAAGTACTAATTTAGGGTTCTTATAGTCTAGGTATGTAGTAATGAAAAATGAGCTGCTGGAGGTTTAGCCACAGAATATCACAAGATTATTCCTAGGAGCAAATGTTGTGTTTTGGGAGTTTTCAAGAAAATAAAAAAAAAAAAACCAAAACACCAAAAATGAAGCATTCAAAATTCAGACACTGTTTCTGAATATCTGGCGCTACAAAACTTAAAAATGCCATCTGGTGACAGCTTTACCTTCTCTACAGATTCCATCAGACTGCGTTTGTGTGTTCCCATTGCTTGCAAATTTACACTTGTAGCTGATGGGAATGGTACATATGTGAAAGCTTGGAAAGCGGTTACTGAGCAGCCTTATTTCCAAAAGAGCTGATAAGATGTAGCAGCCAACAGTCTTAAAGTGAACACGGAGCCTTTTCACATATTGCAGTGTTCTGTGCAGGCTCTGTGTTCACTTTAACAGTTTTACAGCTTCTGATGATGATAAAGGTACCTCAACTGTAGTCAGCTCAGGAGCCTACCAAACTCATCTGGGTGCGATGCAGAGATACCAACTTTTTTCAGCAAGTTCGGAGGGTCTGCCTGTTCAGCTGTAGGTCCTCCTCTTAGAGGAGGATAGTGGCTCCAGCACCCTGTGAGCTCAAGTGTAGAAAGCTGCTAATGTGATTTTACTAATTTGGGATCCAAGTCAAAATGTCTTTGTAGACTTGATATATATAACACTATTTTTGGTAGAAAGAATGCAAAATGATCTATTTTGATAACTACAAATAGTCATTAAAACATGGTCTGTTATTTGTAGGCATGGTCTATTATTTGTAGGCACTTTGATTAAATTAGTTTTCAGTTTCAGTTCATCAAAGGCTGGTATATCCTCCTGGCAAATAATTCTGTCATGAGTATCCTTGGCTAATCTGGTGGTGTCCTCACAGAAAATGAATAAGGCAGAAAGACTTCTGTTTCAGCAAAATATGACTCTGGTACCTCATCTAAGTAGAGAGGAGCCACTAGTGCTGGATATTAAGACTGGAAAGGCACGCACCTCAGCTCTAGCAAAAAGCCCTTTTGCACAGGTGTGCATGTCAGACTTGGGTTACTTCTGAGCGGGGCTCCTGACTAATTAGCAACAGAGTAATGCCCTCAGAATCAGAATACAAGGTTTATAGCAAAGTCATGTTCCCATACAAATAGGAGTCTCTATAAAGAGGAAGGAAACCTCATGTTTTCTTTGGTTTTGATTTATTTTTTTCCTGCAAGTATGAAGTGTGCTAGGTGCTTGTTTGTATCCACAAAGGCATTAATAGATGGATGGTGTAGCAATAGAGAGATGAAGAAGGGATGTTTTTCTTGTTTAGTTTTGTTTTGTTTTAAGAATTCACTCTTAACAGTCAGTTTGTGGTATTCACTTTGAGCAGACCTGTGGTTTGGTTATCTTGCTCTTGATACATGTCAGCTGGTTCCAGAAGGCACTTCCAGTCAGCAGTTACCAGCATTTCTACACGTATCTGCCTTGTCTAAATTTTGCAGAACATAAATCATCTCATGTAAAGGCTGATACAAATCTGAAGTCCATATCTCTAGGCCAGAGAGGGATGCCAATAAGCACCCGAAATAAAGAAGCCCCTGGGTATTGTGACAGGAGGTATTTTAAAAATGTGATAATGTTTTGCTTGGATTTCTTTTTTTTTTTTTTCTCAAATGTGACCAATGAGTGGCTTACTTTGCTAGCTCTGTGTCTAAATAATGGGAAAAGATGGAAAGTGCACAACGTGAAGGCAGAGAGAGGAAACAAGCTGCCATTGCTTCACATACATACACTTGTGTTGTGGGAGCCATCGTCAGCCAAAAATAAGCTGTGAGCTCTTTCCCACCCACATAGCTCAAGCTTCATGAAGCGAAGGAGACTGTCATGTGGTGGCAAAGGCCAGATTATCATAATGTGGGTGAGATGTTTCTTCCCAAAAATACTCTCCTGCCTGTTGTGTTCTGAAGCTCCTTATTTGTACCTGCCAAGCAGTAATCTGCACCAATGGAGTAGTGAAGTGTCCAGGTGCTGTTTGTCTGGGGCACCCACAGTTTGTGGGCAGAAATGCTCTCTCAGTAGGTGGAAACATGTGTTTTTTCAAGTACATGTTCTTTTGTTTCTCCTCTTCCCCTCCCCCAAGAGTGACATGTACCTCTGCATTTTTCCCGTAGTGTAGGATGTGTGGGACCATACTTCTTTTACAGTTCTCTTGTGTGTTGGCTTACCAAATCCTCAGCTTGCACAAACTGGCGTAATTCCACTGGAATTGATAGAAGTATGTTGACTGCAAAACCAGCAGAGAAACTGAATTCATTAGTTAGCTGACCATGACCCACATCAATTTTTGCAACAATCTACTGCATTTTTTGGAGATGCTTTACAGAGATCTTCCTGGAGTCTACAAAGATTCCTTTTAAGATCTTCTGTAGGCCACAGCTGGCTGCTCTCTTTAAACTACTACCTGTTTTTTTTTCCTCCTGTTGTCTCCTACAGTTACATCCTGAATGTCTCTGGAAGTTCTGGTTTTGTTATCCCTCTAGCAGTTTGTGGCCTCCCCTAAAGTACACTGTTCCTGTCTGTGCGACAGCCTACACGCTGATTTCATCACATCTATCAGTCTGGTAACCAGCAGCATACTGATACTGAGTGAACTAGATGGCATTTAAATTTAAATCTATTGTCATGAACTCTAGGCTTATCATGGCTCATTATTTTGAGGCAAACACAGTAATTAGCACCGGGTGTACTCTGTGATAATTAGGAATGTTTTACACATCAGATGGTGATGTTGACTTTTGAGGGCAACCACCTGGACTCAACTCTTACTAGCTAAAACTAATATTTTTGTATTTACTTTTGTTTTAGTGTTTCAAAATGCCTGTGATAAACTACTTTAACTGTTTAATCACTAAATAAGAGATCCATGCAGTCAGCTGAATATTATGATTATTGGGACACCTTGCTGCTACCCATAGATGACACTGTAGCTGAGATGCACTGTTTGTGTGTTATAATTTCTCTTAAGAGTAAGGTGAAACTTCCACTATTTTGAAAGCCAGGTGCATGTTGCTTTTCATCTCTCTCTTCTCTTTACCTGACCTGGTATCTGAACCTTTTGAATGCTGGCATCATAGATTTGTGGTACCTGGTCCATTTTTGACTTGTTTTTTATCATGAAGATGTAGTGTGACATTCCTAGTGGAGAAAATAATGATAATTAAAAAACCCCACGAAAAAACCCATAACCTAGCAATTTATATCATCAGTTCTCATGATAATCTATTTGTGAACTTGTTAGATTAAAATGGATTTGTTAAAACATCAAAACTTTTAGGGTTATCTTCGAAGCAGCTGCATCCCATGAATTAAAATCAGGAAAGATCAGAATATGTGTCATGGGCCTACATTCTATCTGCATAACTAAGGGGCTTATTTCTGACTTACTGTGAAATACAGTTGAAGTTTCTGTTCTAACTCATGGCTTGTGTGGATTAGTTTCTATACCTGAAGCTTTCCCTAAATTTCTGGTGTCAGTTCATATCCAAATCTAGGAGGAGGAGGAGACTATTTTTGTTTCTAGTGGCAGTGTGAAGGCAGTCTCATAACCAGAAGATGTAGAAGTTGGGCATTTCTGTCAGTTTTCATAAGAATAATTCTTGAAAGTTGTGCAATTTGAAGACTTGCCCTGTTTCCTCCTCAGATCAATAATTGCTGAACCTGGACATAAACCTTCTCTTACATATATTTGTCAGACATACTTGTGTTCAGTGTGTGTTTACTGGTTGTTATGCAGTGAAGGCTCTAACATGGCAATGTCAAATACTGAGCTTGTAAATTACCTTTAGGTGCAGACAGCAGGAAGAATAAGTTAATCATGCTTCTATTGCCTCTTTTGCAGTTTGTACTCTTAAAATAATGTGGGGGAAATGCAGTACAATAGAAAGTTTAGGTTTTTTTAAAAATTAAATCATGATAGGCTTCTGCTTCTATTCAAAGTTCATTCCCACTACTATGTGTTACTGTGTAATTTCTGCCACTAAGTTTCAAAACATTAGTGATTTTGGGGGGGAAGGAGTAGCTATATTTTGGAAAAAAAAAGTTCTCCAAGCTCAAAAAATTGCAAGTGTTGCATTTCAAGGGGATGAAATAATCTATTTTAAACTAGGAAAGAACTTGTGGACACTGTATCTATGGAATAATGTTAGATAAATTTAAATGTGTTAACTGTGTGGTGCCATTACAAATGCTATTTTTGGCTGAAAAGGATCAGTGATTGCTTGTAAAATAAAGAGACATCAGATTATTTCAGCTAGCCCTGGCTGGGCTGTTTGGAATGTGGTCTGTGTTTCTGGCACTCACACTTAAGGAGTATGTGGAGGAAGAAAAAAAAAGTAAAGTTAAAATTATACAAACCTAAATAAAAGAGAGAGCAAAATGTGAAAATTATTCTGTAGTAGGTGTCACCATGCAACGGCTTGAAAAAATAATTGGTTACCATTGTAACTCTGGCAAGTGACAAAGATATCCATTAACAAGAAAAAAAAAGTGGCTGGCACAAAAACCAGGATTTACATGAGGTAAAAGTCAGGATTGCAGGAGCATTCTTTTTTTCCCCCCAAAAAGACATGGTTGGAGTCTAAAATTATCTAGATACTGTTTCTATTTCAACTATAAATGACTTCTATATTTAACTCTTTAACTTACTGTGTCACTTCACCATCTGTAAAAGCAAGAGATGTTAGTGTCGTGGTGTCAGCTGTGCCAAAAAGCAAGTCTATCATATTCATCCTGCCATGGTCCTGAATATCACAGACTATTTCTATTATAGGAATTCTTAGACTGGTAGTTTTAGAGGTAAAACCAAGTGTCTTTCTGTACTTGCTAAACAGAAGTTACGGAATTGATAAGAAGCTGTTGGGTTGGATGTTTTAAATCGTCTTATGCCAGAAGCCAGGGAGGAAAAAGGAACTTAGAGGTAATTAGAAAACCCAACAACTCCAAACCTCGTAACAAGCCTTTAGTACCAGCTCTGCTGTCCTCAAGCATAGTGATGTGCACACTGGGGAACAGCAACTGATCTCTCATGGATGGGAAGAGCATTCCCTCTCCTCTTCCTCCACTGCTGTAAAACCAGTGCTCCTATTATGTCAAGGTCCATTGCACTTACTGCAACTTTGATATGCCTGACCTAAAAATATTGCTGTGAGTGAATTATTTACAATGACACTGAGGAGCAATTTTCTAGAATGTTTCTGTGGCCTGTGGGCATTGTACTGAGTACATATGTATGATATTAACAAAAAACATGAACATTACCATGAAACCTTTCCACAGTATATCACAGTTATCGTTGCCAGGTTGGGATTGTTCTGAGGCTTTACAACATAAGGAAAGATGTGTGCAAGCCAGCATTCCTTGTGGGGTGTGGAATAATGGTGCTGTTTTCCAGTGAACATTACTAAATAACTAGCCTGTAGAGGTTGATTTCAAGTTACATCAAGTGCTATATATCTGTACACTAGGAAGAAATTTTTCTATTTCTGTATAAAAACATGGTGTAACTAAAATCACTGATAAATTTCCATGCTAGACACCATTAAAAAAGACAACTGCTACAGCTTCTTTTTAGAAATCAGTAAGAACTTTCAATCCAGGAGGAAATACTTGTTTTATATTTGTAATGAGAGTGGACTATCTGTGCCTAGGTCAATGCTGGCTGAGATTGCTGCATCCTGATCTAGTAAGGTATGAATTGCTGCTCTTCCATTAGTAAGTGTATGGAACAAAATTATGATAGAAATCAGGAGAGACATGTATTTTGAGGAAAAGTACTGCCTTAGAAAAGGATGTAACTCTATCTTTTTCTTGCACTGGAGTCTTTCCCTTCTCAATGCTAGTCATTCAGACATTATCAGTTAGCACGGAAAACAGATATACAGAAACCACTCATGTTCCAGGACATTAGTTCTTTCCAGTGTTGAGAAATTCCAGACTCTTCTGTTTTGAGAAGTATGTTCTCTGTTAAAAATATGTAACAAAACTATAAGTAGCATTAATAAGTGTTTTGCAAAATGAAAGGCTGTTTCTTAAGTGTCAGTAAAGAACTTTGTTTTGTAGCAAAAACATACTAGCTACAGCTTAATTTGAAAATTTCTCCTTCTAGACAGAATGTATACCTCTGAGTCTTGTTTTTAATATGATCTTTATCTTGCTGCAATATGTAAGTCTGTAGTAATTCAGATTCCCATTTTTGTAGCAATGGGTAAACCTAAAGATACAGGCTTATCTCTGAACAGCATTGCTGAGAAATCACTTATCCATAGCAACTCTTCCTTTTAATACTTTACTCCTCTGTCTTTGGCCATGATAGTATTCAGTGAGCAACAGACCACGTGGGTTCTTCTCCAGTAAATATTGGAATGAAAAAAGATAATCTTCCCAAACATCAATTTTAAATAATGTCCTAATAATTTCAGGATTTATTTTGCTAGTGGGGTTGTTTTTTGAGAAACTGCATTTTTTAATATAAATATTAGTTTCACGGGTAATAGAGGATTGATCTCTTATCAGGATTGAAATGTATTTTTACCATTTAATTAGACTGATAACAAAGTTCAAGAAGCAACTCCAGATGTATTGTGCTACGATAGCCTTGATACTTGTATGTTGTTCAGTTCCTACGTGGTGAAACATGGATAAAGCAAGCAAGTTCAATACACAAGGTGACTTGTTGTGTGATATGACAGATGAGCTGAGGAAACTTTGTAAATAATCAGACTAAAGTATTGTTTATAACCATTCCCATAATGAGGAAGAATGATGTGATGACCTGCTGTGAGATTTCCTAATTTGTAAGCAATTCCTACTGCAGAATATTTGAGTTGCACTGTGTCTAAAGGCTGAACTTACCTTGGATGATTGTGTGAAGTGAGAAATGTAGACTGGTCCTTCTGTGTGTCTGATGAGGTTAATAAAGGGTTATAAATAAATAAGGACACCAATGTGAGTTTATTTGAACATTTATTTTTTTAGTATCAGCAGTACTCAGTGTGACATAGGTACTCATTTCCTGTACCCTTATCAATTTAACTGCTTTTTCATTATTATTTCTGGATATACATTTCTCTGTCATTTTTCAGACCCCTAAAAAAGGCAAATGCGATAGTATCTTAAAATCAGTTTAATGTAAAATTAATACTTGTTATATAACATTTTATCCATAACTTTCAAATCTCATTTGTTCCCATTTGTATTTGTCGTAATAAGTATAGAATAAATTTCTGAACTATTCAACAATGCTTGATTAAAATGACAATTAAATATTCTTTCCTCTTCTGTCAGAGTCGTTAGGAGTGGATATACAGTTTCCTGTACCCTTATGTTTTTCTGCATACATACTAAACAAGAATTTTCATGGTTTCAGTGGTACTGAATCCTGTGAGGACAACATTCCAGAAAAAAAGGCAGTGCTGTTTTTTTGGGTTTGTTTTTTTTCTTCTGTCTGCTAAGTTAAACACAGTCAAAAACAAGCAAGAAAAAGTATATAACCCCAAATATTTTTCTGACCAGAAAATTGTAGCTTATAAGAAGTGTTTGCTTCTCACTACTGCCTTCAGAGCTGCTGCTCCTCTCAACGGCAACTGTACAATGTGGGGCCACAGTTGCATTCATTGTTCAGTGAGCTTGTCCACATAGTTAAACCCACCGACAGCAATGAATGTTGATTGTGACCTTTTTGTAAAGCTTGGCAGGGTGGGGGAGAAACACCATATGATGGTTAGGTTGCTATCTTCGGTGTTAAGGCCTGAAAGCATGAAGTAAGGAGGAGGATGGTTAGCTGGAGGGTACAATCAACGGTCGATGGTTTTCACTTTAATTCCAAACTCACCGACAGCGTTGAATGTTCACTGAAGCAACCACTATAACAGAACTCCATTGACTTGACTGCATCCTCAAATGTCTGAAAGTAGGGGGGAAAATCAAAATTCACACAATGATTTTAATCATACAGATGATGCAACTTCAAACATTTTTCTCTTACCGACACCAACACCCTTCTCTGCCCGTCGTATTTCAGTCTTTGTGCAAGGAGCTGGTAGCTTCCCAGACTTCTTTCTATGAAAAGAAAATATGTTTCAGTTATTCAGGCTTTAAAAATAAAGGTTAGAGATCCAGGCATGAGTGAATTAATGTTGTCTGTTATTTCATGAGACTGAACTTCACAGTAAAACAAAACATGAGATCCCATAAATGAGCAGAGCTGGCTAAGAGTTTTACAAATTAGTGTTTCCAATTAGAGACTGCTCAATTGAGCAAAATTTCTTCTGCTGACATGGTTCAATTAGATTAAAACTTGTTTAGGATTGATGAAAAATAAATTTTCTTTAAAGAAGGATTAATTTTTCAATAGACATCTTAGAGAGACAGAAGGCCTTTTTTCCTTACAAATTTTCACACATGCAGAACCTGGTGTGATAGTTTTCAGGAGGAAGAAAAGGTGAATGTATGTCAAGGCTTGCCCTATATTTGTTTTTGTATATTTTTTGAGGTGGCAGCATGCTGTGCCCATCCAGAGCTGATCATCATACAAAGTCCTTATTCTTAAAAATTTCTACAGAGCACATTTTTTTCCAAATCTTCTGAGCTTTCAAATTTAATTGTCTTCATTATTAATAATAATAAATAATATTTCTTTAAATCTTAAGGTTGTATTTTTTATATTGTAGAAGATCTTTAGAGGCTGGATCAGTAGGCAAAACATGGTAATCCAGAAATTTTACCTTATTTGCATTTGTGAGCAGAGTTCTTCTGCAGAAGGTGTTCTTGCAGCTCACCTTGTTAGAATTCTTTTTTGCTAGGTCCACTCTTGCTCTGCTGAAATTACATGATGGCCTTATTGAATTATACCAATTGCTGTTTGTTTGCTTTATCCTTTGGTAAAAGACTCACTGTCCTCTCCCTCATCCATCCATGATTATTTATGTCTTTATAAATGTTGGGGGTTTTGCATGTACTTGTGTAAAGGGAACCTGCTCCAAAAGCCTGGAGTTCATCAGTGGGCTGCTTGTGTCTATTTTGTAAACAAACACTATGATGAGGACTTTGTCCTAACAGTTTGTTTTCACTAATTGCTCTGCATGTAGAGGTATTTATTACATCATTTAACTCAACTGTATTTTCTATCTAATACAAATAAAAGAAAGAGTCATTAATATAGCCTACTGGAGAGCTAGACAAGAATAGATTCAACTAATTTTCTTCTTTATGGTAGATTGGATATGTTTTGTTTATGAAAGCCACTGTAATTATGAATTTATCTAAATCAAATATATTTGAATTAAATGTGGCAGCCCACCTTTCTTTCCTGATACAGCAACAAAAGACATTTGCTGACAATACTTTAGCTTTGAAGTTTGATTATTTTTATTTCTCCATTTACTTGTACTGGCATTTCAAAGGTTTAATTCCATGGATATTATGAAAAGACCTCTGTACACTGGCCTGAGTGATGGGAGAATAAGGCTCTCCAACTCAGTTCTTTGTACATGTTCATCTGTTCAACACTGTTCCAGCCAAAGCCAAACCAAACTTTATGGTTTAGGGTTGCTCATGTTTAAGATCTGTCCTATTATAAGCTTCTTTTCTGTACGTCATTTCTTTCAGTACTTATTCCTATGCTCTTATTCCCTGCTTCCATATGTCACTTCATATTACAATATGGGTGCTTGCTTGGCCGATATCTAGCAACTGGGATGGGGTGCAGGGCAAGAAGAGGAGCTGTTTAGAGCTTGTGGCTGGGTGGATTACATCTTAGAAGTAGTTACTTTCACGGGTTGTTATTAATGCCTCCCGACCTTCCATAATGGAAAACCTCAGTATTTCCTTGCTCACCTAGCCTTTGAAATGGGCTGAAACTTCTAAGTACAAAAAGTATTTCTGGGTTCCAGCCCTGATTCCTGATGTGTGCAGGTTATGCAGGGTAAATATGCTTTCATCTTCTTTCATCTGGTTTTCATTTTTAAAAAATCCCTTACTGGGCTTAGCTAGTTGTTACAAATGCCAGCTTTATTTTAAATTTTATTTCAGATCTGCAGGCTTATGTGAACATTCAGATTGGATGTATTTTTTTTTTTAATTTAAGGTTAGTAGGTCATAAATAAACCAAAGCACTTTCCTTGCTATGAGCAATAGGGTCATGATGTACATGAAATATCGCTTAAAAAAACCTGGAACCTAACATGAATTGACAGAGGTACATGAGGAAGTAGTTCATCGTGTCGCTGCAAAGGCCATAGGGATTTGGACTGCTAGAGCTGCCTGTCTTAGGAATAGATTAGATATCTTGTCTGATGACCTGTACTTAATTTAAGTGACTGCCTTTGCAAGTCCTTCCAGAGGGCAACTGTGTGAAGTAGAGCATCTCATCTTCAGTCTTTAGTCCTTTTCCTCCTCTTGATGGCCTGACCTAAATTGAAGATATGGTTGTTGTGCTGCAAAAATAGACAATTACTTAAAAACTATATGAACTGCATTTTTAGTTCTAATTACCTTTTCCATTTTGACCTTGGGATGTTGAATCAAAAGACCAGCATTCCAACTTGATTGTACTGGTTAATACTGGCAACTGTTATACAATGTGCTCATGTTAATAACTGCCTTACATAAAACAGAAGCAAAAGCTCCCTCTCCCTGCTTAGAAATGGTGGAGCTGTCAAATACTGCTCTGCCCTGCTTATTGCCCCACCTTTTCCTCTCTTCCTCCTCTCCCCCTACACAAATGCTAGATGAGATATGAAAGATGTCAGCCAGATAGAAGTCTGGCTTGCAGGCCACTTCAAACAGCTGCCTTAGAACTGTTACCAATCTTACTTCTGGTACAGCAGGGAGATTGCTTAGGAAAAAATACTTAGGTGAATACATTGACCTCAGCCTTGGGGCTCTTACAGCTTTAGGTACTTTTTCTAATTGTGCATTAAAACAGTCTATCCAGATTATATACTGGTTAAAATACTATGTTAACATTTTTATAAGGTAGATACTTCACATGGTTTACAGCATCATTTTTCTTTTGCTGACATGGAATTGTTTATTAGCGGAAGGTGGAGTTAAAACTTTTTGAAGCCAAATATTCGTTTGTATAAAAAGGAAGACAACAAAACAGTGTTCATACTGATACTGCAAAGTTATCTCATGGATACAGTTGTTGGCTACTTCCACCACCCACTTGCCCTCTCCCACAGTCTGTCAACAGACTTCCAGTTATACACTTGGGGACAGGAAGAAATGCAATGTGTGTATGTACTTTTTTAATTGTCTTGCAAAAGTGAATTCCAGTGGCAGTGTCTAAAAATGGCAGTAGCACACTTGGGATCAGATTCTCAGCTAGAGTAAACTGACACAGCTCCATTGACGTCAGTGGCATCTGCGTTTACACCAGCTGACACCTGGATGCTCATCTGGAAAAGAGTGAATTAGAATGATCAGTTATTGGTTCTTCTATTTTCTTTCTTTTTTTTTTTTTATTTTTTGTGTTCATCTTTTTTTATTAAACCTTTCTAAAATGACAAATTTTCATGTTGTATTGACATTTTACTTTCAATAAATCAGCAGTAATACTAAATCTCAGTTAGTATTGACACTGCTGTGCTTCTACTAAAAGGAATTAAATCCAGTTGACTGTAGTTATTAGAAATTCAATTTGTTCTTAGATGACTTTGAGTTATATGATGAAAGTAAAAAAAATCTGTGCAGCTATCAAGAGGACAAAATGAAAAGTATTTGTTTCTTCTGTGGTCTTAAAAACTGCAAGAACAGGATCAAGTAACAGTCACTGTAATCCAAGACTCTCACCATATTCCACAGACAGTAAGTGCAGTTGTTTCTGCAGTGTGTCGGAGTATAGCATCAGCTCCTAATTACTGATGCAGTAAATCTAAGGCTAATGTTTTCCAAGAAATCCAGCTAGACAATCACCATGTTTTCATGTTGCCTTAGACCTATGGAAACATCTCTGTTAACCTACGCTGGAGAAAAAAAAAAAAAAAAAGGATGTTTGAGGGAGTATTTCACCATTTACTGGAGTACAGCCATCTCTGGGGAAAAGTAGCAGCTGCATAACATCTTGAAGCACTAGTGCATGCCAGCCTGAGACAGGAGCAAAAAACTGACTGCCTTGTTTAAATTCTGCATTCTACAAGGCTGGTTTTTTGTATATTCTTGGTTCTTGTTCATAGAAGAAGAGGTGGAAAACCAGAAAACACTTTGAGGTGAAATATTATCCACAAAACTGTTTTTAAAACGAAATCAAAACTTGTTTGACATGTGTAGTCATCACAGAGCAGTCTAAAGTTCACTGAGTCTTAAGAGTTCTGCTGGCCCAGAAACCATGACGTCTTTAAAGATGCTGGTTCATATGTTTATAGGCTTTGACTAAGTTTTTAAATAAGTTTGCTGTCCAAAAATTGACTGTGCTCTTGAAATGAAACCCATCAGCTAGTATTACATGTTTACAGCACAGGCTATGAGGTGGGATACTGATTAGCCAAGCTAATTTAGGAGCAGAACAAATGTGAGGAGCAGCAATGATATTAGTTCAATCAAATATTTGATTGCACTTCCAGAAATAATTTAATTGCAGAGCTCAAAACTATGCTTTGCCCATTAGAATTTTACCTGATTAGTATTTTGTTATATCTTGATATTAAAGAAACTTCCGAGCCCAAATTTAATGTGAAAATACCCATGGTAATATTGGCTTTTTGCTTATTGCCTTAGATTTATTGTGTCTCAATCATCATAAATTGTTACTCTTATTTAACAAATCAGAGTTGCACTCATGTTCTAAACAGACTTTTATATCTGACCTATTGAGCCTGACTGCAATTTATTACTTCATGTTGTTAGTCCTGTTTGAAATTGTAAGAGCTTTTCCAACATACAGGATTCAGGTTCTGGCTCTATAAGCTTTGCTTTTTATATAAAGCCAAGAAATTGGTAAATAAATTTTAATACTGCCTGCATTTTCCCAGTCTTTTGGATCACAATTCTCCACTTTTTGTTGCTGGAACACATTACTATTTATGGAAGATATGCACATATTTCAGTGTCCATAAATCATATGCAAACATCTGTTCTTTAGATCAGTAGATGGAGTATGGTAACTGGTTCTTACATTAATATCCATGAAGTAATGTTCACCTACTGATGTTATACTTAAACATTAATATTTTAGCAAATATTTCAGTAATTTAGCTTTTCAGGCAATGGTAGTCAAAACAGTAGAAATTGCAAGCACTGTCTGGCACAGAGTTAGCTCTGTGTGACCTGTCCCTGAAAAATGCCAAATGAAAGTTGTAAGATAGAGGCTAAAATTAATAGCAATGTGATTAACCTGGCTAAAACACAAAAGGTTCTGTTAGTAACACTCTGCATTCATTGCTGCCTTTGAAGAGAATTTCTTTCCCTCTGCCTTCCTGTGATAGCTTTAAACAGGCATCCTTTTCTTATTTGATGAATCTGGACTGTGTGTAGTGGCCTACATTTTTGTCTTAGTAGCATGATCTATTTCCCATGTGATTCTACAGGCAGGGTTCTAAGGCAAATAACTGTGAAGCTGTGCTCTGAAAACATATGGTGTGTGTGGAAACCAAGGCCATGTACAAGTTAAAATGTAAGAGGTGGGAAAGATAATATTGTAGGATAGGATGGAAAGGCAGAGAACAAGAGTTTTTTATATTCTGTCTTCAAGTTCAGTGTTTGGATTTTTTGATAAAATGATTTCAGCTGTAAAGAGAATCTTCAGGAGGTATCCTGCTTAGCATTTATGTCAAGTCTTTATTTGGTTGTCATACGTACTGTGGATTCACTGGTTGTTTTTCAACATCTCCTTTGTGTTTGTGTTCTTTTTACGGGAACAGAAACTTCATACTTGGAGGCTAGAGATGTAAATATCAGCATAGTTGAATTTTCATAGGAAGAAGGTATGTGTAAAAATGGAGAGCAAAAATATTCTATATTTCTAACAGATAAGTCCTACTGTAGTCAGGTATAGGATAATAGGCTGTAGTTCTTTTCCTGCAGGATATGGACTGATTGCTTTAAAGTTGCCTACTAATCCTTTTGGTTTAAAAACTCCCAAACTGCTTCAGAATGTATTCAGAACCCCATTTTAGGATTTCTGAAGTTCTTCATTACTGTTTGCATGTTGTCGTTTACGTTCTTCACAGTGACTATGTGAAATAGTTACACTTAGAAAAACATGCTTGTGGGCTTTCAAAACCTTTTAACATTTGTTCCTGATTTTTAAAATAATTTTCTAGAAGTTTCTACAGAAGGTGCTGAGTGTAGGTTTGCTTAAG
This sequence comes from Pardalotus punctatus, assembly GCA_013400915.1. Lineage (NCBI taxonomy): Eukaryota > Metazoa > Chordata > Aves > Passeriformes > Pardalotidae > Pardalotus > Pardalotus punctatus. The sequence continues at coordinate 326,849 of VZTX01016877.1, forward strand.
AGATCCTCCATGTGTCTGTATCTTGCTGCCAGAGCAGAGTGCAATAGCAACTGGCTTTAATATCCCATCCCCCTCTTCATTCTGTGTTGCCATAGGAATGGTCTGCGAGAATTACCAAATTCAAATAATTATGGTCCTGCTGTACAAAGTTTCTTTTGATCAAGAGCAAGTCATTTGAACCCTGATGTTTAGTGGGTAATACTTACAGCCTCATAAAAGTGTAGTGATGGCTGATATCTCATAGTGCTTTGAACATGTGAAGTGCTATATAAACAATATAGGGCTATTGCACACAACTCAAGCTATTAGCATTTGAGGCACAGTGCCCCAGGCCCTTGGAGGGGAAGTCACGTCTTCACTGGAAAAGAGGCACCTTTTTGAATTCTGTCTGCTTCCAGATTAGGTATCAGGAGCTCTCAAGGTAGCACAGTGATATGAAACAGCTTGTTTTTTCAGATACTCTGCCTCTTATGCTGCACTGGATTCTAACTAAAGGCATTCAATTAGAACTGTGATTCTGAAAATGTGAGGATGAGAAATCATTGCCTTGTTGCATTATTTCCTTTGCTGTAATTGTATTTTGGCATTTCTGCATTTTTTTCCTTTGTGAAATTTCTCTATGCAAATCTATTTGTTGCTAACATACTCAGTATTTTTCATGTGTAATTTGAAACAGATGAGAGAGATCATGCTTCATCTTTGTTCTCAAAAGTATCACCATATTTTACAGAATTTAGACCACAAATGCAGTTTAAGGATGTGTAGAACAGACCATGAGTGTCTGTGTTGGTGAAATTTTAAGATAGCAATACAAGTCAACAAAATTACAGAGGAGCATTTGCTACACAGCTGATGTAACATCTGCCTGTTAGAGCTGAAGGTACTGCTCAGATGGGAACAGTTTCCACAGGATTGATGGCATTGCCTGATTTGCTTTGTTTTGACTCTTTTACATGTTTTGCATGCTCCGATAAATAATGGCTACTGCTTAGGACCCACAAGAGGTGCCTATCCTTGCAATCACCACGACATGAAGTCTGGGGCAGTAGAAAGGCTCATGACAATCTTCAGGGAGAAGAGGAAATTCCTTGAAGTCTTTTTATGCCAGGCATTGCTCCAGTTTAAAAACAAAACAGTTCTTGGTCCAGAGTTGGCAAAACATTCTTTTTGCTTTTTGATGGTGTAACTTCTTTTCACCAGTAGAGACTATTCTAAAGAATTGCATTTTTCTGCTTGCTTGTTGTGTGGTTTTTTTAATGTCTCAAGCTAAGCTTTTAGGCATGTTAAGTGATGTAAACAAGTTTTGGATTTTTGTTACTGTTATCTAGGAACAGCCATTCAAAACAAATATGCTATTGACTCAACTCTAAAAAGCTCTGAACACAGAATAAGCTTAGACTTTGAAGGACTGGGCACACAGTTAAAATATTTAGCATAGCAACACCCATTGCCGTACAATTACTTGTACAGAATCCAACGATTTACAGCACAAATGTGAAGCATAATCCCATGTATTCAGGGAGCAAATGCCTAGTTAGTTGTCTGTTTTCTGGTGGCTCTTTTTTATCAAGACCAACACACACAAAATACTTGTTTTCTGCTCTGGCAAAGGTGATTTTAAGTAATACATGTTCTTCCAAAGTAAAATAGCCCACAACAAATAGATACAAATTACCAGAACTGTAATAAAGGCCTTATCTTAATTATTGAAAAACGGTGTGCCCTTTAATGGTTTGTAATCTGCCTTTGTTTTTGTGGCTTCCTCAACATCCTCCTCCTCATCCTTGTTGAGCTCAGCTTCCCTTTGAAAAGCTCTTTGTGCTCCAGTGACCACTTTAAACTTTCTATTGACAAAATAAAGCTGAACTCCTAATTTATTTTTCCAACAGAAGGTGTGAGTTGAAAGTGGTCATTGGCCCAAAAAGCTATGGTGAGAGCAAAGTTGATTTTCCTGGGAAGGGGGAGTGATGTCTGCTCTCCTTTTTGTGTGTCCTTCAATCCCCACCTCCCAGAGTCCCAAGTAAGCTGCGGTTCCTATATCTCTTCCTGAAGTTTCCTTTTTCCAATCCCACAGCAGCAAGGTTTCCCTTTTTGCAGCCATTTGCTGCAGCAAGGAAGTATAGGCCAGGAAATCATATTTGAGTCCTCAACTGAAATTGGTTTGTAAATCCAAATTCTGTCTCTTAAAACTGTGGGACAACTGAATGGGAGATCGGTTTAATAATTCCCACTTATTTTGCTGTACAGGCTTTCCCTCATCCCATTCACTCATTTACTTCATTGCCATTCTCTTTGCTTCACATGCATTTATATGTGGCTTAAAAATACATGCAAGCACATATGCAGACAGTTTAAGGTGAAAAAAGAAAGGGAAATGTCTCTTTGTTTTGAAGATTTAAACAGGTCAGTTCATCTGTAACACTTAGAAGGCTCAAACATCAAAATGCATTTTTACACCACATGGTCTTACTTTTCTGCAGTACCCAATACATTTAAATACAAAACCTGTAGGAATTAGTAGGTTTAGGTGTAAGTGGATGGCATTTTATGCAGTCAGCATTTTCTCTTAAAGTTTCAAGAGATCCCTTGTTACCATCTTTGTAACACCCCTAATCAACAAATTATAATCTGAACAATCATAGGTGATATTGTCTATTCTAAGGAGTTTTTTTTCTTCATCAATACCTCCCTGGACTTATAAACCTTTCTTGTATCAGAACCTGCCTCTTTCCTTTCTAAAGCTAATCAGAGAGTTTGAGGCTCATAGATAAAATTTTCTGTGCTGCTCAAAGGTGTTCTATTTCTGTTTTTATTTAGAAATATCTGGATGAAATTCCATTTGGTGGAAAGTTCTATCCTTTAAGTCCTATGGCAACTCTATACTCTGAACACCTAAAGCAGAGGCATTATGCTGGCTCTTAGCAGATAGGGTGAATTTTATTCTTACTGAATACAACCCAGGTGCTAAAAAGCTATAGCTGAAAGTGCTGGGTTAAAAGCACAAGTCAGCTAGGTGCATAAATATTACATGGCTATATCTTTAATGGGTTCCTGTCATAGACCTGCTTTTGTTTAAATATCTCCATAACCCTGCTGATTTATTGCATCTTTTCTAGAAGTATGCTGTTAGCAGGAAACTCAGTTGAAGCACTTTCAATCATGTTGGAGGATCATTATACTTTCACTTGAATAACTAATTAGTTGCAAGAAATTAACCACTGCTGTTTAGCACAAAAACACTTTCAAGAAGGGCTTTCATTTTTGTTGTGGAAAATGACCTCAGGCACTTGAGGAGGTGGGGCAGAAAGGAGAAATAATGATCCTGCTGTCTTTTAATATAACTTTTGTTTTCAATTCCACCCGATAACTAGCAGGCAGCAGAGCTGTCTGAATAGGGCACTGCGCTGCACTTTGGATAAATGTGTTCTGATCTTTCTCATCCCATGGATCTGACGGCTGACCTCATCCTATTGATTGAGACTGGTTTAGGGTTCCAAATACTGTCACTGAAGGCTTGGGAGATGGAGAACAAGGCTGAGGAGGAAATAAATTAGTGAATAGGATGGAAGGAAGAATAGAATATGGCCCAAGAAAGGATATAACCAGTCTCATGTTTCTGAAACTTAATTTTCCTGTTGTGAAATGTAGCTCTTTTTCACATGGCACATGAGGGTCCTGTCTTGAGGGTCTTGCACAATACTTCAGTATTATTGTCACATGGTGATAACAGCATTGCTCATCTAATGTAAAACACAGTGAGGTGAGGAAGGAGAACAAACAGCTCAAATACTTAGTGATTCACCATACTTCTAAGGTAAAAACTGGGAGGAATTTGAAGACAAATGGTTTCTGAGACCTAGATTCTTGTCTAACATAAAATTCATTTAAAAAGGCAATAAAAGTAGCAAATCCTAGACACTTTTTTTGTCTAGAACTGCAATTTTGCCTGTTATTAGAGGAATATACATATAAAATCAATTTTAAATTATAGAATAAAAGCATGACAGGATGCACATAGAAATCCATTATGTCCTTTGAGTCCTCTCCTCCCTCCATTGTGGAGTCAGTGAATTTCTCAGGTATTTGATAAAAAAGAGAAGTATTGTCCTGTAAGGTGAGGGCAAGGTGGGAAGTTTATTGGTATTTTTTGCTCATCTTCCTTCTCTCTAACCACACTTGCAAGATTAGAAAGTTGTCTTTGATATGTGTATCTAAGATGTGATATGGAAATGCTGGGAATTATTCAGTGCAAAAAAGGAGTGGGCTTCTCATGACAAACTCCTCCTGAATATAAAGGTTCCTATAATGCTTTTTTTTTTTTTTAAATTTTTTAAAACTTTTACTTTCTCCTCTTTGCCTTCTTTCCAATACTTATTCTTAAGCACCTGTTTTGGGTACCTGAATGTCAGAATAAGAATCTCATTCAGCTCTTTATGATTATATTGGATTACTTGCATAGTATGCGTCTTCTGAAAATATTTACATAAATGCAGTATGTTCTGATGACTATAGTTTCACTTTTTTATTATAATTTTTTTTTTATTATTCCTTTTTTTTGCTTACGTTTGCAAGTTATTTTATTGGTACATGAGAATGCAGGAGACAGAGGTTTGCATATATGCATATCAGGAAATCTAACTTTTACATTCCAGAGAATTGCCTGCCAAGCTTTTTAAAACAATGCGTTGCCCTGAAATTGCATACAGAGAATTTCAAAAGAACCAAGGGATTAAAAAAATTCTCTTTCCTTGACACTCAGAGGAATTTCTGCTAAAAAATTTTTTCTGTGCATCACTGAATATTGAAATCTGAGTGTAAGAATATCACAAAAATTGGTTAAATTCCTTGCAATGTATCTCTCAAGTGAAAACTCTCCAATAGCCCAAGATGCTTTAGTTCTAGGGATGGTGAGAACAGGGTGCTAAGGCCAAGGTCACGGGTTCAATCCATTATGGGTTGGACTCTGACCCTTGTGGGTCCCTTCCAACTCAGAATATTCTGAGAGGTAAAAACTCACACTTTGTAGTAATTACAGCTGAATAACATATAATTGAACATAAAACCATTGAGAGACATCTAAGTTAGATGTTAATGAGAGATGCCTCAATTTACCTTTCCCCATTATGAACACGTTTTCTGCTTTGCTCCCTGTACCTCATTTTGCTTTGCTTGCTCTTTCATTTTGGTCTGGAACTGTTCAATACATGTAATGTATCTTCAAATAACAGGTGCTGACTTTAGGAGTAGTTTCAAACTTTGGTTTAGTCTTCTACCTGTGGCTCAGATTGGGTTCATTTGAGTTCTTATTTAGATCTAAATCTTGAAATTCCTTGCCACTTGGATACACTTATTCATGCCACAACAAATACTGACTTACTAATCTTCAGTCATCACATGTCCCTATGTCATGGAAAACACATGGTCCTTCTTAGTATTGTAAAATCAAAAGTAGTAGAAAACGTAGAGTCTAAAAAAACCTGCATATCTAGGGAGAAGAGAATGTAAGACTCTTCTTTCAAGAAAAACCTTTGAAACATTAAAACACATAGACAGCTATGCCTCCCTTGCATTTACACTTAAGTTATTGGATGATATCACAAAACCAGAGCTGATCATGAATGAATCAACAGCAGAATAGCCCTAGACCTCTTTACTGAGAAACTGCCTATACAGACTGAATACCTTAAGACCCTGAGTGAGAGAAATATAACTTTAAGTGGATTATAGGAAAAAGTACATAACTATGTTCCATTTTTTTCCATCTGGGAGACTCCTATGTATTACTTGTGTGTAAATGTAGCTAATTTTCTATTTTTAGTAGCTGTGGTCACATGCAGTTGAAAAGACGAAGTGAGAAAGTGGGTTGGGTTTGTCAGGCATTTGAGAATCCTTGCTTTTATTGGGCCTGTGCTGAGTAAACCAAATGTGTAGGGATTAGCTCTTAAAGCACATTACAGGTGATTTCAGGCAAATGGAAAGAAAGTTTCACTGTGGGAATTGGAAAAAGGTTATGAATTGGAGAGACTGTGCTTGCTTGTCTGGTATAATCCAGAAAGATTTTCTTTCCCTTCTTTTTCTCTGCCGTTTCCTCCTCTACTGAGGATATAAACCAACCTTATTTGTCTTCCTTTCTGGTTTCCCAACATGTGAGTCTGTAAACATGTCCTCATGCTGACAAATAAATACGTTTCTGCAAAATTTTACAGTGTGCAAGCATCCAAAGGCTGTATATCTCATCAATTAATGAATTTTGACATTCAGCACAAAACATGGCTGCTTTTCTCAAATGGTCAGCAGTTCTCCATACAGAGCTGGTGGCAATGGATTGACATTTCTAGAGTTCAAAACCCCTTAAATGCAGTGAATGAGTACAAATCCACTATCTTTCTAGTTACAAAGACTTGTTGGAATTTTGCACTTCTTGAGCGTAATTAAGAATATTTTCATTGGTCAAAACAAATCCCTTCTTTTCAGATTATACCATGCCTCATGAAAATGAACAATTAATAGTCTTGCTTGCATTATGGCTTCTTTGTGTCTAATAGTTTCATATATAATATGGATATTTGGCAGATTTGCATAGTCAGAAACTGAATGGTGAGCAGAGTCTGCATTCTCTTGGCTTTGGTATTCTGCCCAGGATTTTTAACTCACTATCTTTATTAGGGAAAAAGAAAAAAAAGAGTAGGTCCCAAGCCCCAGAACTACTTTATTTCTTATTCTTTCTTGTGCTGTCTTGTACGTTTGTGTATAGCACTAGAATTAACTATTCAATCAGTGTCTTTGAAAAGAACCTACCAGGCTGCCAGATTCCTGTTGCAGAGAAGCTAGATGGTGCCAGAAATCAGTCACTCTGTGCTAAATATTGCTGCTGGCTCCACTCCCTGTCTCTCAGAGTCTGTAGAAGTCTAATCTTCTGTTCTTCAGTGAAAGGATGGCAGGATGTAAAAATGCCACGTGAAGTTGCTGTTATGTAACAAATGTCTTGCCATCCTGCGTGGTTAAGGAGTTAAACTGGTCTCTGGTCTTAAAGGGTGGCAAAGTATTTTATGTTACATGGAATGCTTTTATGCTCAGCCGATGTGGCATTTGTCGTTTATTTCTTCATATGCCAAAACTTTAGTTCTGTGAATTTAAAACTTCCTCTGTTTTAAACAACCTGATTTGCTTCGTCAAGTCTAAGCACCAATATCACACTGCCTTGCATGTGCACAGAGTACCAACCAGCTGAGTACCTATAAAGCAGTTTAGCTGCCCTCAGCTTTCACCACCCAGATGATGTTTGTGCAGAATTGCCATGTTGAGAATTAAAATGGCATAATATTAAAACTAAACTCGGAAGAAGTAATGCTGATAGTAACTGTGCAAACAAACCTGTTCATAACTGTAAATGTATCTTCATGGCATTTCCAGTTTTTATAGAATCAAGGGACCTTTCCAAAAATACTAAGAGCCATTTCTTTGTATAAGAAGGAATAGAATTAATTTTTCACTTAAAATACGCAGATTGTTTTAAATGCCTATCAAAAACTATCATTACAAAATTAGCCTAGTGTAAGACTGATCAAGCTGCAGTATTTTTGTGAAATGTGTTCCACAGCTGGGTTAAGGTGCTTAACTAGCACATCATACCAAAATTCTAAATCTGAATTCTCAAAACACCCCATTCAGTGCTTATCTCACCATGAAGGAGCCCAAAGCCACTGGCTACAAACATATCTGCCAGATGAGTTCTCTGTTGCTTGGGCCAGGCTGGTGCTGAGCCCCCTCTGCAGAAGTGCCCCCCTGGCCTCACTTGAGTGTCTTGCACACCAGGCTGACAGTGTGTGCAGTTCCCTTGCTTTCTGCTCCTCTGAGCAGGTTTCAGAGCAAAGCCTAAACACAAGGGAAGATGGTGTCTTGATTGCCAAGCTGTAGCCAGGCATATTCTCTATTGCCAGCTGCATCTTTAGTTGCTCTTTGCTTTTGAAGGAAACGTTTGAGAGCATCTCGCAATCACAACATCTTCTTGTAGCTGGGGGTGGGTTTAGGTTTGAAATCCAAGGTTGATGCCCTGGGTGGGTAAGCTATTTCTTGAGAGAGGGGCAGTACAAGTGCCTGTTCCTTTGTCAGTTGGTAGAGAAGTGCTTTCAGGACCAAATTCCAGCAGAGAGTTTCTGGCCATATTGTTGTAAGGCCAGCAACATTAAATCCAAAGTTTAAACGCTGCAGTTCTAGGCCTGTGGCTCTCATTATTTCCCCATATAATTTAGGAGGACTATTTTCAACCTGCAGACATCTGAGAGTCTTTTTATGTGTGCAGTTCTTTATGCAGCTCTATGTATTGCCTAGATATAAATCTCTATGGATATTTTGGCTGTAGATGCTTGGAAGATAACGGCAGTATTTAGCTAAACTCTAAGTTCAGACCTTTGGTTGCTCTAACCTATTTTCAGGACTCTTCCCCTCTGCCCTCTAATTAGGAAATGGATGCAATGATTGTGGGTTATGGTTGACTCCTCTTGTCCTTAACTAAAAGGCTAATATATTCTTTGCTGTGTGTTCTGCTTTCCTCATAGGTCTAAGTTGATATTGCTCCTTCTGCTGAAGTGACAGCTCCTGGGTGATGTGTGACACTGCACAGCCAAGAAATCTCTATGCAGGATGTGTTTTCTACAGCTCCAGTTTTCCAGGAAGAAGTTTAGAAAGGTAAATCAGAGGCCTAAAGTCTGTTTCTGTTATCAAAAGGCTTAGCTTCAACTGCTAATTCGAGAAATATAAATGTACGAACTCAGTATTTATGCATATGACTTTGATAGCTGAAAATGTTCATGTATAAATTTGAGGGTCTGAAAAGGATTTTTAGAATGCAAATTAGCTTTTTGCAAAGTCTTACACTGAAAGTTGAACCTGAGAAGATAAAAGAAAATAATATTCATATGTAGCAAACTGTAGGGTTTATTACTCTGTCAACAAGCAGTTGGATGGCCCAGACAAAAACAGAAGGGTTGTTATATCTTACAAGCTCTTTTCTGGAGATAAAATGTTAGAAAACAGCTCTGAGAGAAATTTCTTGTTTAATGGTTATTAATACGGAGAATTTCTAGTGGTAACAACCTGTAACCTTCAAGGCAGTTTTTCTCCTTTGATTTTTGTTATTTTGGGTGCTGTGATCCACCTTCAGTGTAAGAAAGTTTTAGCCTTTCCTATCTGCAAATTTGACCCTTAAACAGTGTTATTCAGTTTTCTTTTATTCTGAGTACGCCAACTCAAGTTGGCCTAATAAAGGAGTACTTTCCTTTTCAGGTGGGGATTTCCTAAGAAGGTATTTTCCTTTTAAATTGACTTTGGAAGATGTTAACTGAGTTTTGCGCTTCTTTACCCATGTTTGACTGCTTTATTACTGAAACTTTATGCAGATTTTTTTTTTTGTTTGTTTTGTTTATTATTCAAAAGATCAGGTAATTGAAAGTAATTTAGTTACTCCTCTCTGGATGCCTTTTGGGGATACTTGAAAAAACTACTTGTAAAAATGTGCTATAGTATGAATCTTGCTGACTTTCATTTGATTTTTCATTGCTTACTTTGAGACAAGGAGAACAAAGGTTGCTTATGTAAAATGAGAACACAGAAATGTGGAAAACATGCCTATTCTTGTGAGAGGTGTGGTATGTAATAGCTCATGATGAGGTGCATTTGAAGAGTTATTATGAGTAAAAGGATGCTGCCTAATACACAGATCTGGTAGAGCTGCTGCTTCTGATGGTATTTCTCCCCTTTACCTTTCCTGCTTCTTCTCCCACCACTGCACCACTGTTCTGTATTTTTCCTTCATGAGGGAGGAAGAGTTTATAGGGTTGTACTAGCTGGCAACAGAAGCATGCTTCCAGCTGGGGTCTAAAGAGAAAACTCAAAAATATGTTGCAAAAATGCACTGCAAAAAGGGAAATAATAGCCTTGGGAGCTCTTTCTGTTGTGAACTGTGGCAGCTGGGCAATTGCATTGCAAGGGGTTATGTGTATGTGGCTTATGACTAGTTGGTAATTATAAACTGAAGAGAATTCAGTGCACTATATATGTAATTTCTTGTTAAACTTGTCATGGATGTTCACTTGTGATTCTGTTTAGGTTTGGCATTTTCATCATCCTGTATTTACATAATTTCCTGCTTTTCTTATGTTTGGGAAAATTTTGATCAGAACGCTCTTCCTACGTTAGGCAATAGAGGTATTTTTTCAGGATCAGAATATAGGCATAGATGTCTCAATGGGTTTGGAAAGTCTTTTTGCTTTTGGAGTTGGTTTTGGTTTCTTTGCTCTTCAAGTATTCCTTCCATATTTCTTCAAATCAAACATAGGTACTTAATAATGAAAACTGATAATGTTTCATCTGCCAGGTATGTGATTAAAAATGTGTGTCCAAACCTGCAGCTTAAAAAGAGGTGTCTGGATGAGCTCAGCAAAACAGATCACAGATTATGCTAATACATATTCACTCCAGAGAATATCTATGGCAAATCATCTGATTATAAAAGTAATTAATTATTGAACTGATATGCAAACTCGTTCTAGTGTGGTAGCATACATTTTACTCAAATTTATTTGATTTTCATATCATTAAATCTATAACAGTATTTAAAAATCATAGATATGGTAGCCCTGCAGCAAGTTTCTCTGCAACCCTATGCATTTGAGTGATGATGAGCAGTGAAAAGTGTGGAGAGGAGGGATTTTCTACCTCCTTGTGTCCCCTTCAGTCCAATCACAATTCCCTGAATATAGGCGCTTGCTACTTGACTGTGCAAGGAAATGATTAAATATGTGTGGCTGGATTTTTGTCTATAGAAGTTTTGATGGAACTGCATCAGGGGCATTTCTGTTGATATAGATAGTTCAGACAGCGCAAGACTTTAAAGTAGATTTACTTTTATGTTCATCAGCTCTTTGAGAAAAGAACTTCTGTATCTGAATGATACTGAGCTTTCTGTTCTAAAGGTCAGGAATAATAAATATATAATTTTGACTATTGACACTTAAAAAAAATTGGAATCTTCTCATATATTCATGACTTTCTCCAATGCCTATACTTTGGTGACCTTCTGCTGTGGTTTGACTGTGAGAAAGGATGAGTGAAAAGCTGGGTGGAGTTTTGTTACGCTTCCATACTCCTCTGTCCAATGCCAAATCATTGTAACTTTGGATGACTTTGAAAATGAAGTGTAGGAGGAGATAAATCACACTGCATTGGAGGGGAAAACAAAGAAACTAAGAAGCTATGTCACTAAGTTCTGAAAAGCATTTTTCATTTAGAAAAAAGTAAAATAATTTCAAGATTTCAAAAGAGAATTGTAGGCTGATTTTTGTCTGCCCCTGCTCAGTGGAAACAATTTTAAAAGTTTAGTTGAACTGTTAAGTGTATTCAATTGCCCTAGATATTCTTGGCAAGTTTAAAACATGCACAAAGGTTTTCATGGATTCCTGATATTTAACTTTTCCGAGTTGAGACTGTGCTGTTAATAAGCAAAAGTCACTGCTGTTTTGCATGTGTCATTAGAAATAAGCCAATACAGAATAGAATTAGCTAATTTAATACTGTGAATTTTTTTCTTAATGTGAATACTTTGAAGGTCTGAGTGCTTGAGATGATGAATTGCACATGCAGAACGTAGGAAATCATGGGATCTTGAAGATTGTTTCCTATATAAATCTTTCATTTTAAGTGGAGTTGGCTGTTTGAGGGCTACAAGCAGCAGACCAGCTTATAGGAGCAGATCTCTCCCCCAGACCCCCCCCATGAGTTTTGTGACGTTAAAACAACTTGCTTGAGGCTTTCAACATGAAAAAAGTTTTAAATAGTGGCTAAAATTCTGAATTTGGTACCTAGCTCTTTAGTGACTTGATGTGACTAGTTTAGCTCTTTTGCTAGTAGAATTTAGGAAAAGAAATGTTTCAGATTTAGTCATGCAATTATTTAGAACTTTCAATATATTCTAAGATGCTGTCAAAAAAATAAGTTGTTATTTAATCAGTATTTGTCATTGTGAATAACTGTATGTAAAGGTCAATAAATATCTGCTTCTGGGAAACTGTGTTTCAGTAAACATGCAATATTTTACTGAAAGTAAAAATAAATAAGACCTATTGAAAATAACCCAAAAGAAACAAAAAAATCCACCTGATCTAGTTTAGAAGTTAGTTTGCTTTGAAACATATTATTTCTATCTGACTCCCTAACCATATCCTGTATTTTCATTTTAAATTCTCTATTATTTTTTTTATCTGCCTCTGTACTATTTGTATGTCTAAAAATTTCATTGCTGTAAACAGGAGACTTGGGTATGTGATGAATGAAATATTGCAGCTGCCTGAGTAAGAAATTTTTATGGAGCTAAAGATAGACTTGTCTCTTGTATCTATTCTTTGGCAGAGAAAAAGGGTGATTGAAGAGAAGTACAGTATATGAAAGCACAGCTAAAACACTGACATTATAATACAGTGTCTCATTGGGTGATGTGCTGTTTTGACTACAGGGCTGCAGCAGGTCTATAATTTAAATGCCATTAATGGCACAAAAAAAACAATAGCGTGGAGACAGGAATACTGTGAAATCTCTGGGTCTGTACTTACAATGCAGATGAAATAGCCCTTTGAACTTTTGATGCCAAATGTTGTCCAAAGTTACCATTCTTCCATGAGGAAAGCAGTTTGTTTTTCTGGTGTTTTATGTCTTCCCCTCCTAGCACAGACAGACATTTTCTGTTTAGATTGCTTGGCTTGTGTCACTACAAGGATCCCAGGCAAAGGGGGGCTGCTTGTATTTTGCCTCACTCATGTCCCGTTCACACATTCAGTACAGAATTCGCTATTGTCAATAGTCATGACTATGTTTTCTTTGTGCTCGTTGGCTTTTGAATATGCTTCTTTATGCTTTTACTCCCGTCACACACAGAACTAGTTTCACCAGAAGCTCTTGGTGTTCAGCTGTAACAGAGTTACACATAGTCCTGTGACTGCACCCCAGCTATAATATCTCATTTGTTTCCACTTGGCTGTTGTAATGTTTTCTGCCGTTTAGGCTTCTTGTCCTTTCCCTCACTCTCCTTTTTTCCTTTTTTGCCCCCATTTAAAATTATATCCAACTTAGTTTTGCTTATTGAACTTAACTGTGTGTAAGTACATGTTTCTGTACCCTCACAGATGCCAAACAGTTAACGCACCTTGGTGTAATGTATGCTCTAATTATTTGCCAAATTGGAGTGAGTCTTTCCAGAAACAGTTCCTGATCTTTGAAAACCTTGCAAAATGTGTACAATATGCTAATTGTGAAGCTTTTTTTAGAACATATTTCAAAGGAGGAGAAGAAATGCTGTGTAAGTGAAATTTGTTTAAAGTGCTCCACCACTTCTAGCTGGAGACTGTTAACAATAGTTGCATTATTTCTATATACTGATCGAATGCCTCTGTAAATCTCACTTAGGCTTTTTTCTTCCCCCTTAAAACTGGTTCACTGTGTGTAGGTCTGGTACTATACCATGTAAATACTAGCTGTTTCCAATTTTGGCTAAGTGGATAGACTCTGTTCAAAACATGTAATCAGTACTTTTCAGTTTTGTCTGAAGAGAAGTTAATAATTTTTCTTATGTTGTTGCCATAAACTCTGAGGAGTAACATAAAACCAAAGCAAAACTTGAGAGAAGTCATAGCTAGCATTTACCCAAACTTGTTTTTAATTAGATTAGAACATGAGTTAGTGAAAAAACTCTTCTTAGTGGCAGGTTTGGTAAAATCAGTCTGAGTTGTAACATTATTTTTCTACTTAGGAAATAATTTCTGAAATGAAAGGGAACTATTCATGCTCAATGGGATTTAAATATAGAGTGAATCCGCACAATTTCTCCGTGTCAGAAAAGCATTCTACGCACTTTGACAAACTTTTCCTAATAAATGCCTTGTACACAAGTAATTTCTTCAATACCAGAATGGTTGTTATTTTTCTGTGAAAAGCCTGAAGTGTATTTTATAACCTGAGCACAGTTCATTTCCTGATGTAGCAGTGCACTCCCAGCTGCCCTCATGAGAGCAGAATTCCAGATGTTCCTTCTTTGCTGTATGGAGTGGTGCTGTAGTTTTTGGACAGCAAAGATACAATTTGGCTCTCTGATAATGTCATATCTGTTGAAATACTATCACTGTGGCTGTAGGAACGTGTATACACCAGGGAGGAAACTACATTATGGATTTCAGTCTTTAAATGCATTCATATGGCTCAGGTGAGTTCAAGAACCACTTGGATTTGAGAATATAACGATGACACTTTAAATATTGTGTGAAGAGGATTTAGCCATTATCTAAAGCAGCATACAGGGCACCATAGCCAATGATTCAAACCTGTCATTCATTTAATAATTCAGGTTGGAAAAGGCACTTGAGATCATTGTGTGCAACAGTAAACCTAACACTGCTGGGTCCACTACTTAAATCATGTCCCTAAGCCCCATGTCTACACATCTTTTAAGTACCTCCGGGGATGGTGACCTCATCACTTCTTTAGAAACCCTTTTCCAGTGCTTGACACGTTTTTTGGTGAAGAATTTTTTTCCTGGTATCTAATCTAAATGGCCTCTGGTGCAACTTGAGGCCATTTTTTCTTATCCTATCACTCATTACCTGGGAAAAAAGACTTGGCACTCAGACATGCTCTGCTGCAGCCTTCTGTGAGGTAGTTGTAGAGAGTGATAAACTCTGCCCTGAGTGTCCAGACTTAATAACCCCGGTTCCCTCAGTTGTTTCTGGATGGACTTGGGCTCTAGACCCTCCACCTTCATCATGCTACTTCTTGCTCTAGTCATGGTTGCAGTTTGTGTATAAACCTATCTATGTAAATATTTCTAGATGTTCAGCTTCAGTGTTTCTCCCACTGTTTCATGGGGCTATTTTTATAGGACACTAAAAGCTTAATAAAGCTTGGAGTCAGTAAAAACAAAGCATGTGAGAACAAATTTAGTTGTGGTTGTTTCCATATTTTTGGTATTATTTCAGAATATGTCCTACTGTGGTCGAATGTGCCTCTGTTCAAATTTCTTGAAGTGTTTGTGACTGGTTTGGAGGCTGATCCTGGCTGATTCCTTCCATACTTAATTGCTGCATTAAATGCTGTGGATAATCTGGTTGTGGGTTAGCCCATTTAAAATCATCGTTACAGATCATTTAAATGATTTTAAATGCCTTAGTGATCAGTTGGTCAGGGCAGAAAGCTTCTCAGGAACCAACTGTAATTAGCGCTTGTGGCAGAAAAGATCAAATGGGATGTTTTTTGTTTCTGTTTTGAAACTCTCTGTGTCCATTTCTATTTGCCTAATTGGCTTAGGCTGAAAATGGCTTTTTTTTTATTTTTCTTTTAAGCACGATTTAGCAAGACAGATTCTTGATTTTAGGTGATGATACTGATGTTTTATTGTAATAGAAATTTGTAATCAAGATTATAGAAACTGTTAACAGTATACAGTTCTGCCTTCAGGATAAAAAAATTGAAGATGATTCCTGGAATCCTACTTTGTGGGAAGAAGAGCGGAGTGGCTAACATGGGCTTAGGAGTATGAGAAAAGGATCTTCTCTCCCTTCTGGGCATGAGGAGTTGAACATTCACTTTGCTTTGTGGTCTAGGTTTATTACTAAACTCTCGAGCAAGCCTTGAGGCATTTCCTAAATGAGGCTGCAACTACATATCTTTTAAACTCAATTAGCCCTCTCTTCTGCTTTCTGCATGCCCTGTTCGTTTTAATGGACTTTCCTTGGCTCTGTGAGGAAGGGAAGGTGTGGGGGTCTCCATAAGGAGCTCTCTTCTTCCCCCACACTGCAGTGGAACAGCCGCATCTTATTGTGGCCCTTGGGCAGCAGCAATTTAAAGGTTCTCCAGAATATGAAAACGTAAATTGTGCTTAAGAGGGGAAAGCTGGGGGAAAAAAAGGTAGTCATTCAACAGCAAAGAAATAATTTAGCTTCCACTACCTGATGTGAGACTCCTTCAGAGTGGAAAGAATACCAAACTGGGCTGTACTTTGTGTCATATCAATGGGATGGGTTGGCCCAGTGTGTTTCTTCCACAGTGATCTTCTGAGGCTCTTGGTCTGCAAAATGCAAACTTGAGAGAAAGCAATCCTATCACAACTAATAGCAAAAAAAGTGTCTTAAGAAAATTGCTATCCACAGGAATAGAGATTAGAGTGTACTTAGCAGAGGGGTAGAAATTATATCTTACCATTAAGAAAAAAAGTAACAAAAATAAAGACAAAACACCCAATGACTGCCTTAAGGAAAACCCCCTTTGTTAGTCTTCACGCACAAGAAAATACTTGACCTGTTTTGAACAGCACTGTTTTTATAACATGCTTTTGTTGGATCACAGTCTTTTTTCTCTGTTTGATCTAAAAGTCTGACTGTGTTAATTAAAAAAATTAATGTAATGCATTAAGCTTGTAATATGATTAAAGGTATTACTAGAACTTTATAGAAGGAGTGTTTTTTTTCTCCTTTTGTTAGATTTTCCCTGCAATTGCTGTTCTGTGCAAAACTAACTACATTTGGTTGAAAACTTAATCTATTTTTTCCTCAGTGGGGAAAATGCAGGAGGTTTTGAAGAAATATATTTTTCAGTGGAAGTTTTTCTGGGAAGGCCTTTTGTATGAGGAGAAGAAAAAAAAGCCCCTTTGCTGCCCTAGAAGGGTTGATGGCCTGGTGTTTTTGGTGTGCCTCTGGAATGTCAGAGCTCTGTTGTTGTTGGAAAAGGGCCTGGAAACCTGGGTTTCTGATACTTTGTGTGGAAAGTCTTAATGATCAGACTATTTATCTGGAAAGTGATCATGCTGCCTAGTTTTTCTTCTCCTCTTTCTTTTATGATAAGCTCCTTTTCCCAAAAGAAAATTAAAATAACTTAGACATACCTCTATTCAGCCTACTACTAAAAAATTTCAAAAATCTTTTTATCTCTGAGAAAGGAATATTATTTTCTGATCAGTCTTAACAGTGACACATAGATCCATTGTTCATGTTTTCTAGTAAAGAAAAAATATAATAATGGTATAGTTTGCTTTTAGTAATGAAATTGAAGCAATTGTATGTGTATGTAAAAGAAGATGCTGTGGCTGAAGAGCTCTGGAGCCATGGAAAATTTTTGTGTTTATTTCACTGAGTATTGCAAAGAAACACCTTGCTGTCTGTGCACTTATACATGCACTGATTTTACTTTATTTATAGTGAAAACTAGAGCTAATGTTGACAATGTGAAAGCTTCTTTAGAAAATACAAAACCAAACATAAGTAAACAAGTTTGAGGGAAAAATGTCCTGTTCATAAAGCCAAAGTGACCCTCTATGGAAGAATATAAAATAATCAATCTGATCTGTCTGAATCTGTTTTCCATTCATAAAAAAACATGACAAACTTTAGCTACTTTGACTATTACATCATCTCTTTTGAAGTACAAATGCTAATTGAAATCAGTCAAGTGCCTCTCTAAAAGTTTAGCATGTGTGCTAAGATTTTTTTTTTAATGTACTTGAATACAGGTATATTTGGTTTTCCCTAAAGCTTCTATCAGTGGGGGAAGAAAGGTGGTGCTTGGATCACACTCCCATTGTCTTCATTTTTAGTACTTTGTTTTAATGTTTACCACTTAAATGTGGGTTTGAATGTGCTTCTGATACATTACTTTGCAAAAAGAAACAGACACTGCTGTCCATCTCCAGCTGAGTTTCCACCTTGCTTAAAGATTGGTGCTTTTTTCCTTTATTCTTTGGAAAAGATAATTTTTAATTAGATTCTGCTTTCCAGATAAGCTGCTCTTCACTTTTAATTCAAGGGAACAAGAGGTAGCCATTGGTATATTCGATCTCTTTGAAATATTTCAGTCTGCTGTGTCATTCAGATGTTTGTTGGATGGACTTGAAAGTGTGCTTTGGATGCTGTTTAGAAAAATCTAGTCCCCCATAAGTGCATGACATGATAAAAGGAAGTAATGCTCAGGACCTATTGTGTGTGGATTGCTGCAAACTGCTTTTTCTCTTGGTGCTTTTAGCTTGCTGACCTGCAGAAAAGGTTGTCTCCATGTTTTATTCCTGTTATCAATGTGAAATTCTTCAAGTACTTTTTCATTTTGCTTTGAGCTGTTTTTATAGTTTTTAGTACTGCCTGTTTAACACATGTGCGCAAACTGCTGCACTACTGAGTTCCTGCAGATGTTGTGAGCCAGTATGACTTTTAAAACTGCCTCTATAATGTTCAGTCAGGGAAGCCTTGATTTGGGAAGAAGAAACCGTGTTCAGGTATAGAAGTCTTCAAGTGCCCTGACCTAGACCTGGAAAAAACAGTATGGCATTTTCTTGCCCCGTCTGTGTGCTGAGCTGTCTGCAATGGTTTATGTTTGTGGCTTTAAACACATTAGGTAAAGCTTGGAGCCATCCAGTAATTGCATGTTCCAAGTTCCACTTTGCATCTATAGAAATCCTGTTAAAGTTGCCTTTTTAAAAAGTGTTTGATAGTAAATATCATCAGATAAAAGGTTTTTGTACTCTGGATTTCTGCTCTGAAAAAAGTCAGTGAAATACACGCAGTGTTACCAGCTGACTGACTTCTGAGCTTAGGTTTCCTGGGGGTTTTAGCAAGCTGTTAACAACTACAAGTATGGCTTCTTTTAACGCCTTGATTTGGGGGAAATTTTGCTTATCAGATCACCTCTGTTTTCCTGATCCTTTGTGTATAATCTTGCCCTAAAAGAGAGCCATCTCTGAACTACATTTTGTTTATTATGATTTCAAAATACTTGCTGATCTGAAAATAATTTTAGAAAGTGTTTTCTACTGTTGAAAAAGTGGCCATAGCACCATTATTTTTCATCTGTATTTTGATATAGTAATTTCATGCATTTAAAAATTCATAATTTGAATTCTTTTTAAGATAAATTTTAGAGAGACAAACCTTAAACAGACTTGTATCAGTGTGTTTACCTGGGAGGGAAGTCAGATGTCAGGACTGTATTATAGCCTGTTTCTGCTTGAGCGTGGAGTGGGAAGTTAAACTGTAGGGAAAACTTTTCACATGAGTGTGCTATGCAGTGTTTGTGGGACTTAACATCTTTCTTTATATATGTTTCAGCTAGGTTTTTTTCTCCTTGCTCTGGAAAACAGTGTTTTCTGTGATGTATCCTAGACCCTTCTCATTCTTCCCATGTCTACCATCAAAGCACCCTATATCATAGGTATATATGCAAGACTTTTCTTTCTTTTTATGGCAGTTTCTAAATAATGCTGCCAAGTTGGTCAAGTCAGATGTGTAATCAATATTGTACACAGAAGTTTTTTAGACAATGGGATTGAAAGGGAAATAATTAAATCAGCACCGCTGGTCAAGAGTTGCAATGAGGTGTTTTCCATGTGAAAGAATTTAACAGTAAATCCAGGACCCGTCAGTCCTGTTCTCTGCGCTGGTTCATAGCCTTGTCTTTGTCCCTTCCTTAAGTCCGACCAAAAAACCTTGGCTACAGGCCCTTCCAGTTTGGGGCAGGGGGAAATTAGGAATATAAAGATTTAGTATTCAGTCTTTAAAACTGATATTCTAACTCTTTTCCTTGCTAAGGTAGAATGAAAACCATAAACTATTGGTAAATGTCAACTAACCGCTAGACTTGAAAGAGCCAGCAGCTGCTTTCTGCTTATGGAGCAGAGAAACTGTGTGGGAGGAGATGTAAAGAACCTCCTCAAATACTCACTAAAACAGAGGGGTGGGGGAGAGACTGTACTGAGTATGGGGTTTAACCTTTAGAATTGTTTTTCTGTTCTCTCATTCTCTTAAACTTGTATGAAAATGCAAAATGGCAATTGATTTGTTTCAGGTAAAGGCGTGAGACAAAGGCCCTGTGCCACTGAAAACTAATTTCTGATAAAAAATGGAGCACTCAACGTGCCTGTATCAATTTTGTGTCTGTTAAAGATTTATGGTATGAATCTCATAAACAGTGTTCAAATGTATTTAATGAATAATTGTTTGCGAAGAGCTTGAGTGTGCCTCAAATCAGATGCAATGTTTCAATGCAGCAACACTATTAACAGCATCCTTAGCATAGTACTGAAATGGCAACACTTAAAAATGCAACTACCACAGATCTGAAATGATGAGTTTGTCTTGAATACAAATAAACATAGAGGAAATAGATTGGGAGGTATTCATTCATGATGTAAATAAGATCAAAAATAGACCACAGGTTTATGTTAATATAAATTGAGACAGATTCTAACTTGGCAATACTGACCTAAAAGCTGTCTAAGCAAAGCAACTAATGTTTATTCTGCTTCTAAAAGGAAGTCCATACTTGCTGTTGAGAAAAGACAAAGGGTCGTTCTGGGATTTTTTTGGGGTCTTTTAAGTAACTTATTTATGCAGTATTTCCTACATCCTTCATCCCTTTCTGATATGGAAAAAGTATGTATAGCCTCATTAGTTCATGGCACAACTATTTTTAACCCTTTAAAAAATATTTGTGAAAAACAGACTAGAAAGTATAGAAAGAAAAAGGGTTGGTTGGGTTTTTTTCCCCTGAAAACAGTCAATTCCAACACACTCAATAAATATATCTGGAAAGTGTGGTGGCAATCTGTCTTTTATAATTGGGGACCTTTCTGTACCTAGATGCTGATTGTAGTGGGCAGCTGAAACAGCTCTCAAGGAATGATAAATATTGTTCAGTATGGGAAAACTGTTTTTACATTAATAATTCTCATATGCAAAAAAAAAAAAAAGTGGAACTTGAACTCTGTTACTTCACCTGCTCTTCTTTTAAACATGTCCTTTCTTGTTTGCTGACTACTCCCACTATGGAGCACTTGTCCGCAGTCCCAGGAATTACTACTAATTCCCTAAGATGGGGGTGGGAAACTAGAACTGGTGTACAAGGTCTGGAAGGGTACCAGCTGGAGGATATTTGTAACAGAATCTGAATAACAGGAAGACAGAGAGTAAAAAAGAATTGGTCAGCACTTTTGGCTTTTTAAAAGTGGGGTGCAGATGTCTAGCTGTTATGTTTTTGCAATGTCTTGTTTCCAGACTGCTGGCTTAGTCAGCCACATCTTTAATTTTCCCAGTTTATAACAGCTGCTTCTACTGCTACCACAGAAACAGAAATTATAATTTCCAAGCCTTCATTTCATCCCTCTTACCTATAATCCTCAAGTTCCAGTCTGTCTGACCACTTGACTAGGCTTTTTAATTAACAGATCTTCTTGGGGGCCCTTAAATATGTTTTGCATATACAGGAGCACTAAACAGCCTTGGAAACTCTTGATGAGATGAAAAACATCCTGCTGGGAATATAAAATGGCACATAGTGCCTAGAATAATGATTTCCATAATTGAAATTTTCATATGCTGTATTAAAAGGCATTTACCTGGGGTCATGCTCTTTTGAAAAAAAAAAAAATTAGTTTCAAAAACTTGTCTGTTTAATTCTGTCTCTACATGGGTTTGTCGATTCCTCAGAAGAAGGCTTATGGGTTTGGCACAAAAAGCACAAAGCTGAAGATGAAAACTAGCATTTGAATATTTCTGTGCAGTCTGTGACTCAGATGTACTTACTTGATTTGCACAAATGAGGCAGGTGGTGGAGTTCTGTAACGATCTTTACTCTGTACCTAAGACCACTGATCATTTGGCTGAGGTGGCACATTGTTAATGATATGCTAATAAACAAAGTAATTTAGGAAGGTAGACTCTTCAATGGAAGGTAATAGCTCTCAGTGCTGCCAGTATCTTAATGTAATCGAAGAGAACATCTTGTTTTAATTATTTACTAATCGTATGGCACAGCAACTAATTTCTGGGATGTACCTTGGAGACCCGATTACGTGTTTCATCGACTTCTGGGGAACCGACACAGATGATGGTGGTCAAATTGCCCTCAGCTCCCTTCATTGCTGGGCTGCAGCTCTGTAGTGATTTGTCTAGAAGACAAAGAAATAAAGGATTTTGTTTGATAGTTTAGGCTATGTCCAATAGATCAGCCAATAATTGATCTTGACATTCCCCAAGGAAAAATCGCTGGTGTCACTATAAAGGTCTTAGTAGTTTTGTACAATCCGTATTAACTTTGGATTTTCAGATAAAACAGGTTTTGCGTCAAGCTACCTCTAAATGAAATTAGATTATTCAGAATATTAAGATGTGACACAATACTACCAATATACCTTATATTTTCAATAGTTTAAACATCATAATTATATCAGTGATATTTTTCCATGCTGTTCTGACTTGCTGTTCATATAAGATCATTCTTATATAAAACAATAAAATATTGTGAGAAAATGAGCTTGAAGATTATTTTTCAGTGCAACAGATAAGTGTTGGCAAGATCGGCTTCTGAAAAATCAAATACTAGACCTCTGTGTGTTGGTTTTTTTCCATAGTAATTTTGAATTAATTTTCTCTTACAGAAAATTAATCCTGCTGAACTACTGAAATGCAGGTCTAGGTAATAATCTGATCTTTATTGGGGACATGCACCAATGCTGACGAAACCTGCCCCACTCCTGCAGTTTTTCAGTGACTCCGATTATTATTCCAATCTCAGCCTGTGATATTCAAAAGCGTATGAGGAGCCACATAAATGTCTCCCCCCGTCCTTGAAGTGCAGTGGGTTAGGTGATGGGATTCTCAAAGCCTTCAAAATTCTTGGCATTCAGGAAAGAAAATGCCACGGCTCAAGTAACAAATATTTGAGTTGCTTTGCAAAGCCACTTCATTAAATTTGACTCCTTAAACAAATTTAATACCAAGTATGATATATTAGTTCTAATTTTTTTTTTTCCAAATCTATACTTTTCAGTGGTCTAATGGTCACTTTTTTAAGAACTTGTGCCCTTGCAAAATACTTTAATTATATAGCATATTCTCAAAAATCCTGGTGTCTAGTATTAACCCTCATGCGGTTTCATGGAAGACATTTTGAGAATTTCGCATCCATCTTGTTCAGCTATGCCTTCTCTAGTATGATTAATGGAGAAATGTGCAAGTTTGAATTCTTCAAATAGCTTTGCAAAATCTCATATTTTTTATTTGTCTATTTTATAGGACATGGAAAAAAAACCCATCACCCCTCAGGGAATTAAAGCACAGTGCTTTAATTATACAATGCCCATTAATGCTAATAAATTTTATGCTAAAGACCTATGCTGTACTAGTGCCAAGTAAAACATAAGTCTCCTTCCTTTTCAAGCCCTGTGCCACACATTGCCTGGACATGCGGTCATTGAAATGAGCTCAGTTGCAATGACAAACATTAGACAAAGATGCAAGATTTCATTTTGATTTTCAATGGCTTCTGTAGGTTGAAATAATGCTAACATTTGATTTTTCAAGTCATCTTTAAAAGTATTCAGACAGGAATAGTGTTAGGTGGCTGACAGAACATATGTGAAATCAAGCAATAATATTTTTCACTGCTGCACTCTTTCTATAATCTGATATAACCTGAGTTCTCTCTGGAAAGATTACTTTGTAATGATACTCTGAAGAATGAGTTTACCAGCTGTATAAGATAAAGCATGCTTGTAACTATTCATAAATCTTGTTTCTTATTTAATTTTCTGCCGTTTTTCTTACCTAAGTCGTTACCTGCAGCCCCATTTATTTATTTATTCATATAACTCTGCTATTAGCAATTCTAGAATTTGACCTCGGAGTAATCTCCTTTTCTCTTGGAATATTCTTGGAAATCAGGCAATCATATCACTCTTGCTCTACGCATTCAAATGTAGCTGTTCTATTTTCCATGGGTGGGATAGAGGAAGAGTTTGGGATTCAGCTTATGAGAATTTGTAGTGACAGGAATGATCAGTAAGTGCATCCGATGGGGAGATGCAGACTTTTTTCACCTCTGCAGTGAGATAACATATAGCTTCTCTTTGTACTAACAAAATGAAAATGTAAGGGTAGTTTGGTCTGGTTGAGAACAGAGACCATATGGACAGAGCTATGCATGAAGAGAATAGTATTTAGGAGGGGCTGAGTGAGGGTTGGACGGCAAAATGCATAAAAAAATTCCCCAAAACCATTTAGATATTGATTGGCTATGAAGAGCTAGAATATGCCTAGACTTAGCAAGAGGGAGGATAGTGGGATCAGCCAAAGGAACGTGAGGAAATTTAATGAAAAATTAATGTGGATTTGTAACTGTGAAACGTTCAAGTTTTTTTCTGATGTTCCTGTTACTTCATCTCAGGTGTAACATGGAGAATAGGAGGTTGGGCTTTGTTTTTTTTATTTTTTTAATAAATTGTTCTGGACTATCCCAATCCCTGTGTAACAATCAGCATTGATGACCTGAAGTAGTAGTTAGTCAAAGGATTGCCAGTTCTGAACTTCATTGGCAGAGCAGTCTTCAGGAGCAGACAGAAGGGAAGAGTGAGGGCTGTGAGGCAGCACCTGGGTTCAGAGTAAGATCTGTGCCACATCCTCACGGGCTGAAGGGCTGAAGGAAAGGGTGGATGAGGGTGAGGACAGGGTGAGCCCGGAGAGCCGGGCTCACTCCCCATGGTGCTCTGCAAGGCACAGGGCCCTTGGGCCTCTTACCTGCCAGCAGTTGTATCTTATCCTCAATCACAAACCTGTCGATTCAGGGTATTAAACACCTTTTTTAGAATGTTTTTGTGTAAAGTTCTCTGTGTTCTCTTTATACTGCATTAATGTTCTTCTGTAAAACTGGAAGACTTTGGCTGAATTTGGGTGCCTCTGTAGAAAAAGCCTCCCATAAGACAAAGAAAAGGTATATTACAAGCAGAGAGTTTGTAAGAATGTTACCTCTTGATGAGCATTAATTATCAGAGCTGGGAGCATTTTGCAAACCTTTCTGATGACTAAAACTGCTTTTACACCTCTGCTTCCTAAATTGCCAATCTGGTGGGAGTTTATGTTATTTTTAGCAGTAGCTTCTTTGGCCACTGAGTCCTAAAGGACTGGAATCATACTTAAAACAATAGTTTTTAATCTTATATGCTGTTGTGAATATCCTTTTTATTTTTAAATTAGTGAGAATCTTGAATTGTCCCAAATCTTCCCACCATCAGTTGGACTTTTCCCCAACTCTCCAACTACTTTCACAGAGAAATCATGTCCTCGCTTTTCCTCCTGCTCCACTTGCCTGCATTCACCTCGCTGCTGCTCCCCTGCTCAGAGGCAGACCTGTTCCAGCTCAGTGAGGAGTGCCAGTCACGACAGCTTAACAAGCCAGAAGTAGTAAACTTGTTATGAAAAGCTGGAAAACTTGGATGTGCCTAGGTGCCAGGCTTTTAAACTCATTGTAACTTTATTAATGACACCCTGGGGGAAGCATCTTTTAATAGAAAACACATTCAAACAGATTTGAGCTAAAAAGCTGGATTTACTTTGTTTTGGTTGCATGAGTACTACGGTGTTATCAGGAGGTGATTTAGAGCAACAGCTATGAACTCTGCTTGGATCATGTTAAACTGAAGGTTCTCCATGACTGAAAGTGTTTTTCTGACTTTATGGGAGCTTTCCCTCTCCTGCCCCTGTAGCACTTTGCACTTTAAAAAGCGGTGTGTGTTAAATAGCATTTGTTGAGCTTACTGAATAAGCAAATATGATTTCACTTTTTCTTGAAACATTCATTCCTGCTCTGCTTTTGAAATTACATGTGTGCCAGTGTGCTATTCTTCTCCCTAGCAGTTTCTACATGAAATCTATTTTCCCTGAAAAAATGGAATCTTTGTGTCTTTGTCTCCTCACTAGCTTTCAGGCATGTTTTGGCAGGGGCTCTGACTGTCGAGGCACTGGAGAGGAGGGGCCTTGCACTCATTTGTCAGCTTTTCTTGCATCTGTAATTTTTGCCCACTCAGCAGTACTGGAGGGGCTTAAAAAAGGGGGAGAACTTGCAGTCGTTGAAAGTCAAACTCTTGAAATTAATTGCTGGACTGTAACAGTTTGGGAAAGAGGTGTGTGTGAGAGAAACAACAAATGCTTTGGCTAAAACCAGCTTTAGCTTTAAGGTTTTACCAACTCTCCATTACATGAAATTGCATGCCTTTTCCCCATACATCTTTACAGGCAATGGTAGTGTGGTTTTATAGATTTTCTCATTGTGTGTTGGTAAACTGGCTTTTCTTAATGATGATGAAAATTTCAACGGTTTTCAATAGCTGGCTGTTTCAACCAACAGCTTAATTTAAAATGTTTAAGTCTTCTCTAACTTTTGTCCTAATCCTCCACTGCAATCTCCCTTTGCAAGCTGGGTGCTTTCATCTCCTTGTGTAATGTAACCAAACAGAAATTAGTTAATTTTTTATTATTAGAAGACGGATCCTTTCATACTAAGGAAAGCATTTTTCCTCTTCAGCTTTTTATGGAATATTAACGTTGATCTCTCCTCCTCGTTTCAGTAGGCTATTTAAGCTCAGGGCTCATACTGTGAGCTGTTAATTAATCAGTGTGACAGATGAAGAAAGTATCCAACTATGAAAGGAAACCTTACTTCAGTGACTAACAATAAGGATGTGAGCCCGAGTGATTTAAAGGATTTTTTTTTTTTTTCTGAATGTGTGATAAGGAGTCTTAAGCTGTTTGAGGTAACGATGGGGTTTTTTTTGCTCAGATTGTGTCTCTGCACAAACATTAAAGGGCTCATCAATATTTTGTCTTGAAAAGTCTAGACAGGAGTTAAAAAGAGCCTCTCCTACAGTTTGAAGAGATCCTGTTTCCCATAATTAATAACAGGAAGCAAGTAAATAAGGCTTTACTGACAAATGAAACTGCAACAGTAACATGTACCCAGAAACATTAGCTCCTAACTGAGAAATGTAGCTGAAGTCTGTTGGGTTTAGTGTACAGGAAAAGATTGCTATGGAGGCACATTAGAGCTTTGTTCATGTCTAATTCAGTTATGTGATAGCAGACTAAAAGTCCAAAAGTAATGATAATGCATTTTAATTATTGTGAGTGATTTGTGACCTTTGTTTACATCTGTGTTACAGTCCAAGAACTCTTCCCCTGTCATTATTTGAAATTCTTTGAACTCAAAAGGAGATTTTCATGTTTATTTAAAAGCTACCAGAAGGCATTTCAGACATTTCCTGGAACAAACTGTATATATGTATTTTAGGAAGATAAGAAATGAAAGGGAACTTGAGGAAAAGCTTTCAATTTTCTTCCTTTTTGAAGAGTGCATTTTCCCTTCAAAGATACCTTTTCAGAAAGTAGTTGGAAACCCTTCCCTCCCCCTCCCCAATTCCTCTCATTAAAATCAGTTAAACAACAAAAGGGGAGTTAGACCTTCATCTCTTCTGTACCAGTGTAAAACCAGAGCAGTGCTGTTTATCTCACTGAGCCGTTAAGTTCATCTCAGTAACTCCACATTACGCAGACAAAAATGCCGTCTTGGCCTTGCCTGCCATGCTTCTAATTTCCCTGGTTCTTTGGGTTACACTGGAGGCGGGGCGGG
>VZTX01016877.1:354347-379546 GCA_013400915.1 Pardalotus punctatus
GGGGGGGGGAGGTTGGAGGGGCAGGAAAAGGAGCAGGTTTCTGTCTGTGTGGCTGGGGGATTGGTTGTTTTCCTAGGGAGCAGCAATGACTGAATGCAATATTCAGAAGTACTGGGAAGCACATTTCACTCTGTGTTTGTACTGGACCTTAAGACTGAGCTTGTTGAATTATGGGTTCGTCTGGCATGTTGACTATATGATACAACTGTGTAATGCAGACTGTTTGTCATCTTGGTGCTGACCTTGAAAAGAGAAGAAAAGTGAATTTGTTTCACTGATTCTTAGATACACTGGACAGAAAATTCCTGCTTTAGCTATTTAATTTACAGTTAACTACTAAATTTTTTCCCCTGTAGGTGAACTTTTGGGCTTTCTACTAAAAATGACAAGATAGGACAAAATAAGCTTTTTTGTGAAGCTGATGTTTTTTCCTCTTCTGTATATTTTAGAAGATTAACAGCCGTTGCTCCATGGAAGCATGGTGATGAATACTAAATAGTCCACCATAAGGCATTTCAGTAGGAATTCAGTAAATTCAAAGATACCCCAACATTGTATTCCACAACTTCTTCCACTGACTGTAGCTTATCTTATGAAAGCAACAGACTATATCCCAAAGGAGGACCCTGTTATTTACGATACCTTGTCAGGTTAAAATGTTTACTGGCAGATATTCTTTAATTTTTTACTGATTAAGTGAGATATTTGAGCACATGTATTTAAACTTAAGCATAGGCTTCTCCCATTTCCCTAAATGAGTTTATATATTTTCATAGTTCATAACTGGACTTCTGCTATCTTCTGAATGCCTTTCCCTCCCCTGCTAAGTACTGAATTCTGTCACCTTGAATCATGCATGCCAATACCTAGCTAGACTTACAGCTTTTAAATGAGACAACCTGTGGAATGTGGTGCTACTTGACACAAGTGCTTGGTTTCTCAGTGAAAATAAATAGCTCAGATGTCACTTCAAATGCCTATTGTAACAGGAAAAAGTCAGAGACAACTGTTGAAGGTGCACTTTCAGGGTAACTATAAGGTATTATGTCAAGTTTTTTCCCTAGCTCAGAACTGTAATAACTCATGAGTTCCTGATTAAGTTTATTATGGAAACAGGGCGTTTTCTTTACCACAGAAAAGTTACCCTACACAGCAAAGCTGTGAAAAAAAATCACATATTTTTTCATTTTGGACCTTTGAAAATCGTGTGTCTAGATCTATTACGTGTAACATATAGGGTTAGAAATTTTTTCTAATTACAAAGAAAACAATATACAAGTCTCTTTAATAACAAACTCCAGTATCTTCAATTTCACATCCGAGAAAGTATTCTTATATTGAGCTTAATCTTTGTATTCAGCTTTTGATGTGTGTTTTGCATTAAAAAAGGTGGAAATTTCCATGTTTAGGGTCCTTTTAGAAAGAAAGGTGATCCATCTGTGGACAGTTTGAATTGTTTGAATTGTCAGATTATATATTACCAGTGCTGTGTGCACTGATACATGTAGATTGTTTAAATGCATATTTCAAAGAGATTAATGACTATAGTAAATAGTACACTAATGTAAAGTTCCTGATAGAACCTCAATTTAATCTGAAAGGTGCTGATATGGAAAGCTACAGTCCTAACTGGGCTAAGTATGGGTGGCAAAATTTTGCTATCTTTAATCTTATAGTAGATAGTTTCCAAGTGAAACTCCTGATAACTAGCAGTTTCTGGGATATTATCTAGATTTCCTGTTTATTTTATGTGGTATTGTAAGTATCATCTTGTACCTTTTTCCAAATGAATGAAGACTGTTTTTAATAGGGTCTTATCTAAATCCTACTCTGTTAAAGTCACAAGGTTCAAAGAAACTGTTGGTACCCGGATTATAACTCACCTTTTAATGAAGTCTTTCTTTTTGTCCTCTACAATTTTTAATAACTTTTAGCATGCTTTTCTTTGTGTGCATGCTTCTGATTGGACCTGGTTCATCCCTTTTCCCCCATTTTTAAATATTATCTAACTTTAGGGTAAAGATTTATTTCTGATTGAGTCTTAGGCTCCTTATAAGAAACCTAACTAGAAGAAAGTAAAGGAAAATTAAATTGCATTCAACTTCAAATATTCAAGTTTCTAATTACATTCCAGACTATTATTTAAGTATTCTAAGGATCTGTTTTTATGGTGCTTCACATTTAGTGTGGGAAGTCTTTTGAAAATCCCTTTAATTCACAGAAGTTGGGAAGCTCTGCTTGTTTCTTTTGAGCAATAAACTTACTTTGGCATACAATTTAAAGAAGATATTCCTATTCATTCTCCTTTTAAATTAAATAATGCCTTGTATGGGTGAAAATACTGTAAATTACTGTGAAGGTGTTAAAGTGGAAGCAAGCAGATGGATAAAGACGTAAAGAATTTGCCCCAAAGCCCCTTTTAGCATGACTGCTATTTGCTGTCTCTTGGAAAGTTTGCCCTACTGTGTGCAGAAGCTCTCCAGGCTATCAGGGAGTAGAACAGAAGTGAAATAGAAAAACTGTTCTGAACTGCCATCAGGTAATAAAACCTGTGGATTGCCAATAGGATATGTGAATTCAGGCATTTAATTTTCAAAGGTGTTCACTTTAGAGATTCAATTAAAAAAGAGGTTTAGACTTTGAGTTTCTCCTTTGTAAAATAAGGAACAGGAGATACCTGCTAACATTAGAAAAAGGCTTTGAAAGGGACAGACGCTTGTTGCTGCATTTATTTCAGCAGAAAGAGTTGACTGATGCTGTTGAGTGGAGAGAGCTCCTGGCTCTCCCAAGAGTTTCTGTCATACATCCTACAAGGGGCTCAGAAGGAGGAGCAATGCTCTGAGGGTCCTCACTGTGCTCTTGCCTCCATGACAGGCAATACTGGAGTA
The DNA here is from genome assembly GCA_013400915.1 of Pardalotus punctatus. Taxonomy (NCBI): domain Eukaryota; kingdom Metazoa; phylum Chordata; class Aves; order Passeriformes; family Pardalotidae; genus Pardalotus; species Pardalotus punctatus. The sequence goes on from VZTX01016877.1 coordinate 357,236, forward strand.
AAAAATGGAGACAAATTCCAAGACTTCAAATGCAGATTCTGGAAGTTAAAACTTTTGCTTTACACACAACAGTAATTGAAAAACAAAACAAAAGTAAGATTTCCTGTAATGCCATCTTCAACCATTAGAAACTCAAATACACCACTGTAATCTGAGGAAGAAGTAGTGCAGTTGCATCTTTGTTTGGCAGCAGAGGAATAAGGGAACACCTGCTGCTGCTATTTCTCGATGTCCTAGTTTAAATTCAGGCTCACCTAATCAATGTGCCTCATGTTGTCATTCTGTTTAACACAGCTACCTGTATTTTCTTGAAAAGTTGGGGGATAGTAATATGAGAGGATAAAACTGGATTTTTATTTATTTATGTAAATGCTCTCATAAAGACTTTTGTAACCACCTTAGGCTGCACCTTTCCAGAAGCATTATTTCTCCCAGGTGACCTAAAGATAATGTGATTAGTTAAATAAATGGATTTTTGGCTTTTTTTAATGAAGCATATAGGGATATAGAATAAAAGTCAGTGAAACTTTCCCCTTCCACTGCTTTTTCCCCTAAAGGAGATAATTTTCCATTCTCACAAAGAACAAGTACTGTTCTCTTTTGTAAGTATCTAGTGCTTTTTCTTTTCTTTCTTTTTTAAAGTTCTCATTTTTTACTAGACTATATTATTGAAATATGTGTAGTAGAAACTTTCATTTATGGTACAGGAAGGGAGTTTTGTTTAAGGACTTTTACACTTTATTTTGCCAGGCTCTGGACAGTACTTTTTCTCTGAACAAAGTTATTATAGGAAGTGGGATAGTATGGCAAACTTGTTTCATAAGTATATAATATGTCAAATAATATTTCGGTCCATGCAGTGAGTCTTGGATTTTTAAAGTAGTATGGTATACAATACCTCATATTACTAATTAAATTAGCATATATAGACATTAACATTTAAATACTTCTTGCCTTCAGGTTAGGACATGTAGTACTTGTCAATGTTTCTTCTCCACCTTGTTTCAGAGTTTCAATCTGCTCTTCACCTGCAGTAAGGCCATGATTGGGACACTGTGGGGGTGTTTATTGCAGTTCTGGCAGGTTGAAGGAATTTGACCTTTCGTTTGTTCCTCCACCACAAGCTGCACCGATAAAGGCAGCAGAGCAGTGCATGCCCTGGGCTGTGTTGCTGCTGCAGGTACTACAGCCTGGCTAGAGGTGTTGGCTCTCTAAAGAGGTTTTAACAGTACATTTTAATTCTTTGCAACTAGGAAGAAAACTTTTAAATAACTCTCTATCCAGCAAAAACATTTTGCCTCGTGGTGCTGAGGCTGATGCTCACATCGCAGAAGAGTGCTTTGACTCTGCATTTTGAATGCTTCTAGACAAAATTTCTCTCTGCAAAGACAAGTAGTACTTAGTGAACTGAGACCTCCTTTGTGTTTCTTTTGTTACTCTTTTTGATTGACTGTTGAAACCATTTTTCCTCTTAATCACTAAAAGATGCAGAATTACGTATTCATTTCTTTAAAAGTGTTACACTGATCCTCCTGCCTTAAAATGTGTAGAGAACCTTCTGCAAAAATCCACCTAAAGAAAATATCAACAGCCTAAAGTACCAGAATTATTTGAAGTATATAAACTAGTGTGCATTAATGTTTTACTGGTGTTTGGCTTTGTTTGTTGGAGAGGCTTTTGTGGGGTTTTCAGTTGTTTGTTTTAATCTGGAGATGTCTAACCTTGATGAGACTCCCATAAAAACAAGAAATTTTAGTCAGTCTCTGCCTTCTAATCCCAAGCATGCTGCCGTGTACTTGACCTTTGTGTCTCTTTTTAATTACATAAACCTTTCTAATTTAATGGGACTTTGTAAAGAAATAACTATCTTTTGTTGGACAGGGTTTGTTTTTTTTTATAATACTGTAATAAGCAAACCAGCATTTTTACTTTTGAGGCACATTTTTTTTAACGCTTTTCGTAGTGTTATAAATCAACAAAAGCAAGCCCAGCACATGATTCACAGTGAGAAATTTCTCTTAAACTAAATATGATGGTAGCTCAAAATACTTAGAGGTTTTGAACTGGTATTTTTTTATTCATTCCACAACTCAAATGGATAAATCTTTGCAGACCCTCTGAAACATTTCCTCCTTTTCTTTTCTTTCTTTCTTTTTTTTCTTATTTTTAGTGCATACCTTGCCTTTTTTAAAATGGGAGATGAAGGCTGTGGTAGTAGCCACTTCTGCTGAATTCTTGTGAAACATGGGAGTTTTCTCCATAAGAAAACTGCAATCCATACACGACATCCAAATGGCACACTTGTATGGCTTGGAAAATGGAAGCCTGCAATAATTTTGATAAAGGCTGAAGAAGTTTATCAAGAAGAGCAGCATCTCTTTAACACTCTTATCTACAGCACCACGATGAAAGTTTCAAAGGCCTGGCAAAAGGGTGTCTGGTACTTTTGTCAGCTGTGCATTTTCTTCTCAGCTTTGGTCATAAGCAGAGGCTGAGAGGGTCTTTATCTTGTCTGGCTTGTTACAGGTGTCACCCATTTTGGGATGGCAGGATCTTCTGGCAGCAGAATTATTTTAAAAAGAGAGCTGAATCTCATTTGTTTTCTTCCCCACCACAAATTGCACTAATCAAAGTCCAAAAGTCATCCTTCCCCTCCCATGAATAAATTTGCATAACTCATAGCAATTGCAATTCTCTATTAAACACCTAAAAAATAGATTTGGATCTGGGATTGTGATAAAACTACTTTTTCTGGAGAACTGGGCTTAGGGCATTTTTATGTTTCATAAAATGGTTTTACTGGGTGAAGTAAAAAATATTACATTGGAAAAGTTGGCATAAGTAGTAGTACTTGTCCAAAAATGGACTAAAAACTTTTTACTAGAAATTATTTAGGTTGGTACTGTTGCACATTAGATTGCTTGCAAATTTCCCCACAGATTTTGTATTTAGTTCTGTCTTGAGTTGTTAATTATGTCAAGCAACTTTGAGGTACTTCTGGCCCACGACATTAAGAACTAAGTAACTTAGTGGGCGGCCATGTTGTCATGCTTGCATGAGGGTGAGATAAAGTAGCATTACTCAGTATGTTGAATACATGTGACCACTGAATGCTAGATTGTTAATTTATACACAGTCCTTCACATAAAGAAATGAATCACTGTATACCATTCATTGCTATTTTTTTTTTAACTGGCAAACTGATAAATACTTCATGACCACAGGTAAGCAGAAAACTCACTTTTTCCAGCCTACAAAATTTTGAGTTCAAAACTAGTCCTGTTCTACTTTAAATTTCAGTGAAATTTAGGAAGAATTAAGAGATCTGTCTAAAATAGTTGGTTTACTGCTAAATGCGAAACAACTATTTTGGAGTGAGTGTGTCTGTTTTTTGACTATAAATTCCCTTTTAATCCCTGGAAATGTTTTCTGAAGGAGTTTTCTTTAAAAATGGTACAACTCCACATGAAGTTTAACTTTATGAATCACCATCTTCCAGCTTGACAGAAAAGCCGATATTCAAAGACTGCAGTACTTGTGAATTAGGAGTCAAACACGAAGTGAAATCTTCTTACGTTTTTGGTGAGAAGTGGCACTTGATCCTTGAGGCAAAGAAATTCACTTCAACCTACATGACACATCACATCACATTACGAGCAAGTGCACTGGCAGGGCTATAAGATGAAATGCCATTTTCTGTTAAGTTAAAAGTAGGACACATTTTTTCCATTTCTGAGAGTTCTATCACTTCATATAGTTGCTTTTGGAAATGAAAAATGGCAACAGTCCTGTACAGAAGTGGTCTATGAATTACAGAAAAGCAGCTTATGCTGAGTAGTGTGGCACAAGAAGATGCCAAGCATTTCATGAGGAGAGAGTGCAGCACAGTCATGTGGACATTACAGAGCCCACAAAATTTAGTTATGCTAAGTCTCTTATTCTTAAATACAGAGGAGGATGAATAAAATATAATGATGGTTATTTTTTAATTTTAGCAGGCTTAACAAATATAGTGACCATATAGGTGATCAATATACTTACAGAACCGGTACAATAAGTAGGGAGAGAAAGAGATCATATGGGGGGTTTGTTAACTTCATGTTTTCATCAGTATCCTGATCTAAATTACTGCTGCTAGGCTTTGAGGGTGATATAAAACTGTGTGTGTTATATACCATACTGAATTACCTAGACCTCTCTGTTACTGTATAGCAGTGTCCAAAAGATTGTCTGCTTTGGTTTATAGTAGGGTGAATAAAGGAAATAATTCTAACAGAGCTTATCACAACTTGGGAATCGGGGAATAAATAAAGAGGAGTTTCTCATGTTACATCATTTTCAGTCTGAACAGGAGCCCAGATGAACCTGGGTGTCCTGCTGGCTTCACCAGTGGCTTGGATTTTCCTTAAGGAAGCTTATAAAAATGTTTTCATCTATACTAATGGGTTTTGTTTCATTGTCATTCTTGTGTTTACATTGGAATTGTGTTCTACATATAGATAAAAGCAACTATAAGGCCATAGAGGTGGTGGAATGAATGAAGAGAATTTTATTCTTTGCACTATAGTTTGGTAAATTGCCTTGTTTTAAGATTTTTGTTGTTATTTCAATAGCTTTGACACAATTTTATTTTCTAGAGTTCAAATCAGTGAAAAAAGAACAACAAAGACTTCAAACCAAGAAATATGCTTCAGTGAGGACTGTAACCCTAGCTCACAAAAGCTTTTGCTTATAATAATAAAGACTGGAGTTGTAATTAGCTTTTTTGGAGTGTTTTTCACTCCAGCTGCACTAGACAATACTCTGACTTGTAGTTAATACATACAGACATATCTACTTATTTTCCTTTGCATTGCAGCATGTGTACTTCCCTAATTGGCAGCTTGCCATTTATATGTGGAAAACAAGATTGTATTAGCAAGAGGGAGAGACTGAGATATCAAATGTCTGCAGTGCACAAATATCTGAGTTAGATTACTGAAAGGAGAAGAGATTTAAGATTGAATTCAGTTATTTGGATGATAATGCACTTAGATCCTCCAGATGGCTAAACATGACTACCAAACAATCGAAGTCCAAATTAGACTGCCACTGCAAAGTTTTACTTTAGGACCACACATTATATTCATTAAATGTAGAATTTATGTAGATATTCACAAAGAGTAGATAGATTCAATAGAGCAACTTATGTTTTCTCTTAATAGTGAAACTTATGTCAAACTGTTGAGATACTCTTCTCCCCTAAGGAAGGATGATATTGTGAAGGCATTCTACTTTATTTTTGGGACGTTAAACATCATAGATAGGAGCAAGATGACTGAATAAAATGTTCTAGAAAATAAATTCACCTTACTCCATCAAAGAAATAAAAAAATGGCATTAATATCCCACATTTTTTGTAAATTAGAGAACTGATGTAATAACAAGAGCTCTATCAGGCACTGTATCACTGCCCTTCTAAATGGATGTATTGCTAATCTTATTGAGGATCACTTGGCACCAATTTCATATTGTCTAGCTAGGCCAGCACAGTCTATCTTGCAGTAAAGCATTAAAATCAATTCTATCTCCCTGGGAAAGTCTTGCTATGTCTTCGAATTTCTCTTGCTACATCTTAAGTGAAATTGATCGTGAGTAGAACCAACTGTAATTCTCGATCTTGTCTGAGAGGTCAAACTTTCCACTATAAGAAGTCAGGTAGAACAAAGTGCTTAAATGGAACCAACAAATTTTAACTAACTAACTAACCTAAATTCTAGAAGACAGGATTTTAGTTCTTATTAAGCATGGATCTTGCATTTTTGAAGCCATTCATGGCTTAAGGGCACAGAAATATAATATATTTTTTAAATGCTTTCAGGCAGACTCAGTTTAGGACTTCAGTTTCCTTAAGTTCCTTTTGTCAGTGTCACTTTTTCTCTATAGCATATGACAAGTGCTTGTAGTAATTCAGGTGTTTCAGATGGATTACATGCTGAAAAGTATTGTGTGTTTTGTGCCTGCCAACATAAGGAACTGAATGAATGGGTTTTGAGTACTCAAAAGCAGTGCCTTTCTAGACAGAGTACTTGAATTAGACAAACACACTCTGAAGACTTTCTGACACAAGCTGTCTTCTATAGCTTGCATAAATCTGTGCTCAACTAGAATTACTTGAAAAGAGCTGACACAAGTACTGCCAAATGAAACAAACAATTCTCTTAGTTCTGTGAAAATAAGGTGGTCATCAATGAACACAGTCATTACTATATTAATGATTTAATTATTAAAGGTGATAGGAGCAGTACAACACTCTTAAAACCAGCAAAGTTTGCCTTTTCTATTGCAGTCTTGCATTTTATTGTTCTCATCGTGAATTTAGGAAGTTCAGTAGCTTCCCTTGATGTAATCATCTAGAGGTGACACTGTTCAATGCATATAATCCATTGTCTTAACAGTCTGTATGATGGCCACAGATTTTAGAAGCATTTCCAACTGATACAGCTAGCCTTCAACCCAGCTTTGCTGGGAACTTATCCAGTTTGCCACACAGGAATTCATTCACTTCCATAAATTTGAGCATATCTTTTTGTCCTTTGCCCTTTCTGTTTATTAAATACAGTAGCCCTGAGCCTCTAGATAGATTTTGTCAACTGAAACACAGCAGGTAAACCAGGCAAAGAAATTTTCCATACCACACAATGTTATACAGCACCAACAGTAGCCTTTTAAATACTTTTGATTTAGGTGTTTTTTGTGAAAATCCTGATGTCATGTGATCCACACATCTAACTTGCTTCAGCCTTTGAGCTGGCTGGTAATTATTGTGGTGCTAAATAAAACATTCATTTCAACAGAGTTCAGAAGAAGTTGGATGGTGTAATTGCCTTTATCACTATTCACAGGATTCTTTGTCTTTTCTCATCAGCAAGTCTATAATGTCCTGTTACACAGCTCTGACTCTGGCCTCACAGTTTTGAGGACAAACTAGTCACTCTTCATGATCCATTGCCAGAGACTTAAAGCATGTTTGCCCTGCTTCATTCCACTAAAAAGGTGATTTCCTCCAAAATATCTATATTTACCTCCCCATCTTCTTACCCTCGCAGGTAAAATCTTTTACAGCTGCTTTTATTAGGTGGCTTAAGGGACAGCTAGCAAATATTTAAATTCCTGCTTACGCTTGAAGTTTATGTAATTCTCTTTCATTCTGGAATCAGTTTTTATTGAGATTTCATAACAAGCCACTTGTATTTGTTTGTACTAGGGATCCTTTAAGAAATACAAAAAATACCTGTTAGAATCAGTGTTGCAGGACCATGGGTCAATTATCCTTATGAAGAAATAAATGTGAAAAAACTGTTTGAATGATAAATGTTATTAACTGAAACTTGAATTTTAATTCAAGAGTATATAGAGAAATGAGATGTTCTTTCAGCATCATTGAGACAGATTAGTGCTGGTCTGTTGAAGAAAACACAGTTTAATTTGGAGAGATTTTTTAGATTTTGTTAGTGTCAGTGAAATGTAGAGTAACCAACTCTGGAAGGCAAAAGTGCCGAACTTCCACTTGCCTCATAGCAAACTTCTGCTTTTGTTTTTAATAAGTCTGGAAGTAATTTGAGTATGAAAATAATGAGTATTCTCATGAAAAATCTGTTTAGTGCTGCTTTTAGCTGTCATGTTTAGGAAATATGTTCTTGATTTATCAAGATAGGTGTTCTGGTAGGTAACAATAGGAATGGCACTATATGAGGGTGATATTGTCTCCTTGTTCTTGGAGCAGGGTGAAATGTAAGGCTTCTGAGGCTATGGGAAATGAGTTTTCAGTACACAAAATGTTTTGACTTTTAGTTAAAAGATTGAGTTCTCTAGTGCCACCATCTTTTAAAGATTAAATCCGCATGGCACTATATGGAATACAATATCCATTGTTCATACTTCTTGAATGACTTGGAATCATGTGTTAACATGATGAAACCAGATGGGATGCTCAAACACTAAACTCCATTCAGTGGTAGCCAGATGTCTTTCCTGGAGGGTGGGGGAGGGATTCTCCAAATAGAAATTTCAGAAAAGACAGCAACTCTCAAATTCTGAGCAATTTATTCAAGTGATTGATAAGTTATATTCATTATTCAGCAACTGCTTATCTGTTTTTAGGTAAGCTTGATCTTTTGTCTTTGCTCCTGTCTTTAGATATGGATGTATTACTTGATCCAAAATGTTTGTTGTCCCCCACCCCCAGCCCCCATTTCCCCCTTAAATAAGGAAGTAAATGTAAAATTAACTTGGCAAGCATGCTGGGAGATACAGGATTTGCTTTTGTGGCTCAACTAACATCTTACAAAAAAAAGTGGAAAAAGAGGGCAGCAGAGAACAAAACAGGAAAGTCAAAAGCAAAGCTGCAGAATGTAGTACTAAATGAAAAAAAGTTTATTGAATGGTTAGCAGTTGCTCAAAATTTGTATCTCTAGATTAGATTAACAAATCTAGATTAGATTAACAAATGTTTCGAACATGAGCCAGATATATCTGCAGTTACATTTGCATAAAATTAATGGATATCTTCTTGTGTCTTAAAAAATAAACCAAAACAAAACCTCTTCAGTTGTGCTACCTTTGACCCTTAGAAAAATTCCACTACAGTGGGTTTGCAGCACTGTGGAGAGACTGTAAATATGTTTAGACAGGTGGTACAGTCTGAGGCCTTCTTTAAGGAAATGGAAAACAATACAGAAGGTCTTCATTTAGAAATGTTCTCATATAATGAAGTATGCCCAATATCTTTCAGTGCAGAATGCCTTTTCCAGTGAATCTCACTGCTTGTGATTAAATAAAGTATGAGTTTTCAAACAGAACAATTGAGAAGCAGTTTCCCCCACATTTCTCTTTCATGCTATCTTAACATCACTTATTTTACATTTGTGCAGTAAAAGAAATGACAGCCAAGTTAAGTTTCTAAATTTAAAACTACTGGATGACAAATCTTTGGCAAGGAGGGATGCACAATTCTAGTCTTCATTATGCTTGCCACCTCCTGTTGTAGAGAGCTGAGGGAAAAAGGAGCAGGAAGCTCATTAAGATCTTGTAGCCAAAGGCCAAAACCCCCTCTCCCATAAAAGTCTCAAATTTTCTTGACTGTCTCCTCTTCCTCTGCAATGTCCAAAACATGCAGTGAATCCCGAGGGCATCCAGCAGGAAATCATTGCTGTCTGTTCTGCGTAAATCCCAAAGAAGGAAAGAAAAGGACACGATATAGGCACTACATAGTGAGTTACCCATCAGAGAGGCATTGGAGGAGGACAGAGTAGGGACCTGGTTCTTAATACGATAAAATGTTTGGAATTCTGCCAAGTCCCACTGGTCCTTTCACTGGCCTTGATGTCCTCACAACCTGTGAATGCAAAGCATCTTCCTCCTTTCTCCAGGGGCGTGTTGGAAACACAATGGAGGCCTAACCCACTGAAACCTGCTGGGATTGATCCTAAATGGGGCTCCCTGTGCTGTTGCTGCAAGTGCATAGCCATCTCCTCAGAGAAACAACTCAGTTGTGCATCTAAGAAATAGATACAGAACTTGATACAAATACTCTGTTAGTCCCTGTTCCCTTTGAACTATCTCTTAAAGTTCAGAATTTTTTTGTGGTACAAATTTAAAGCAGTATTTTAGCAAAAAACTTCTTGATTCCTCCTTGAAAAGGACAGGAACTTCATCAGCTTTTTCAGTAACTTAGGTTTCACTTCCTTCATTAGCATGACGATAGACTTTAATTTTTTTCATGGAAAAGATCTTAAGTTACCCCAAATTAAATGCAGAGTCTGAAAAATTCAGCTAGAATACTGATACTGAAAGAATAGTCCTGATTAATGATTCTCTAGATGAAGTTATTTAAAATTTATTTCCTGAATGCAAGTAGAAAACTGGCATAGGATAGTGGTTAGAGGGATATTTTCTCCTCTTAAAAAAATTTTTTTTAAAAATCCATAAACAAAAAAACCCTCACAAAATAAATGTTTTGTGGATTTAACCATAAAATACAGCAGTAAAACTTGATAATTGTAAACAAATACAACTAAAAAAATAAAGTTGCCAATGAGGTGAGGAAAGAGGAAGCCTGGCTTTACAAGCAAAATGTCAGATGAATCCCAGAGACTGAAAACACCCATGTCCTATAATTTGACTTAGTGAAATTTCATGAGGCTCTGCTTGCTTTGCTGTACTATTTTGTGTTTTGAGGAAATAACGACTAATCAGAAACTAAGAAGCTAATCAGATTGCAACCTGGTTATTTTTGAGGTTTCCACAATAATGAAAATGTAGATTGGAAGTCCTAATCTTTCTTGTGTCAATTTAATGAAAGTACTTCTGTATCTTCAAACTGCTCCATAAAAAGGCACTATTTTACTTGCATTTATTCTTTTAAGTAAAATTTTTAAAACTCTCATTGTATCTAGAGTAATGACTTGTATTTATGTAACCAGTTCCAATTTTTACATCTTTACATTTTGATGTTTGCAGAGGAATAGAGCGATTCAGGGCGGGGTTGTTTAGAGAAGCAGATTGGATGGGGGTAGAAGAGTTGGGTAAGAAGCTGTTAATCAGCAAATGCATTTCACAAGAGGAATCTGTCTCTAGTCCTAGAATTTTGTGAATTGATGCTCTGAAGCAAACCTGAGCTCTGGTCCTGACTATGCAGAGAATCTGGAAGGAAGAATGATTTCCCTTCCTTGCCTCTGATATATTAGGAAATCATCTACTTGAAGAAAACAGGGGTTTTTTAAGTGTTATGCAAGACTGGACTATTACGTAAGAATTACAGAAGGAGACACCTGGTTGGTTGGGGTTTTTTTGTTAGGGCTTTTTTCGACTGACATGAAAAATAGTAATAATGAAGCACAATTCAAAGATATTTTGCTTTAATTTCCCTTTTTCAGGTAAGATGTGTAGTGAAGGCACTAGGAATGACTGTAAATTAGAGGATGAGGGAAACATATTCGCAGGAAAAAGAAGGTTCAGTGGACAATTTTCTGTAATTTAGGTGCACGTATTGCACATAGGAGAGACTGGTAATTCATAAGACTAAATTAATCAAGGCACAAGAATCGTTCCTATTTCTGCCATGCTATTTTTTTCAGCAGATTTAGTATGCTATCTGACAATTGTAACAAATCAGTTTAGAATTTTCAGAGAATAAGACTGTGTCTCTTCTGAAAGCCATGATTTTGATGTTCCAAAATCACAGAAAATGAATTTGTATTTTTGGTAATCCAGTTTTTCTTTACTTAAATTAGAAACTTGACTAATTTCAGTTTTATTCATATTTATATTTGTAAATAATTTTAATGTCAGTCATTTGCAAACATTGCAAAAACTTCATCTTAGTTTGTAGCCCTGAATAATATTAAAATAGCCAGCTAAAGCAAGATAAATTAAACCACTTTTCTATATGGAGAATTTTGAAGTTCTTGGAGTGAAGGACCCAAATGGCTGCTTCCACTGATAAACAGCAGACTAAATGTGATGATCTTGATCTTGGTGAGTTAGTAGGTGAAAACAGTGTGAAAATTTACTTAATTCTGTTTATTTGAAGTCCAACTCTTCAGTGCTAGGTGTTTCCTTCACAGAAACAATGTCTGTTTTCAGTCTGCAGAAGTAGTTGAATTCTCAGCTGTGCAAAAAATACGATTATGACAAGTACACTTGACCTTCAGTGAAATTAAGGAGAGTACCACCTGCACTAAATATGTCTTGTAAACAGTGTTGGGAGCAAAGGGATACAGTCTGGCTAAAAATCAAATCCAGTTGCATAGCTCACTGCAATAATAACATTTCAGGTTTTTAAAGTTTTGACTTCTAATTGTACCCTACTCTTAAACAAGGAGTGTTGATGAGTTGTTAGCAGCTGCACGGTGAACAGGAGCAGTCTTTGTGCTGAGATAAAGCTGCCCAGCTCTAGAAACAGTCTGTCATGCAGCAAACAACTTTTTTATTTATTTTTTATTATTCTCTTGTAGTCGCAGTATTACAAATTAAATTGAAGAACATAAGAAAACTGTTTCAGGACACAATCCCCAGAATGTTTTGACCCCTTGATCTGTGCCTACTCCTGGAATATACTGCTATATTAAGGTCCATGTTCTGTTTTAAAGAAAAATCTCCCCCAAAATCAAACCCCTTAAAATTATCTAGATAATGAAGATGGCCTAAGCTAATTTTTATTTAGCAATGTCACAGGAAAACACCAAGATACTCTATTAGAAAGGCCTGTAAGCAGTATATGCAGTTTAGCATATCTGAAAGGCAATCCAGTAAAACAAATGTTTTAGCCCAGATGCAAACACATCTCTGTCGTAGACATTCCCTAAATTTGAACCCTCATCTGATCTTTTTTTATGCAAGTCTCACCTTGAAGAAATGCTATACATAGAAGATTTGTTATCCTGGGGTATTTTGGCTAGACAGTTCTGACTCGTAGAGTTTTCTATAAAGCCTATCTGCTCCTATTCACCCCTTTTAAACCAATCCTTTTCCTCCTTTCTTTTCCTTCAGTTTAATGAACATTTCTCAACATAGCTTAATGAGAAAGGAATGTGGAGAAGTCAGTCAGTTATTTGAAAGTTTTAAATTTCCAAACCATAATTTTTAAATTTTTGGGGACATATCTAGCTAGTATAGATCACAAAGTGCAAGAACCTTGACTGGACAGTCTTGGATTTCCAGTAAGCTTTATGCCACAGTAGAAGGGTGAATTTTAGTACCTGGTATTATACAGTGAAAACCATCTTCAATGCCAGGTCTAACCCAAAGAAGCCAGAAGTCCGGCAGCATAGTGTGGATGGGGAAAATGGGCTCCCTGCCCACAGTGGCAGGAAATGCCCACAGTGTACTTTCCAGAAAAACCTCGAAATCTCAAGTGGTCTTGAAGATGGATGGTACCCAGCTTACACTTTCTTGTCAGCAAAGTTAAATTCTAAGACTGCAAAATCTTAGCAACCATCTCCTAAATATAAAGCATAGAGAAATAATTACGTATGTGTGTGCTGTCTTTTATATTACCTTCATTACTGACAACTGTAGAATTTATAGATCTAATAAACTCTTTACTTTTGTAAAATAAAATTGAAATTCTACAGACCTTATGTAGTTTAGCTCTTTTTATTATTAGTTTCTAAAACTGCTGTTTTTCTTTAAAATTTATATCAGTCCCAATATAATTAATAATTGTACAAGAAATCAATTTTTTTTCCTGAGGAAAGTAAGCTGTAGTGCCTTGACTGTCTTGTAGCAATGGGTTCTGTTTTTTCCTTCCATTTCCATAGCAAAGAGAATTAATTTAAGAGAGATCAATAGCGTTGCCGGCATACGTTGCATACTCTTGGTATTATTCACAGTGCTGTGGAGTATGAGATGAGTTTATACTTAATCTTGTATCTTGTGGTATAGAATTATGTAAATTACACACCCTTACAAAGAAGCTTTTGTTTTTATTAATTTAATGCAGTAATACTAATAAGGGAAAATGTGTAAAACAAATCATTGTGTGTACTTAGGATAAAAAAAATGTGCTAACCCTTGATATTGGGAGGGCGTAATGGATGTGTGAAGTGCTCTGTGCACTTTGCAGTATGTGCAACCTGCAAAAACTTTCCAATAATGTTAAAGCACTTGCAAAAATGTTGCACCTGGAGCAGGGAGGAGTGAAGAGGGCAAAGGTCAGCATTAGGCATTAAGACACTGACTAAACAGACTTTACACTCGGTGAAAAGTCCAGACAACCCCTGCAGTGTCATCTTACAACTCTGGTTTTCTTCTTTTCAGGACATAGTAATCCATAAATACACTCAAGTCACCAGCAGCTTAGCTCTTCCCCCGCTTCTCCCCCTTTTTAACTCTCCTTTCATTTATAATTCTTACATAAAGATCTGAATTTTTAACCCTTTCCAAGTCTTTTAATCAACCTTGGGAACTGCTTTTCTTCACTGTTGTCATTTCACTAGACTTATCTTTTTAAATCCTTTTCTTTGCAAATTTTTCTCTTAGAAAAAAGGTTTCAAATAAGCAAAAAAAAAAGAAAATGCTCGAAAACAGTGGTACAAACTCATTGTACGGGTAAGACAAGACATTCTGGGAAATTTTCAGATTTTTATTTCCAAACAAAGGTATTTATTAAACTCTGTAAACTACTTAAAAGCAGTCTTTGTTTCTGAAGCTTATTAACCAGACACTCTATGTAAAATATCTCATGTGATGTAATATAAAATTTGTTTCTACAACTATTTCTGAGCTTGTTTGGATAGATGAAACCAGTTTCAGCTGAGACGCTGCAAGAAAAGAATCATCTTTCTTGGCACTGTTGTTTTTTTTAATCAAACAGAGGAAAACCTCATCCATTTCTCTAAACTGAAAAAATGCAGAGGTAAAACAAAGAGGTGTTTGTACTTTTATCATACAATTAAGTCTTTCAGTTTTACATCTATTACACTTAGTAGATGAAAGCATGAGACCAAACTGATTTTAATCATTTTATCTGATCCCATTTTCCACATCCTATGGCTTAGGAGACTGGATAGATTCCTAATATAGTCTGGAGCATTGACAGTAAAAATAGGCTGGTGAAATACAGCCCATCAGTTGCATGTAACTGTGCACATTTTGCTCACTTCCTCTCCTTGTTCTGAGCACTGCGTGAGGCTGTACTTCCATGCAGGATATCTTCCTCTCACCCACTTTTCACTACCTTACCCTTTCTGCAAACCTGCCGAGATGTTCAGCAGGTCTGTTTCATTACCTTTTTCATTAATTTTTACATCTTGCGAGCAACACTGACACAAGATAGCAGAAAATCTGAGGTTTTTTTTTTCATATTGTGCATGAATATCAATTAGTAAAAACATTAATCAGAAAATGTTTTGTGTTTTTTTTGTTGTTGTTGTACACAGAGATCCCTTATATTTATTCAGGGAAGGAAAACAAAGTTTCCAGTTCCATATGTGTGACGTGGTCATTACTTAGTCACAAAATCATGGCCTGGAAAGGTTTCGTGTCAAGTCTCTTGGCCAGTGCAGGCTCACTGATTTTTGTTCCTGTCCAATGATTTTTAGCGTTGCTACTGAAGGGTTTCGAACTTGGTCTGTTCAGTGGCAGGAATCAAAGAACCATCAATAGAAAGGTGAATGTGGCAGCACAATTTAATGGGTGCAGAACCCAGCAGAGGTATTTACTTTCCAGGGCAATGTGCTCTGTAGAAATTAAAGACCTGTTTCAGCATGATGCTTTGAGCACATGCTGAACTTGGAGGATGGAAGTGGTTCGCTCGGTGGCCTTCAGGCTTCAGAAGTAAGAATACGCTCGACGCCATTCCAAGATCAGCTCCTTGGTGCAGAATGCCAGAGGCACTGGGTGTCTAGGGCCAGGTTTGAACTCTGGTCACGCAGTGCAGCATTTAACCTGCACTCAGTGTCACTGGTACCGTGGGACAGCCTGTTAAATACACTGTTATGAAAGTCAGCATTTCAGTGGAAGGCCTTGCATGAATTTTGAATCTAGTGCATCTTTACAGCGGGAACAGTATCGTCCATTTGTCCTATATTCTGATGTTTTGTTGCAGGTTAGTAAAAAATAAGAAATGAATGTTCAAATACATGAAGAACTTTAGAAAAATAATCTAGAACTGAATGATGCTGATCTCTTGAGAAAGAGGCTTTGTATCTTGTCTTTTTGTATCTTTCTTGTTTTAGAAATACCACACCAAAAATGTCTGACTTAATAACAAAAACAAAACACCATTGTTCTGTCTAGTATTTTATGTTGTTTTCAAGCATCTGAGGTCTCTCCTGTACCCTTTGCTGTGGTATCTCATTGCTGACCTCGTAAGTATAATCACACATTCAAAACTTAAATTCTGCTAATATGACGTAGATGAGAAGCCAGGCAGTTAAATGATTTGCCCAAGGCTATGAAACATCTTGCTGGAGAGCTGAAATCAGACCTTTTACCATGTCTGCCTGGCCAGACCCAAGGTCTGTGCTTTGTTTTATGTTCTCAGGCATGTTTCTTCACGCAAGTGTTATTTGGACTGCATGCTTGACATATAACAAAGGCCATGCTGCCCACTGAATTTTCTCCTGGATTGCTTTTCACCTTAAGTTTAAAAAATGACTGGGATTTTGATGAAACCCTTTTCCTCAGGTTATCTTAATGAAACCATTTTCATAACTATTTTCAGAAATTATGTTCTACAGGTGTTTATTTATTCAAGCTTATAATAATAACATGAAACCGCCAACCATTCAAGCATAATGTTAAACTAAACTGTGAAGAGTAGAGTGAATTTGTACAAAATAGTACAGCCGTAAGTCTGTTGCTAATTTTTTTAACCAACCAAACTTGCTCTATATTGCTCTCAATTGGTCTTTTTCCCCACCCCCCTTTCTTCTGAAGGATTTGTTTTGCCCACTTACATTATCCATGGGCTTCGTGAACACATCTTTGTGTGTCCTTTGCATACTCTACTTGTTAAATCTCAAATATTGTTATATTGTATTATATCAATCCAAATAAAATCATAGGTAAGGCTGCAGCGATGTCATCTGCCTGTGTATTTCTGTAGATAATGTTTGTGTGTGATACATACAGTTTTTACAGTCTGTACCTCGCATGTGGATCACACAGACACAACTGAGGCTGATCACAACCAATGCAGTGTGGGGTGGGATGTGTGTGGGTAAAATCTATGTAGGCAAATTAATAGCATTTGAAGACTACAGATGTTTAAAGGTGCATATTTTGGACAGTGGAAAGATATATTTTTCTGACTCTTCTAAAATATACTTTTAAAAAATATCTTTAAGTACCATATCCTTCAAATCTTCTCTGTTCATTAGAAAAGGTAAAGCAGTCCATGCTTTAATGCAGCCACACCTTTCAGTCTTTTTGGTCATTCTTTGCTTGAGTTTGTTTTGGGAGGTTTGTTTCCCATTTTCTGAGTGTTTTTGTGTTTTTATTTTAAATATTTGGCCATTAAATGATGTCAGGTACCTGCTTGTCTGGTGTCTGATATATTCCTTGTTACACGCATTTCTGAAAGAGGAATTCACAATGATTTTTGCCTGAACGCTACTAGATTTTCTGCTGTACAAATAATATAAATTAAATATTCTTAATTATTTTAGTTCATACTAGAAAAGATTCAGGACAAAGGAGAGATTGATGCAGTGTGCCTTACAATAGTCCTACTGATTTCTCTACTGGCCTTTCCTCTGCACATGGTCAATTAGAATTGAAAATCCTGTGCTGATTTCATTCGCTGGAATTTTTAAGCAGGTCAGGAAGAAAGATGTTATTGAAAGGAAAAGTCTCATCTAAATAAGAAAAGAACACGTGGCCATCTGGTCTAACTGTACCATGCTGAAAGTAATTTTGACTCTGCTCTAGTTTGAGCTTTGCAACAGTTTGCTAAAATATCAACCAGAAATCTGTTTACATTAAAACACTCTGTGCTTTTTATCTGTAAAAATGCAATTTGCAGTTCTCTTCCTATCTGTAATGCATGAGCTCATTTGACCCCATTACCTTATTGAGATTGTCTGTTTCTGGTAGGTTCTCAAGTTACTTCAGCTCTGTAGAGATATAAGTGAAACTACCAGACTTTTGAAAGTTTTGGAGGCAATTCTGAGCGTTTTATTCCTACAACTAAAACTCACACTTCTGCTGGAACTAGGAAAGGCTCAAACAAGCCGATGCAACAGGAAGCATGGGGGGGGCTGGGGGGGGGGGGGAAGAAGGGAGAGGAGAAAGGAAAAAAGGAAATTAGAACTTGAAGTCTGTGTGAGTAGCACCATGGAATTTGCACAACCAATTGTAGGCCATAGGCAAAGAGACAAGCTGTAATAGATACCAAATTTTAAAGGAGTGGAGTCATAAATATGTATGAGTTTCCATGATTGCATTATTTCAGCATCAACTATTAAAAAGTTTAAAGAAGTCAGCAAAAGAACTGAGGTCAGCAATTTTCAAATGAGGTAAAGAAATTCTTGTAAAAAACAAAAACACATAGTTCCAAATCTCAGGTGCCTGGACAGCAATGGCAGGAGGATAATGCCCTTTTTAAAGCAACACTGCTCAGGTATCTCTACTCTAATCCTAGCTGTTGTACCCAGCACTCACAAAACCCAAGAGATCTTGATGCGAGAAGGGGAGAGTGTTGAACTAAACATGGACGCAAGGACCCTGTATTCATATTCTCTGGCTTAATGCATATCTCTTATGTGATTAGACATTACTTTTGCACTGACAAATGTCGCATAAATTGCCGGTTGAAATACCTTTCTAAGACAAGGTAGTGTGTAAATCACTTCTGAAGTTTAGAGGAACTGATTTGCATAGGATTTCAGCCTTTAGGAAAGGATGAAAATATGATTGTCTTGTCATTACCTTAAGAAGATGAAAGTGAGCACTTCATAATTAAGCTACAGGCATTATTTTGAAATACATTGTTTGAAACAAGTGACAATTTAAAAAAAAATTACAATATGCCAGGAAAAGTAGAAAGGAAATTATCACCTTAATACTATTGAATGAGTAATTTACAAATATATGCTTCTCATGTATGACCATTGTGTAGAGTTTGCTAGTATATTTCATATAAGGTACATAAAATGTTCCTTTAGAAAAAGCATTAAATCCCTTATTTACAAAAATGAAAATGCAGGAAATACAAATTTGACTACAGCGCTTGATTCATTCACTTAATTTTTCTGAAATCTCTATTCAGGAATTTTTAATTTGCTGTGGATATTGCTGCCACTCTATGCAAGCTTTTGTTTGCATGTCTCCACTACTATTTGGAAAGGAAGTTTTTTTTTTTAAGATTAAATTTATGGGATACTTATGCTGGGTTCCTTTCCTCAGAGTGTTTATAAGCAATATTACAGAAAAAAGCTAAAAAAAAATTCTTATCTCCCCATTAAGATACCTGTTAGAGTGTCTAAAATATAGTTTAAGCTTTTTCAGGGAATAAATTAAAAGCACTGTATGTATATGTATGTGGTTGTGTGTTTAAAAAAAATGTATTTTCTTTTATGTCTTTTTCATACAAAGTTCATATTGAAAAGCAAACATTAGTCATCATATGTATCACACCATAATTTGTACCACAAGACAATGAAATTCCAAAGAATTTAGAAAACAGCTCTACACAGCATACATTTAAAAATTAAATAGAATACATGCTTTGAATCTGCCTTTTCCCTGTATGTCTCTGCTAACCCCACCCATAGCCACACCAAACAGAGAGCAACTATTTCGGGGAGTCCTGCATTCCCAACACCAACTTTCTGGCAAGATGACATCGGGCCACTCGCCATTTCTCTGGGCTGTGGAACAGGAAGGCCAGGGCTTGCAGGGCCAGCTCAGTCCCCTGCCATACTCCCCTTCTTCGCTTTGAAGACAACCTACTTACAATGCACTTCCCTACTGCCTCGTTTAAAACTACCGTATAACTGTCTAGCAGCTCTCACTAATCTCTCTAAACCCAAATATTTTCTAATATTTCATTTTGATAGGCATTCAGGTGTGGGTATCTGTACAGTAGCTATTTGCCTTTATGTAATATATCATATGTGCGTACAAAATTTGTACACAGTATTTGAGAGCTACACAGCAATTATGTAAGTGATGCATGAACTTAACATAAAATACTGCATTGACTGTAAAGCTAGAGTAAAAATCACAGTAAAATGGGAAACACTGGATGTCCTTAGTTACACTGTGTTGGAAAGTGTGTGTGCATGTGCATATGTTTTGTACAATAATGTGTATATATGTTTACAAAGTTTCTTATTTTGTATTTTTTTGTGAATCATAACAAAGTTGAAACTGAGCCTGGCTGACATAAGGAGGAAAGGCTTGTGTTTGTCTTTAATCTTTTCTGCTGCTCGGTTCAGACTTCTGTCTGATCTGCACATAGCAGAGCAAGGGGCTTGCCGTGCATTGCGTGCAGGCTCCTTGATTGTGGAAGGGAGGAAAAAAAAAAAATCTGGCTGGAATCCAGACAGGCGAGCGCAGTGCTCTGTTGATCATTGTGTCTAGCCTTCAGGTGTCTCAGCTCACAGTGGGCGGTGGTTGGGGGAGGGGGAGATAACAGGAGGGCAGACAAAGAATAAAATGGTGTATTTACAAAAAAAAAAAAAATCATATGTAGGAGATTCACGTCAAATCTTTTTTTAAAAAATGCTTCTTTTAACGTTCCTTTCCCTGCAGTGGGAGCAAGCAAACATCTGTCCAGGAAGATTTATTTAAGCCATAATTAGTAGCGTCTGGAGTCTTTCAACGATTTCTCCTTATTGCACTTAATTTTTTTCTTCTTTTTTTTTTGAAAAGAAGTGTGCTCATCTTTCAGTTAGAAACTATTTTCACTTCATGCATTATTAGAGATCCAGCCCAGCCAGGACCGAGTCAGATTTCTATTGTCTTTGCTTTTTCCCTTCTGATCGTAGTTTTCAGAATCTAACTTTTGGTAGGGAAGCGGGGGGGTGGGAAGGATCGTGCAGGCGGGGGGAAAAGACCTTATTAAATGTCTTATGAGCATGTGGTGGTGGGGAAAAAAGAGCAAAAATAGAAGTCAGTGCTGTTTGTTATACGGTTATTCATTTGGGTTCAATTTCTTTTCCGGGGAAGAAGAAAAAAAGCACTGCTTTGTCTGTTGCTTCTGTTTGAGAACTCTCATAAATCTTGCCCAGAAAGCAACTTGGGCTTAAGGAGATCTGGCCAGTAAAGCTCTGGGAAACAATTTCAATGTCCCTTGCTATGGATATTCTCTTCTTTCTGCCCCCTTCGTCCCCACTGCCCCCTCCACCCCAACCTACTGACATTATACCGTGAAGAGCCCCACACCATTTCCCACCCCACCAGGAATCTCAATGAATGCAACCTGCAATTTAGAGGTAAAGTTGCTTATCAAAAATCCTCTCCTCATGCTGAGCAAGTCCAGATATTATACTAGTTGTGTGTTTTCAGTCCAGCCATAACCCTTTCCTAACGCTCCCCCCGTTGCTTGCCTCTCCCCCTCCCCCCGTGGAAGGGGTGGGATGGGAACCTTGCTCGACTTCATTGTTCCAAATGTAAGAGCTATTTGCCCCAAAGTGTCTTCGCTGTCTTTCATAGCTAATTATAATAACTGTCAGATGTCTGGAAAGTCTGGGCTGCCCTTGCTGGCGGAGTTAAAGTTTGCCTTTATGTTTTCCCCTTGGGGACAGATCAGGCCTGATTAGACACAGAGTACAAATAAAAGTGAACAACATACGTGTGTAGGGCTTTTTGTCTTTGTTTTTCTTTATGAACAAAGCAGCACGCTGGCTATGTCAGGAAGCAGTGTGTCATGCAGCGTGCATGCAGGCACTGCCCTGGAGGATAACTCGCTTTTTCTTTTTTTTTTTTCTCTTTCTTTTATTGAAGCATGCAAAAAATATTTCTGAATTTGAATAACACTTTAGATACTTGTTCATCCTATAGGAAAAGTAATAATTGATTTAGTACATGTAGCATTTTGACATTTTTAAGAGATTTGCTTTTCTGGGTGAAAATAAAAATAAATAGAGCCCGTACTCACAGTTTTGTTGTGCTGTGCAGATCGCCGTCTCCTGCAGAGACAAGGAGGCTCGGAGAATGTCAAGGGTGCAGAATCCCAGTTTAATTCAGGAGAAATGTACAAATGTGCTTCCTGAAGTCGCCTGGAAGTCAGCCACTTGTGTTCAGACATCCCATTGCTGCTCTGCACGCTATACTATCTGCAGTTCTGAATTGAACTAAATACTGCCCATGTGAAAGACAGGGGAAACACAGTCATGTGGGACACACAAATCCACTCTATTGGCTCTGAAGGCACAACTTCAGCATTCTTGCATTTCCACCATTGGTTAACAGTTCAAGCTGAAAGAGTCTAGGTCCTCCTAGTGAGTCCGTTTTCCCTTTATGTTGGAAGAATGACTGTAGGATTTTACAGTGACAGGATTAGTTAAGAAAGGGACTGAAGTCATCCCTTTGACTGAAGCTGGTGGGTGGGGATTGGAAGCTGTGCTTTTCTCAAGTCGACGTTTTTCCTTTTTCTGCCTGCATTCTCTGTGTCAGGAAATGCTTGCAGTATGCTTGGGCAGCAGAGAGAAACTGAAGTGACTTTTTTGGGTTCAGAGATAGGGACCTGACTTTTAGAGTAACACAGTGTTATAGACAGTACAGTGATTTTCATGGGAATAACTAATCTGGCTTGCTAAACTGTAGTTATTTTCCCTTTTACAGTTTTGTTTTGTTTTTTTTTTTTTTTTTTTTTTTTTT
>VZTX01016877.1:379564-412509 GCA_013400915.1 Pardalotus punctatus
GTTTTTTGGGTTTTTTTTGTTTGTTTGTTTGTTTTTTTAAAGCTCAGAAAGGGCTGGATCAGGATCATTTATCCTGAACTTTTGTATCACATAAGCCAGGTAAATGAATCCAGCAGCTCAAAAGCCTAGACTAATAAAAATTTGACAACAGAAGAAAGATTTTATAGAACTAGTGGATCTCTGGGCAATATTACAATATGGTCTTAGTAATATTTTTAAAGAAGAAACTAATCCCAGAAAATCTATAATTGCTGATATTTGAGAATAATGAAGCTATAAAGATTAAGTAGGAGGGAAGAAGATTGACTATTCCCTATTTTGGTATTCTGTCATTTGTCTGATTTAGTTATGCCAGCATGAGTAGTAATTTGAAACGGTACTCAGTCATGTGTGACATACTTCTCCAATTAACCCTTATTAAAAAGACCTTTCCCAAATCCCACATGCATGTTTTCCTAGAACTACAGAAAACAGAGGTATGACAGATTTGCAGGGTTTATGTCCATCTTCCTCTCTGAGCGGATTTATTTCCTCTTATGCATTTCTAGGGCTATGTCTAGTGTAGTTCTAAATACACCCAGCGTGTGACTCCTGTTGGTGGACTGTTGAACTTGGGGCCTAATTTAGCAGTTGAAGTGCTTAAATATGCTTGGAAATTTCCCAGAATAATTAATCTGGGATAGTAAATTCATTATATGTCTGTGGTGTACACAAGGCCAAGCCCAGACTGCTCTGCTGGCAATCGTACTGTGTACAAGATCCTATTTAGCAGCTTATGCCTGGCTCTGGCTGTCAGGGCATCTCTTCATTTCTACCAGCCAAGCTCATTCAGTCCACCTTAAACCAATGCTTCTTCCTCTTCAGAGTTCACCCTCTTAAGCTATTTATAGACTTTTATCATCACCTCACTGACCACCCTTGTCATCACTTAGCTGAACACCATATTCCAGGTGTAGCTGCATAAGATATGGGAACATTCCTCCATATCCTGTGACCTGGTATGGCTGCAGCAAATCAATATGTGTTTGCTTGATATGTGAGCAGGAAAAATACATCTCTTAAAAATAAACTGACACACCTGCCAAACAGGATTTCAAAGAAGATGAAGAAAGTAAATATTCTACTTGAGTTAAGAAGACCATGTAAAGATCTTCTTTGTTTTTAATCCTTAAGAAGATGCAGAGTGGGTTTTTTTCAGCAGGCTCACTTAAAAATAATGTTTAGTAACAATATATAAAAGGTGTGGTTTGGTGGCTGTTGTTGTTTGGCTTTTTAATCTTCATGAAGTAATATAATTGTCTGGTTTGGATAACCATAAGGCTACAGCAGTAGCATCAAAACTTTCTCTCCACTCTCCAAAAATGTTTTCAGCTACACTAGGCTTTCCACATCTGGACTCCAGAACACTGAGGGAAGAGAACTGAAAACCCTGGGAGACATTTTCTTTTTTTCACTGTGCTGGTGGTCTTCATAATTCTGGTTACTTTTTTTTTGTTGTTGTTTAATTCAATTAAAGAGGGAAGAAATACTAATAAAAGAAACCTTTCTCTAGAGAGCAGTAAACTCTTTGGTTTTAAGACCAATACATGGTCTTGTCTTAAATACATATTTTTCATGAATGTCAGTTTCTGATTTTAAACTGCTGAAAAGCTGTTTAAAGGGAGGGAATAAACATCTGAGTTCATTTATTATTGTTTAGCTCTTTCCTCAAACAGCTTATGAGTGGATTTCAGGAAAATCCAGGGACTCTGGAGCAGTGATTATTTACCTGTATTTCTTGAGCCATGAATCAAAGACTTAGGTGATACAAGCAGATATTTTTGTGATTCATAGTATTTTGGAGACCAAATTAATACTTTGCATCACTATTGCCTCCAGAGAGAGAAGTGCATCTTTGCATGTATTTCTGTATCTAATTGGACATTTTATTCTCCCTATCACATCCATTGAAAAGAAAACAAAATGAAGATTTAGGCTACATCATATTCATTCTCCTTGAATAATAAACTGCTTCTTTTGCTGTTATTGTTACTAAAGAAGGGCTCATAATTTTAAGAGACAAAGAATAAGCATCATAAAATTATCACAGTGTGGAAAATAACATTACTTTGCAAATTTTGTTATTGTGGTGATATTTAACATGGGAGATAAGGTGTTGCTGGATGGACTGGGTTGTCAGAGTCTGGAGACTCTTCTGTTACTGCTCTGTGGTCCTCTCTGACTCCATCCTTTAACAAAACAGATCTCCATTTCTGGGTTTGGATTACGGTTTTTTGGTGTTGCAGGTTTTTTCCCTGAGCTAGGAAAGATTGGTAGAGGTGCTTAACTCCTGTCTAATAGAGATCCGGTTCCTAAGAATTTTCAAGATTCCCTAGCCAGGAACTCTAGGGAAGAAAAAAATGACTGAAGTTAGAAATTATAGTTACTGAAGCATCATTTTCGTTCTTTGGAAATATTAAGGGAGCATATGGTTGGTGTGAGGGTGAGGAAAAGTAGGATGGCCTTGAACATCTTGTACAGGCTGCATTCCCAAATAACTTTTAGAAACCATCATTGATTTTTTTCATGTGGCACTATAAACTCAATGACTACTTGGGAGGAGGAGCAGATTTGCCCCTTGTTTTCTTCTTAGTAATGCACACTACATTTAGAAAGACAAAAATCAACAATTGAGATAAATTTATTTCAAAAACACTTAGAATAAAGGCACTTATTCAGTTTGCATGTTGATAATGTTGTAAGGTTACTTCTGAAAATATTTTGGCTATTTCTTTGGGCAATCAAATGCAGTCCTATCATGCGTATGATGCAGATTTCATGTTGCCCAGCATTTTTAAGCCTCTCTATTTTTCTTTTAGTGAAAAATAATTGAACCTTATAGACTGGGTGTTTCCTTACAACTTTGCCAGAGAATTTTTGCTGTTCTATACACCTTTGCTTTTTATAATTCAGCAGTAGGTGGTATTTGCTAAAGTTTTGGGCTTATATTAGTTACTGCTAGTAAAATCCCCTGAGGCTGGTAGTGCATAAGCAAAGAAGAAATCAGTAAAAAAAAAATATCCCAGGAGGTACTGAAGAAGCCTGAAAAAGGCAGAGAAGAAGCAAAGTCATTGAAAGTTGTTGAGGGGAGAGCAAGTGGATGAAGGGCACCCAAAAGGCATTTCATGGAGAGGAATTACCAGAGCCTGGAAATATGCACGTGCAGCGTGTGCACATGTTCTGGAAATGGTTGTATACCCTGGTTAGAAACAGCCCCTAGGAAACATGAGGAGTTTTCAAATGTGTCTGGTACAAGAGGGTTGTGAATGAAGGTTTGTTCTCATCTCTTGCACCAGGAGGGATGAAAATAGCTACAATGTTGTCCGAGCAGATCGTCTCTGCTGTGTGTGACCCCGCTGGCCAGGCTGCAGTGTCCACCATTCACACAGAGACAAATCACGAGTTTAGCTGTTAATATCATAACGGATTTTGTGCGGCTTTTGGGACATGTAGGTTTTGCTTTTGTTTTTTTCCAACTGAGTCTTGTTCCTTGGTCTTCTCTAACTATTTATGTAGAAGAAGTGAATGAAACCACATGAGACACTGGGAAGATTTTCAACAGTCAGAGAGGAAGCTGGTATCCCCTTACTAGCAAAAGTCGCAAGAATTTGCTCCTCTTTCCTCTGCAGGTCTTCTGTCTGTTTAGGAACAACTTGTGGTGGGTAGCTTAGATAATATGTCTGTAATTTAACCCCTACAAAAAACCCCTCTTGATCTACATACTGTCATTCATGCATATGTTGAGCTCATAGTTGTTTTGTATTTATGCACCTGATTTTGGTTACGGGATTGTTAGTTATGAATTCAGAACTCATTCAGGTGAACTTAATACAATAGGAAAAAATCCAGGATTTTTAGCTAATTGATTCTAAAATTTGTACACATTTATTCGAGTGAAAATTAAAATACTGTGTTAACAAATGTATTTGTAGGAGAAAATTTCTGGATAAAATGAAATGTTATTTCAACAGTGGGTTGGTAACTGCAGTATAGCGCCGATGAAATTGAGTGACACAAGTCTGTTAAAGCTTGGCTACAATTAAATCACCATAGAATTAGGCTATCCAGAAAGATTTGATCAATAAAGCTAGAACCAACCATGCTTTTGATCAGAAAAACCCAAAAATCAAACTTAGTTAAACAGTTTCTATATCATATCTGTGTATTCCAGACAATCTGGTAATTTCTTTTAAATAATGCTTTTTTTTTACTCCTGGGTCATTTCCTCAATTTTTTTTTTTAATCCTTCCATTTTTATCTCTTTTCTTTATTCACTTGTTCTCTTAAGCCCTTTCACTATAAACAAATTATTTCCCCTAAAAGACACTTGCCTGAAACTCAGCTGGCTCAGTTTTCACCCTAAAAAATAAAGGCATTATAGGGGCAGTCAGACTTGGTGATCATTACAGGACTTTTTCCCCTCAGACTACTCTTGCAAGGTTATGCAGCTTTTTCTGGTTTCAGATACAAGTTATTTCAACCTCAATTAACCTATAGTAATATATAAACATGTATATTTTATAAATTATCTATAAAACTGTCATTTCATTATAGATGTCTGCGAGTGGCACTTTGTATTTTAATTTCCTTCTGAAGTAAGTGGTTTCAAAATCTAAAACTTATCAAATTTTGTGCAATCCAGTATTTGGTGAAGAATGATAATACTTAGCAGTTCATGTTTCAAATGTAGAAATCCTATGTGATCTAATTTTCAATATTTTTTATTGAATCTATTTTCCCTTGGATAAATCATCTCTCTCTTCCCAGAGAAAACAGAGGAATGTTTAAGTATTTCACCCTGTATGAATTCACACTCAATTAGTGCATTCTCTCCATTGTCCCACCCTTACAGCACTGTCTGCAACAGAACTGCAGTATCTCAGAAGAGATTAAAGCATCACTAGGACACAAGCCAATAGCAGTCACAACATCTTTTTCAGTAAAAATGTATTCCAAATTTTTCAAAGTAATACATTGTTTGTGGACAGGTATAATAAATCTTGGAGATTACTTTTCTTTTTTCTCAATAATTTTGATCTAATGAGATTTCCCATTTTTTAATTCATAATTCTTGTCTGATATCTCAGCCTTTTAGGGATTGAAGTAGTAGATCATTTGCCCGATTTCTGTTCCAAATTTGGGTGGTCCTAAAC
This sequence comes from Pardalotus punctatus, assembly GCA_013400915.1. NCBI lineage: Eukaryota > Metazoa > Chordata > Aves > Passeriformes > Pardalotidae > Pardalotus > Pardalotus punctatus. Next base: position 384,757 of record VZTX01016877.1, read on the forward strand.
CAAGACAGTTTCAAAAGGATTTTTTTTTGAAAACCATCTGCCTTCCATACTTTACTCCTTAATGAAATAATTTATTTTGTTCTTTTCTTAAAGGATGTTAATACTGCATAAAACCAATAATAATACCATAGTTTTCCTTGCAAGAAGCCAGACCTGTTACTTTAAGGAAGTGCATTTTTCCTCTGGTAGCTTATGAAAATTTAAATTAAAATGATTTAATAATTTAAGCGGCATAGTTTAGTGACTGCATGTTGAAGAACAGAGGAGTTTGAAATTGCTAGCAAAACACTAGGCATTTCAGAGAATATAGTTCAATACTGCCTTCAGGCTCTGATCCTTGCTAGGTGCATGCAGGGTAGAGATGCTTTCAGAAATAGATTATTACACAGTTGAACAGAACTGCTACTCCAGTAATGACATTTTATCTTTAATTATATATTTGGTATTGATTAATGAATTTCTTATACACTAAAGAGCAAAGAATTCATTTTATCAGGAGGGTTTTGATCTTGGTTAACGAACAAGGTGTAGACAGAGGGGACAAAGACGGGGGGGCAGAGGCAGGAAGTCAATGCAAACTACACTTGTTCAAATAATGCCAATTGCAAAAGTATGTTTGCATATTTGTCTGATCCTTGTGGGCGAATAAAATCCTACCCTGAGCCTTCCTGCATGTCATCCTGCTTTAAATAACCTCTATTGTGGTTTTTACCCCTTTTTTGTTGTTGTTGTTGTTTTTTTATAATAGAGCCATCATGATGATATCTAAATATCCTATTACTCTGTCTCTTGTTCTGTACCGTTTGTTCCTTCCCACTGTTTGATTATGGATCTCATTTGTGGTATATCACAATCTAAACTGGAGGTTTTTTACTTGAGGGACCTTGACTGAGATCCTGACCTTAGTGAACTCAAGGAGAAGAGTGGGTTTCAGTGTCTTAAGTGGCACCAGGATTTCACCCTGCATTCATTCAGGACACCTCTGGACAAAGGGAACAAGAATGGAGTGCTTGAGTATTAAGCCAATTATCTCTTCTAATTAGAACATGTATAGGAAACTCTTAAACTGAAGAAAGGGTGAAATCTGCTGAATAAATTATTCCCAGTAAATAGTCCACCCAGCTCTGGTCCTGACAGAGATAAAGCTGCTGTGGCATCAAAGTGTCTGCTCTTACAGGGTGTTGCTCTGACACAGATGTCAAATGACAAATCAACATGAGGTGAACAGATGAGTCTTATTCCCTGCCTTGCTCAGCTGGAGAGATCGCAAAGGGTGGTCAAATAGGCTCCAACAATGCTCTTATAACCTCCTTTAGCTGTAAAAGATAAATAAAACTGGCCAGGAGGTAACTTCTGTAATTCCTTAAATATGCTTCGCAGATATTACAAAGTGTAGACTGCAAATAGCTTGGGAGCATTTTACCACAGCATGGAGGGAGGCAGGGCAATCACTGAAACCTTGTGGCCACCTCCTCTAAAACCAAGAAGAGACCTGAAAATTAAAAACAGTTCTTTTTTAACTGGTGAAATAAGTGTTGCTAAAAAGGGGTTTAGCTCTGGTTCATTTCCACTGTACTGAAGTTACCTCCCTGTTTTTTGCTGGGCTCTGGCAAGATATTTGTGAGTAAGTAACAGTGATGGAAATTACTGAAGATGTGATTAAAAAGTGATTGAAACCCTATGCTGGGGGACCGTGTTCTGACTGTCCATGTTTTTGCAAAAATGCCATGAAAATCATAGTTTTGTTTGGGCTTCTGTCACCCTGCTGAGTGGCACAGGTACTCTTAGCCTATTTCCCATAAAATTGAGTGGTTAATCAGGAAAAATCAAAAGTATCGGAGAAAAAGTGGTTTGAGTTTTCCTGAGGACAGGCATGTAGGGAAGGGCCTCATTCATAATATTCATAATTCTTGTAGGACCCTGGTAGAACTGTTTGAGCATGTACTGCAGGAACAGGGCAGTCTACGTGCAGAACCTGCCGCGGCAGCTGGGGGACATGGAGGCAGCAGCAGCTCCAGCTCTGCAGCCTCAGAGAGGAAATCAGAGAATTCAGATCCGATGCCTCTCTATCCATCAAGATGTCATTCATGCATATTAAATGGCACAACACTGATAAAGTCTAATTTTAGCTGAAATAATCTTCACAACACTAGATTTTACTTTGGGTAATAAAACAGACCGTTATAGAAGAATTAGATTCTTTCACTAATTTCTTCAAAAGGAGAAAAAAGACCCCCAAAAACAAAGCCTCAGTACCTTTTCTTGCTTTTTCTCCCTCCTTCTCAGAGACAGCAGTACCTTTATAGTCTTTGTCCTGAATGTAACATCTTAAGCCATAATTCAAAATCAGGGTGCTTTTATATCAGATATTTGGCATTTTTAATGTTCTTTTAGAAACTATGCAATGAAGTTGAAATGCAGTTTGCAGTCCTTTAAAATACTGAATTTTTTTTTTCAATTATGTATTTTCACAGAGCAAAGATGATAATTAATGTATCTTGGTTAAATTTCTGTAACTTCTTAACTCCAATATGCTAAAATTTCTATAAACTAGTATCTTTCACAAAAGTAGAGTTATTCTAAAAATTAATTTTATCATAGTGTTAAAAACTGTACATCATAGGCAAACAATCCATGTAGAAATATGTGCTTGTTCCTTTGAGAGAGGTGAATAGATAAACTGTCCAAGGTACAGGGAAATAGAGCATGGATAATGCGGGTTTGAGATATTCTGTTGCTTAAGTGATGCATTAAATCAATATTCTGCAAAGCTTTTTCTTGTTAAGTTATTTACTTGGCTGCTGTCACAATTCACCATTTAGGTCATCATCTTTTTAAAAAATATATTTTCTTGTGGCCTAATTTAACTTCATCTAAATACTCCAATTCCTCAAGTGATGAAACTGCTTCAAATGCTGAAATTATAGCACTCTTTTAATGCCAATATTTACACTCAAGTTCCTTGTTTAGTATGTTAAGGAAGAATAGAATTTCAAGTGAATTACTCATTTATCTGCATGGAAATCTATTACTTCAAATTAATAGTAGAATGAAAAAGAAGTGGTCTTAATAATTTAATAAAAAGGGAAAATTCTTTAATCAAGTTCTGAAAAGAGGATCGTGAAAAGAAAGGCAAGTGTTCTTTCTTCAGCTATTTCCACTTTATCACAATATATGCATAAGTGAAATGTCAGAAGTTGCTTCATTTCAACAGTCTAACCCATTCAAAAATGATTCTGGAGATAATCAGTGCCTTGTTGTAACAGGAGCCAAAGGTATGCGCTCGGTGAGGGTACCTCAGGGAAACCCTGAGCCTTCATATGGCTGAGTAAGAGCTGCGCAACTTCAGCACCCTGCAGGTATTTCGTTTGTAAAAAAAAAAATACACACATCCTGGGTCATGAATCCCCTCTGTTGTGCTGAGGTTTTACCGAGCTTCAGGTAACAAAATCATTTTAGACCAAGTAACCTATAAAATATTTTTTTTCTTTTATCAAGATTCAAAAGGGTAAGATCACTCACTTCTCTTTGTGAACTGTCCTAATGGTCTCTCATCCATACAGCGCTGTCTGAGAGATACTGTTTATATAACAAGGAATTAGTCACAGTGTCTTCACAGGCGTGGCTCAGTCTGCCCTTCAGTTTAGGTGCTTTGGTATTTTTAAAATAATTTTTGATAAAATTATAATTAAAATTATACTGTGGTGGTGATTTACTTTTTCTTTCTCAGTAGTTTCTTTTAATTTTAAACTAGACAAAGAAACTGTTACCAAAGAGAATTTACTCATGATTTTTAGGGTATTTAAAAAATATCAGTTGTTCAAATGGTGGTGAAAACTGTCAAGTAAATGCAGGGTGTTCGTTTGGGTGAAGGAGACAGCGCAGGTTATGATAGATTGTTTAAGAAATTATAATTAAAATTGGTCATGACAAAAGCAGTTGCAAAGTACTGAAGCTTGTAGGAGAGAGAGACTAGGAATGCCTGCATTCCTCACCTCTTGCAAGGGATGATTCAGCATGATCTGAAGAGATTAGAAAAAGATAGAGCAGATTCATTTGTTATGAAAGGAAGGGCTTTTTCATACAATGTTTCATAAAATTGTGGAACTTACTGGCAGGATTACTAAGGCTAGACCCATCTTAATTACTGTATGAACATGGACAGGTTTGGAGCCCTTGCATTTTTTTATCTTCAGTCTCTGCCAACCCCATCAAGTTTTGTTTCTCTCTATGATGCCTTTTCTCGTACACCTTTTCTGGTTTGTAGGAACTAAATGCAAAACAAAACATCTACTGTCTTGCTACCTGCTTTTCTTCAAGTTATAGAACCTTTTTAAGAACATACACAGATCAGGCAGCATAGTTGTATTTCAGTGAGACAAGTCAAAATTGTCTAGAGTTAATGGAGCTACTTTTCAGACTAATAAGGCAATGAAGAAATACAGAAACAAGTATATATGTGTATACATATATTTTAAAAAAATAAATAAAAGTGGCAAGAAAATCCTGTTCCCCATCAGTTAGAATTGGGTTTTATATCCTTTTATAATATTTTAACAATTTTTAAAAGTATTGTATTATTTTTATTAACATGAAATAAGACTATCAAATGCAGTGGGAACTCCATCTCCTGTCTAGATGAGCCGCTTAAACTGCATGAAGCAACAGCCTTTGTAATGAAAGGACTTGTAGAGAAGAAAAATACAAGCAAACTGAATCTGATGGCAAACCAAAAGCTTTTAGTATGTTCTTGCTGGGCTAAGAGGGCAAGAGGATGCTATCACTGACATGGAACAAAATTACAGAATACCTGAATTTATGAGAACAAGAAGTTCCAATGAACAAAAAATTCACCAAATCCAAAAATGTAAAGTGCTGACCCCCTTTGACCTCAACAAGTTGTTAATTAGCAGAGGATTAACACCCTTTTCATGTGGTGGCAATCACTAGAAAATAATGTGCATGCATCAAAGAACTTCAGGGTCTTCTAACAAAAGATTAAACACAAAGATTCTGTGGATTATTAAAGTGGAATCTAAAAGGGTCACTACACTGTCCAGTTTGCAATTTTGAATTGATACCGTAGAAAAGAAAATATTTTGGGAAGAAGAAGAAGACTTGAAACAGAAATTATTTGTATATAGAAAAATTATTTCTATGGCAGTCATTTCTTAATTTTGTGTCCTTAATAATTTAGAGCAAGAGGTATTAGAGAAAAATTTTAACACATTTTGAAATATTGCCAGTTTATTATAAGGTAGACAATAAGGAATTTTATTTTTTAAATTAATTTTTCAAAAGGGCCTTAGAAAGTTCCATTCCTATTATAAACTACTACCAGCAGCCAAAAGTTGAAGTCACAACATACTCCTGTTTTGGCTGACATGGGTTGAAGCTGCACCAGCAAACACAAGCAGAAATGAGGCGGTTTTGAGACTTTTACCATGACCACCACTATGTAAATGCTTCTAATACCTTTGAATGCAATGCAATTTCAATCAAAGATGTATTGCTTTCTCTAAAAGGGTTGGTTGCTTCTTCATTCTGAAAATATGGCAAAAATTGTGAATGCACCTGCTGCAAAATAGAACGGACTTCCTTTCAAAATGCACCCAATACTTCATAATTTGCTTCTGTAAAGGTTTGTAACTTCTGATTTGAGCCCCTGAAGCCACAAGGGTATTGGGGTGTGCTGGTTTGCAGGTGACCAGCAGGGTACAGAGGGAGAGCTGTGTTCCTTCTGCATCACAACCTCTGCAGCAGTGAAGTGCACACCTCAACCAAGTGGAGAATGTGAGGAAGCTGAAATCCTGCAAATTTAGCCAAGAATTATTTGGCTTTCACTCCTCTTAGAACTGCCAGCATCAGAAACTTCTGCAAGTCAGCTGTCCGTTGGGGAAATTTATGCACAGCCCTGCCCTCACCCAAGCTGGAGATTTACAGCAGAAGCAGTGGGCTGATGAGCATTTTCCTCTTGTTACAAAGACCCTCTTTAGTTTCAGTATCCAGACAAATATCTGGGTCAACAAACAAATGAAGCTCTTGGTTTGTCTAATCACTTGTAGATAGTGAGTTCTGCAGGTTAGTTTTGTTGTGAAAATGTATCTCTTTCTTGGTAACCTAGGGATAATTTTTGTAACTTGTTTTATCAAAAGTAGAGTATTTCTGCCTTTATGGGATGATAAATGCTTACTAGAGCACTTTTGCTGTTTATGTTTCATCTAGTTCATCTATGCTGTCTAGTTTCATCTTCTTCAAGTCCCTTTTCATTGTTCTTTTTGGTTATGAATTTGCCATATTTAAGACTCTGTGATGGACAGGTTATGGAGTAAATTGTATCATGAAAGCGAGTAATGGTGATTTCACCTGCAATTTTCAGTGGTGTGTTTATAGTTGCAGTCATCACAAGCGGCCCATGCTTTGAGTTGTACTTAAGGTCAGTCTCACAGGGCTGACTGGCAACTGAGAAAAATACTTTTTCAGATAGATTGAGTGAATCAGACCTGGAAGTTTCTGAAAGACCATAACAGGAAGCTGCGCAACTTTTAGACTCATTTCTTAACAGAGCCACAATTGAAGCACAAAGGTATTCTCTTTGTTGTGAATTTGATCTCCTAATACTTCTGGCAGATTCTGTATCTCCAAGGGGATTTTTCATTCTTAATTATACTCTGATTCTGACTAGGACATGTTCTCTTTGTATGTTTGGTTTGTGTCACTCACCTGTTCAGCTAATGAATAAACTGAAGCCTCCTGTCAGTGCATAGGTGTGCCAACATATACTATTGCCCAGTTAATTCCATGATTTTGGAAACACAAACAGATTCAGCTTCAAACTTTATATGTTAATAGTTAAAAGTAAAATTAAAAGATCCCATCTTAAGAGGAAATTAACATAATGGGCTCTAATCATATCTAACTGTATATGAGACAAGCTATTGGTAACCTAAATAATGAATGTATAAATAGGCACTAATTTAACTCTTCTTATTTCAGGTAAGTAGGAAGTTAATTCAGAAAAGGGTTGTATATCTCAACCAAAAGTATGACTGTGTTTGATTCTCTATTATGCTTACTTCAGGATTCTTATTAAATACTGCCTGTCAGTTATCTCCCTTCCTAATTAGAAAACGTTTCAACTGAAATTCTTGGAGAGCCAGACTTAAACTGTGTTTCCAGAAAAGCTCACATAAGCAACTTTGACATTTGCTTTCTGCAAGTGTTCATGCCAGCAGAGTTGATTATTTGAATACGCTTGGAAAGCAAGCAAATTCAAATATCTATTCATGAAAGGTGCTCCTCTCTCAGGTTTAGCAGCCAAGAGTACAGAGATATATTGTGTTGGACTTTCAGCTGCACTGCTGCAACCATTTCCAGCAAAATCTGTATTGGTTTATGCTGCATTAAACCTTTCTTTTTTTTAATCTAAGACAATGGTTCTGTAAATATCTCAAGCTACTCAAGCCCTGCCTCACTGAAAGACAGCACTGCCCTTTCCAGTAGAAATACGGTAACTGGGGATGGGAGAGGTGGGACTTTTCCTTTCCTTTTCCTGGAATAATTTTAGCGTGGTATGAATCAACCATGAAGTTTACCTTAAAGTATGATAGAAAAGGAAAAAATATAACAAGGTAAATTCTATTTCAAATTCTTTCCTGCTACATGAAATCTTAAAGTTAGATGAAATATTTCTTCAGAGTTCTCATACTTTCAGGATTTCTCACTCTTCAAAGGTCACAAGCAGCATCTTTTGCTGAAAATAACTAAAACTCAGAAGTTCTATCTAAAAGTACTTGAAACCAATGTATGAGTTTTTAAGATTCACATTCTTGGAACTAAGCTCATATTTCAGTACTTACTGTTTGTTTTCAATCCCTTCTGTTAGCAAACACAGATGCAGTTTTCTGCAATAACTAAAATCCACAGGCAGCAAGGCATACATTACTTGGAATTATTTACAATAAAGATGGTGGCCACAAACATACTCATAGTTTCTACTGACTTCCCTTTTGAGCACTAGGTGAGGTATGTCTGAAACAATGTGTGCTGAGGGCAGGTGAAATGCTTTCCATGTCCAGAAAATCAGAGAATAAAAGAACTAATATGTGCATGGTAAATGAGTCTGTGAAGTCCTGAGCCTCTCTTCTAAAACTGTCCTGCAGTATTCACTATTGAAGTTACTGTGAAATGTAGGTTCAGCTCAATCATGAGACTGTGAACCAATCCAAGGTTTTTTCTTGAAGGCACAGGCTTTCACAGTTTTGCATTCTCTTTCCCTGTAGAGGAGTGGGAGGGGAGTGAAGGAACTCATTTCCTTGTTTTTCAGAAGTTGAGTGGAAAGCTTAATGGATCAACAGAAATAAAAGTGTGGGGAAGATGCTGATGTGTAATAATCCTGCTCTTCTACTGCTTTTGCTAATTCCAAATTTACCTGCTGCTTATCACATGGTGGGAGCTATTCTCATTACTATTTTCCTTAATGCTGTTCATGTTCAAAGTTAGATTAGCACTGTGCATCCCATTTATCACAAACTCTGTATGGAAAAGCCATATGGTGATCAAGGCTGGGAATTATGCTCCAAGTTTCACACTAAATGGACTTATATGGTCTTATGGCTACTTACACTTGGTGCCCATCTGTTAGGATGGCAGGGGGCCCACTGCTAAGTTGGCCAGACAATTGCCCTTGAGGATAGTTGCCAGACAATGTTTGAGCTTCCATGGGCAACATAGCAATGGAAAAACCATGGGCTTTGCTAAAACTGCCTCCTTAGACCAACAATGGCATCTTACATAGTTATAATTTCTACTTCACGTAGAAAATATATGAAGTAAAAATGTGGAAATTATGATTTCTGCACCTTGTAGAGATACAGGTTATACTGCAGTGAACAGATGTAAAAATTATCCAGGCAAACTCTTTCAAGTCAGACTGCAGTAAACTAGAATTACAAATGTACAGTATGCAGGAGATTTCCCATCAAGTAAGAAACTAGAAAACAGGCTGATGTAACACATCTGTGGCAAATCTCGATGGGAGTTCTAAATATGCTTCAGGGATTTAGCACTCAGCTTCAGAGAGCGAAGAACCTATGATTCAAGTTGGTATTCACCATGTAGGAGGTGGGATGATCCTTGCTATTTCAAACAACCAAACATATTTTGCTTCATATTAAAGCTAAGGAATAAAAGTATTATTTTGAGGGGGAAAAAAAATCCTTAAATCTTTGAAATCAAAAACAAATTTGGATTTTGAAGACGGTGCATGAAAATAAAGGTAGGAAAAGAAAGAGTAAGGAATAACGGTACACAGGGTATATCAAACAAATTTTGCAGAGTATAAAAGTAGAAATTAAGCTAAGAAAAGAGGAAGAATGAATTAGGCAGCATCAAGAAGGTATCAGAAGGCGGCAGAAAAAAGCAGGCAGGTTTGTTTTATCAATTTTTTAAAGTACATTGTACATAAAATCTTTGGTTTAGACTTGGAATTGACTACATTGAAGATAAAAGCAGTCATGATTTCAGGAAGGAGAGGGAAAACATAAGCAGGAAAAAGCATTCAGTCTAAGAAAGTAAAATAAGCTTTCATGTGTAGGGGAGCTGGGGAAAAAAAAAACCCAAGAAATTAAAAGCAGGTGGTAGCAATTGAAGTTCAGCTCTTCCATTGGCTGTCTGGATTAGGCCTTAGAAGCTCAGAAGCCTTGACTGCTGAACAGTGTTACTGAGGAAAAAAAAAAAATATTCTGCATCTCTTAAGTTCTTTCTGGTTCTGGCCAGCTCCCATGTAGCTAGAAGGCCTACTCTGTCTGAATGTCATCTTTGCCTAGACAGAGAATGATTTCTTCAATAACACTGCCTTCTGTACCTGTAACTTTTCCAGGGGCTTCATATTCTCATCTGAAAAATCAAATTAAGCAGATTATGTGTTACTGGAGAATAGTAAGAGCATGACATTAAGACTTTCTCACGGGAGTCTAAGCATTTTGGTGGAGATTTTATCAGAAAAGTTGTGTCCAGATGGACAAAACTATCTAAGAACACAGTTTGGTGGTTAGAAAAATTGCTGGAGAAAGCTGCATGCCAGGTCTTGAACCTGATTCATTCCAAGAAATACTGATTTCCTCCATGTCAGACAAGTGGACTGGTCCCTGGATTTTCTGGAGGAGATGGTCACCTTTTCCTTATCTTGTTTTCGCCTTGTCTGGGATCACTGGAGCATAAAGTTTTTTTAAAAAGCCATAAAAACTTGTAGGGTCACAGGTTAAAGAAGGCCTATTCTGTGAAGCTTTAATCAAGATGAGGAAATGAATCTTGGAGATTGGGGATTCTAGGGCCCCAGGAGGGCCCAGGAGGTGAAACTGGTTGTAGATCCATTGACAAAACTCCCACTGGATAACAGGGAGGAAGGTCTAATTTCTGCTATGAAGGTGTTACTAACCGCCTTGCCCTTCTTCAGTCTGAAATGGGACACTATCCCCTCTTGAAATGAGTCGGCCAAGGAAATGCTTGAAAGAGAATTCTTAGTCAATCCACTCACTTCTCTGCTCTTTCTAGCATTCATTTAATAAATGTGTATTTTCTAAAGTAATCATGCCAGATTCTGTTGTGTATTCCAGGAGATTAGGTTAAACATGCCACATGAAAATGGAACCACTGAATTAAAACAGTAGTTTTTCTTGGAATCATATTTTTGCAAGACACATTCACTCTGTAAATAAGTTTGGTTTCTTTGTGTTGGCTTTCTGGCATTTTGTAGCAATCATGAGATTAAGAGGTTAAATCTGTAATCTTTAATACATCTTTTGGCTGTCTAACATTCATAAAGAGACGTTATCTAGATTAACATTGACTTTCTAGGAAGTTTTTCAGATGTGAAGAGAAGTGTGAATTTAATTTCAAGCTTGGCCCAACACCTAAGATTAAACACATGATAACCCAGTTATGCAGTTCATTCTGGACCCAAACTCTAGCAAAAACTTCTTTTAAGTTGCCCTGAAATAATTGAAACACAGCACCTACTAGTAACCAGATGTAATTGAAGCAAAATTCTTTCAGTTTTAACAGATGGGCCTTTCAAAACCAACTACGTGAAACTAGTTTATTTTGAGTGTTTTGCTCCTGGAGGGACAGCATTTTATTTAGTCATCATAGCTCTTATTTGCATATTTTGTTTCATTTGTTTCATGACCACATTAATTAGAAGAAAAGACTATCTTGCTGTAGATGACATTTCAGTTCCTGAATGAACAGGCACATAAGCTTCAGGCAAGTTGCTTTAATTTGATCTGTATAGAAATTAATAACAAGTGTACTTCAAACTTTCTCTTCAAAAATAATAATTTGAATATTTATGCATAAGAAAAGGCCATTCCTGACCCTTGGCCAAGATATTATTTTGTTGGTTTATCCACAGGAAAATATTTTATGTTGGCAATCCATTACATGAGTGATTTTTTAAACAGGAACAGAGCACACAATTCTTACAAAGCCTTGATGACAAATTTATTTCATAGAGGCTTGATTATGACCTGAGAGGCTGCTCTTGATCTTGGAAAGAAAATGCCCAATGTTCATTTCTACAGAAGTCCTAGACAGAAAAAACATACTCCCTAATAAAAATCCCAAATGTTGGGTTGTGGGTAATGTAATGATCAAAGGAAAACAAGATAAGGAGGAATGTTGATGTAATTAATAAATTTTTGAAACCAGAAGAGACTGTACCAAAGATAGTCCAGTATATTCCTATTGAAACTGCTTCCAAAACTACTTGGATAAATGCTCTGTCCCAAAGTGAGGATTCCCTGATGAACTCCTTCTTTCAGTGACTACACTGGAAAAAGTGCAAAAATATATGGAGATGTGCTAACACTTCAATGCTATGCTTGAAGAGGAAATTGTGATGGGTAGTGCAAAAGTAGAAAAAAATCTGCTCAGGATGAGAAGAGAAATTTCATCATGTGTACCTCATTTCTGGAATGTGGACCCTTAAATCATCTTAGAAGTTTTATTAGGCATTATTGATAAGCAAAGCATGTTCAGAGGGCATAGCTTCAACAAGAAGCCTCAAGTAGTCTGTAAAGCTATGTTGACACAAATACTTTTCTTTGAAGATATTGCAGTCTCATGCTTTCCATTGGAGGAAAAAAAAAATCCTTTTCCCCTCCACTTTTCATGAAGTGCTTTATATTTGCAACCCACATACCTTTTAAGGTCAAGGAGAACTACAGTTGTCCTTTTATCGGTGGCTTTCAGATTATTTGTCCGGACTTAGGGCTAAACATCCTGCTCTAAACTTTACAAGGTTGTTCATTCTTATGCATTTTACATTAAAAAAGTCTTATCTTTAAAGTTATTGTGATGAGTGCATATAAATAGATTGTGTTTAGAAGCTATTTTTTATCAGAATTCTGATTTTGGCAGGGGGAAATTCTGTAGCATCTCATTATGTTTTGGTTTTATTGATAAAATCTTATTTCTGCCATTCACTTCTACAGGTATTTAAGGAATTTAACTATGTTCCTACAATGATAATGTCTTTATCAGAACCATCTCAGAAGAGATAGGTTTAATTTTTACTTTGATTTCTCACTTTGAATTTTCATTAACATTCTTTTTTCCTATATTTTCCTTCAACCTTATTTTCCTAGCAGTTCAGTAATTCTAGTCCCATGCTTTGACTTTCAGATGGATTGCAAAGGATCTCCTAGACAGGCCCTCAAATAGGGAATGACCTGAATTACAGAGAACAGGGAAATAGCTTTTCACACTCCTTGGCATACCGTCTCCTTACCTTAATACAAAGACAAAATGTCTGAAATTTGATTATGATAACTTAAAAAGCCATGTCCTCTTTCATGTTCATTGCAACAATAATTTCTCTAAATGAACAACATAAGCAATCACTCAAAGTAGTAGAGATTAGGTTTATTTGGCAATAATGGTTCATCTTTTGCACTTGATTTTACCTGTACAATCAGAAAGAAGGGCATCAGGTTATGGCAGCTCAAATGAGGACAAAGTGTGATTTGTGACTTGAAATATTTCCTGGGCAGCCCAAAGAGAAGCCTCAGACATCCACAGCCATCTGCTTCAGCACTGAAGTCAATGATACTTTATCTGCTTCTGCAACAGTTGCATGAATTCCATTCATTATACCTATATGCCTTTTTTTTTTTTTCATTCCAGGTTTCCCAATACATTTCTTGCAGCTAATTAAACACCTTACAAATCCATTCTATTAGAACAATTGTATCAGGTTTTGCACCCTGTCTGTCTGGGTCCCTATTTAATCTGAGAAAATGAACTGTATTGCAGAAGCCACTATATTGTTAATACAAGCAAATGATGTTTAAGGGAGCTGGGGTAGCCCAGCAAATCTCTTTTCGTTCTACAGCTCTTTTTTTGCTTGAGTTTTGTTAATTTTTGAGTGCTGCTCATGAAGCCAGGAAAGCAGTAAAGTCTTTGAAAAGCATGAAATAAATTCTGTTCAGTGAGTGGGTAATTGTTCAAGGTCATCTGTTCGTTGTCTTTGTCTTGATTGTTTGAATTAGTAGCTAATAATGGGGCTGGACCGTGAATGAATTATTATCCATAGGGCATATTTTGGGGAGTGTCAGGAAATATTACAGGGTAATTAAGGTTATCCAATAGCAAGGCTGTGTTACCAGCAGATGTCTAGTAATTACTATGTTTAAAAAGTGTGGGGATTAAACTAAGATTATAGCTTTTATATTGTCTGCCTTTACCAGTCAGACTTGGAATTTATTCAGTTTATTCTGCTGCCCTTTTTCTTTTGTTCTGATTCTGTCACTTAAATTCCAACTTAAACACAGGCCTTTCCTGGTGAATTAAAATAAACATCAGCAGATGGTATGCAGTACATGTGTATACAAAATAGAAGTGGTGGTTATTGACGACTTCAAAGATAACTGCATTGATAAATACTGTTACTATTTATTTGTTAACAAGTTATGATTCCATTCTAGGGCTTGAACATTTGGTCTTTTAGGTCCTAAAATAGTGCAAAGATTACTTTCTCTAAATATTTTTTGACACTGTAACAGTATTTCATATGACAAGAGAGCTCAATTGTTCATTTAAATTTAATTTGTTGAGTTGGGCATCTACATGAAAAACCAAAAGTCCTGAGTTCAAAGTTTTGTTGTTATTACTGACCCTAAGCTGGCTTAGTGCTACCAGAGGCCAGGGAAGGGGAAGCATTTGTATAGTCCCCCATCCAGCAAATTTGATTTTAGCAGATGGGCTAAAGGGAGATAATGTAATGGACAAGTATCTGTGGCATCTGGAATGTCTGGATTTAGCACAGTTGACTGGCACTGGGGTGGGGAGGGCAGCATGGAAGCTGTCTGTGCAGAGTGAGCCCAGAGGTAATGAGAAACCTCTCTGTAGGAAACGCTGATGGCTGGGAACAAAACATCAGGACAACTTGAGTGTTCATACCCATGAAAGAGGAAGAGTGGGAGGTCTGAAAAATGGAGAAGGGGTACAAAATGAACATGACAGGAAAGGGAAATGTGGACAGCAGTGAGTAAATGTTTTGAGCAAGTGTTTATATGCTTTCTGGGACATCTTCAAAGAGGAATGCACTGGCAGATTGCTTTCTTCCTTAACAATAATTGAAAAACACAATTGAAATAAAAAGTTCACCTTACGAATTGTAGGTAATACCCAAAGTCTAAATCTCTTTGATTCTGCCTTTCCACTCCTTTGTATAATTTTTTTCATCTGACTAGAATTAAGCAGGGTAAGCTTTTTATTTATTCATTTTGCACACTCGTGGCAGTGCAAAAGGGGATTACGCAGGAGCACTACAGATTTGGAAGTCTAGCTACCGTGTTAGTGATTTTATTGGTGTGGCTAGCAGTAGGTGAGTCAGCAAATGCAGGTGGCTGTTGCAGTCCAAGCCTCTGCTCACTCTAGCTGCAGCTGTCATGTGCCAGAGATACCCACTGATGGACAAGCCATAAATTCAGAAATTATTTTAGCTGCACTAGAAGGGATTCATTACTATTGGGTTGACAGCTTTTTTAGCATTAAAAGAAGTATGGTAAATGTAACATATTTATGACAAAAGACTGTGCTGTTTTGAAAATGCTAGTTATGTACTTGCAAGAGTGAGCAAAGGAAAATAAGTAACACTAACCTGACATGCCAATGTGAGGAAGTGGCTTAACGTGGACATACAGTGCTAGGATGAAACTTTGTCAGGAACTGTCTAGGCTATGCAATGCACATTAATTGTCTTAATCGCACATGGGATCTTATTAAAGTCAAAGGTATTTTTCAGTATCTAAAATGAAGGGGCACGTGAAGTTTTTTATTTGGCTAAAACATTCTTACAAAATTCTCACTTGAAGAAATTAAAAATTAAAGGTAATACATGTTTGGAGTCAAATCTATAATCTTCTAATATTTAAAATGTGACTATAATCCAAATTTATTTTCTTTGACATTAATTTTCAAAAAAAACCCAAAGTTAGGTCTTTTCACTTATTAACCCCTACTGGAATTAATAGTTCACCAGTGCAGAAGAAAGCTAAGAACATGGAAGGGGAAGGGCAGAAAGAAGCAGCAAAACATTTGAAGTTTGTGCAGGTAAGGATAAAGGTGAAATACAAAGTGTCTCTGCATGTTTCTGTTTGTGATTATTCTGAGTTAAGGTCCATACTCATCCATGTTCATTATAATAGGATTTTCATCTGTTTAGATTTCCTGACTTTAAAATGTGCAAGCCCCTCATCAAATCAATTAAGAACTTCAATACCTATTAGACCCTTCAGTGAAATAGTGTAATGCCCCTTGTTTGTATTCCAAGTCATTGATATCCATATGTTAACATGATAAATGGCAAAATCTGATGTAAAATGCTCCAAGCTTTGTGAAAGACATCCATATTGCTTGTCCAGTTATTCCCATACAAATGTCTGAGCCAGAGCCTGTTTAAACATAATGAGAGTATTTTTTCTGGACTCATTGTACTTTGGATCCAAATAGAAAACTATTCACCTCTTTCTTTTTTTTCTTTCTTTTTTTTTTTTTTTTCCCTGGCCATGATTAGTTTTATTTAAAGAAAGTAAGGTTGACTTTTTTGGTGGAATTAGTTAAAATACAGCAGTGGGGAAAGAGAAAGTTCAAACACCTAATCATACCTTTTGATCTGATTATAAATTAACAAGCACTGAATTAGTAAAAACCACTGCAGCTTTTATAGCATTTCATATAGTTGAGAAAGGAGCTTAATGGAAAAGCTATATTTTACCCTAAAGCTTTTCCTTCACTTTGTAAGGAAAACAAATACCAATGATGAAGTTTTCCTATGCTGAGTTCAGTGTTGCAGCAGTGATGCTTTTACTGAAATCACAACACTACCAAACATAAGTAACAGCAGTAAGTACACACAGCACTGCATTTACTCCCTCGAGTGTGCTAATAATGACCTTGGTTAGCTCACAGATGAAAAGCAGACTCTGCAACTTCATGAGGCTCTTTAGACAAGAAAGGGGATAAAATCAGAGTGTTCATTAATAATGAAGGAATAGCCAATGTAATGAAGATCTGTCATGTGTGAGACCTAGACAGACCCAGTAAAGGTGGAAAACACAGCTGTAGTCACAGTCTAATTTTAGGACATTTGCAGGTTTCCTTAATCAGCATGTGGCAAAGCCATGCTTTTGCTTACCTTTGGAAAATTGTCTGTGTGCTTCTCTAAAACAGGGAATCTTCTACACTCAGATTAATGTCCAATAACTTTCTACATATGTAAGAAAAAAATCCATTCTTGTGAAGGGAGATCTGGCTAGAGACCTCAGAAACTGACCAAAACTCTGAAGCAACTTAACAGTCAAATTTGGTTGAGCAAATGAGGTACATTAGGGACTGTGCAGAACATCCCTGGTTTAAATATAGGCTGGTTTTGTATTAGAATGTGCATTTTAGTTTTCACACTGATGCTGTTATGCTGAAGCAGATTATAAAGGGATTTTGAACTTTTATTGTCCATCTTTTCCATCAAAAAGAGAATAAAGAGTGCAGAAGAAGATATGCAGAGTCAGTACTTTGTCTTATGATTTAAAGTAGAAGAATGACTTTTGGTTTAGTCCCACCACATTTGAGTCTCAAGTATAGTGAAAGTTTGCTTTAAAACAGATGTAAAATAATGAAATTAAGAAATTAAGGAATTCTAGTAGACAGAAAAAGGACTTTCTAATTTTCTTTTTTCAGCAATGGTTAGATTTAAGAAATGGGAGAACTCTGAACACCCTGTGTTTTTATTTTAACCTCAGAACAAACATTTAAAAGCTGTAATTTTGGGTGGATGATTACTAATGACTTTCTTTGATTTGAACGTTAGATATTTCTAAAATTATCTCAACAGACATAAAATTAACTGTGTGTGGAAATCAGTGAAACAAAATTGCTCACATATAAGAGGCTAAACATGGTTGGCTTGAGTGGAGTTATAGAGATAGGGAAGTTGCACTGAAGCCCTCAATTTGCCATGCCAAGTTCTTTAGGATTGTATAAAATGTCTATTC
This sequence comes from Pardalotus punctatus, assembly GCA_013400915.1. Classification (NCBI taxonomy): domain Eukaryota; kingdom Metazoa; phylum Chordata; class Aves; order Passeriformes; family Pardalotidae; genus Pardalotus; species Pardalotus punctatus. Next base: position 402,312 of record VZTX01016877.1, read on the forward strand.
TGTCTGCAGTCTGGTCTAGTGGAAGGTGTCCCTGGCCATGGCAGGGGGTTGAAATGAGATGGTGTTTCAGGGCCCTTCCAACCCAAAGCATTCCGTGACTCTATATGTCCGAAATCAGTGTTTGCACACTGACCATGTGGCGTGGACCAGACCATATCCCGAGCTTAAAACCAGACATTTATAGCTTGAAACTGTTCATAATCAAAATGAAGTTTTAATAGAGGTTAGTTAGTTTGCAAATCAAATTAAATATCCTATTATCATTTGATCTAAGCGTATTTTTTATTAAAAGCTTTTAGTCTGGCCACTCAACTGAGAGTCCCATTATTCAGTTTCATTCTTAATGTCATTGCCTGGAATTTGTGGCTGTAACTTTTCCTCCAAGATGAGAATTGTGCAAACAGTACAGCATGTGTGGCAATTCCTCATCTAAAACATGAACTCCAAAGTAAAACATCTTGGTGTGAAAGCCTGTAATTTTAACTGGTTTTAATTTCAACACCTTTCACATTATTACATCTTAAATCTAAGGTATATTAAGCATTTTTGTGGACATTTGTTTTTTATCAATCAAAAATGCATACTCTGACATAAAGTCTTAAAAGCAGGGGAAAGAGTTTGCTGTAGTTTAAGATCCCTTTTCTACTTCTGTAAATATCTTAAAAAATATCCCACCTAAAGATTTCTTTCTTTTTAACTTCACACATAACTTGTTGTAGCTGGGAGGACAAATAATTTGATGTTTATTTTTGATCTGCAATACTGTCATCTGGCTCTGGACTTCACGAGCAGTATGGCTGGTGTTTATTTTTAACATGTTAAATCAGAAAGGAAATAAAAATGGTCATTTCTTGAAACATGATTTGCTGCACTCTTAAAAAGAAAAGGGTAATTTAGAAAGGTATCCTGTGACAGGAAATGACAAGCTGCCTTCACCCTGGTATATTGATTTAGGAGAGAGATTCTTGCACAGAAAAAGCAATACTTGTTGAAGTCACTGGACAGTCTGAGGATTTGAGGAGGAGGCAGGGAGGGGCTGAGGGTTTACACTAAAAAGGCCGGAGTCATCAGACTTTAAAATAGCATGTGTGGCCTTTTTCAGTGAAAATAGAGAGTAATGTGGCTATAAAAAGCAAAGTAAACTACCAGTTGACTGCCTCTTTTATACCATACACATCTTTGAAGGTTAAATTTGTTATTTTAGAAAAACATAGGGTAGGTTGGAAAGAAAACCCAGGTTGTTTGGCTTCAGTTTTTTATTATGTGAATCAAAAAGTCATGTCACACTGAAGAAGCAAAACTACTGTCCTTTAATGTTGTTATGTTAATGGATGCAAGTGTGTTATCTTTTAAAATTCCATTAATAACATTATTTAGTATTTAATACTCAAGCATCATTTGTAAACATAAATTTGGCTAGCATATTAACTTGCAACTATAAAAAGGAAATTCACAGGTTCACAAGAGTGTGAAGAACTAAATGTCCATACTGCAAACGTTTCCAGTTTTTAAAACTTTCTGTTATGCATCTACTTTTCAAACAAATGCTGGAGTTTTTTTAATATTAATGTTTATCAGATATGAGCAATGTGCCAAATCACAAGTGACCTTTTGATTTTATAGAATGATTGAAAGAAAATGAAAGAAAAAAGATGTAAAGACTTGAACAGAAAAATGAAAGTAGGCACCTTATTCTCAACATGAAATACCTGTAGTGAAGGCAAGTCTCATAAAAGTTAGAGATACCTCTGGATTGCCTGAAATAATAATGCTTAAAATGTGGTTATCTCATTTTGTTAACCTTTTTTGGAATTTTCTGTTCCTTATTCTTTATCCAAATAATATCTAACATGAGGAGGATCTTTTTTTCTTTCTGTCTTAGCAGCAGTGGAGTTCAGATATTTAAAGACAGAATTATTAAAATATTAGTATATACTAAAAATCAGATTTGGAAATGGGAAAAAATGCAGGAAACTTTTAAAGTATTTTAAAAGATCTTATTTTATTCATCCAATGCTAAAAGCACACTGCTTGCTCTATTTTATCTCAGCCCAAATCTACTCAGTTGTACAGAAATGTCAGGACTCCAGCTCTTTAAAAACCTCTCTTCTCTCACTGATCTGGAAACTGTCTTTGCAAGGACTATTCTTTAGACATTTCAGCTGTTTGGATCTCAAATAAACTTTGACAGTTATGACTAGTAATTCATGTTCTTTAAGCTACACAATACATTTATCCTTGATTTCATTTAGAACAGGGACCAACTGTTTGAGACATCATTATTTTGTACATGTGAATTGTTTTTACAGTTAAAATCATTAATGATTATAGGACATCCAGGCAATTTGATACTGTTGTATCCGTTCTTTCCCTTTCTGTGCCTCTATACCCCTTCTTAAATACAGTGAAAATGACACTTTCAGGTATTCATGTTCCTTATCTTTTCTTTCTACTACAGCTCAGCTGCCACCCACTCTCCTTTCTTCTATACGTTATTCCCTATACCAAAAGTGTTTTCTAATGCTCAGAAAATTGCTTACCAAGATCTAATGTTTATTTGGGGAGCACTAGAGCTGTTGGAGAGCAACAGCTTCTCTGAATTAAGCATGAGGTGTTCTGTGCCAGCAATTGGTGTGCTGCTGGAATTAGGATGGTTAGCTAGTCTCTTGATGATGCTTCTGTTTTTCAAGTGGATAAGCGCTCAGATTGCAAATATTTTTGCCTGAACCTGAATATTTTGTCTGAATGCTCACATGTATGCCTTTGACTTGCTTTCCATAACTATTTGTGCTTATAAAACTTGTAGACGCTTCTAACTCCCTGATTGCCAAGGGGACATGGATACAGTCTAGGGACAGTAATCTTTTAAAAAGCAATACCCAGGTATTGAGTTAAGAACTCTCAACTGATTTCATGCCTCTCCAGTACTCACATCTAACATGAATATTTGGAAAGGGTGGTTAAATTTAATTTATAGAGCTAACACTCTTAGTTGTACAATTTGCTCTTTTTTTCCTCTATATAATCTTCTGGCTACTCTTACTGTCTTCTTTCTTCCTTTTCTAAAGAAACTCGCTTTTATATCTCAGGCCCTTTTTTTTAAAATATGTATATATATACACACACACAAATGGATTTTAGTAAGAACTGACAGCTTTTAATGATTTAATAAACACACATTTTTAAAAGGCAACTAAGTCATAGTCATGGTATAAAACATTTGGGTCATCTTACACTTTTAACTTTTTTGTGGAGTTGAGTAAATAATTGGTTCATTCACAAATTAGAAATTTTACTCACTTATGGGATTTTTTTTCAAAGTACAGTCATAATTTATTCTGATATTCAGTTTTCTGTTCAAAGAAACAATATTTTCAGAAAAGCTTGAAGTGAATGTAAAATAGCTTGCAAAAACATGTTCACCTGAAGAATGTAGCTGGAAAAGGAGCACAATGATGCAAAAATATTACTTCTTTCAGAGGCTGTGGCACTGGGAAGTTCCTCCCTGCTAAGCTTGTATTGTGAGATGGTGTTTGGATATTGTCTTAATGCAATGTGATAACCTAAACAGCTCATGTCTGAAGGAAGTTTATGCATCTTAATTAGTTTAAAATATTTGCCTTAGGGCATGAAATCAATTAGTCTGACATCTCACACAGCAAGCTGGTAAATAAACATACAGGTGTTCCACCCACTGTGCAGATCTATAAGAAAATATTTTTATTACTGTAAGTCCATTTCTAGTGCCTCTGTCCTTGACATAGATAGAGTCGTATTTCAGGGCCTGCTAGGCTGAGGATTTTTCCCACTGGTGTTCACTGGTGGGGAGCATCACCCACTCTGTGTTCCCAGAGCAGGAGGTGTGGCAGAGCTGACACTGCACGAGGTGCTGAGCCTAAAGTGAAAATATCCCTGAATGTGGAGTGGTGGTGGGAGTGAAAAGACAGCAGTCCTTGAGCTGGGCAGACAGAAAGGGAGAAAGAGGGAGGAGCTGGCCCAAGAAATGGAATAATATCAACTATTTCATATGGGGCTACGTGTAATGACTCAGAATGACCGTGCCTCACTGTGTAAGCCAGGCCAATATGAGAGCATAATCCAGCATTCAGTAGATGATGATCATCATCTCCATCTGTGCCTGCATGTTTTCACAAAAATGAAACAGAATATCTCATTTTCTCATATAAGTGATCTGTGATAGCCTTTTTTTGCCTTTTCCCTCTATTATTAAAAAATCAGGGGAGAGAATTTTTTAGAGAGTGGTGAGCTAATAAACCTCTAGCTATTGCAAACTAGAAGAGTATAATAGAAAATCTATCCCGGTGTGCCTGCTTGGTACTTGCACACTTCTCTAGCATTTGTTGATAACCATGCTGGGGGCAAGCCTGAGAGTGCAGCACACTGACACCACCCCCAGCAGGGTCATTGTACCTGCTTATGGACACACCCATCCCAGACTGAACGGACATGGCTGCTGTGTTAGGGAAGTTTTTTCCAGCTTAGTACTGGAAGGAATCTTCCAGGTCATAACATTTAGCCAGATGCTGTTCTGTGCCTAGAGAGCTGGGAAAGGTGAAATTTTGCAATAGCTGAGAAAGAGGATGAGAAGCTGGGTCCCCTGGGGTATTTCCCACAGTGGAACAGAAAACTAAAGATGAGAGAAAAAGATGAAGCAATAGAGGAAAAAAAGCCAAAACCACCACTGCCAAAACCTAGAACACCTTCCATATTTCAGTAAAGGATGTGGAAAGATTTCTACCCTTCCAGGGGTTATTCCTCTTGGAGCACTGCAAAACAAGGCACTGTGTATTCCACCACCCCCTTTTTTTTTCCCCTGGGCCAGTGTCCCTTTTGTTTTGGAACCTTTTGGGATCCCCGTCAGTCTCTGCTTTTACAGTTTCATGTACTTAAAGAGGTCTTGCTAAACCAAACAGCCCACAGCACTAGAGCACTAGAAGTTTTTCTTTGAACCTGCCAAGTGTTGAAGTGCCACATTGTGGGCAGGGTGACAGACTGCTCTGAAAGCAGAAAGTCTGCCAGAGAAGCAAAGAAGGAGGCAGCCGCCTGGCTGTAGTGAACAAAGGTCAGGAGGATATGGGATGGCAGACAGGAGGATATGGAGTGACAGAAAGGTACCCAAGCATGGCTGGTTTGTTTAGTGTCCCATGGGGACTTCTCTGTTGAGGCTGGATAACAAGAGAACACGACCTGGGTTTTGCCAGACAAGGTGAGACCTGTGGTTCACCAAATGTTACACAAAAAAATGGTGAATCACAGACGAGGTGTGTATTTTGACATTTTCCTGCTTATACATACTATTTTTACCCCACAAAACACAAACTTTGTTGTATTCTGACACTAGAGGGTCCTTTTTTCTTCATGATCTGTCCTACAGATTTAATAAACTCTCCCTCAAGACCCTGTAAGATGATATTAGCCAATAGTGCGAACATCAAAGGTTCTTTATTGAATATGATCAAGGAACCTCTAATGTCAATACAAGGGGCGTTTGTTTTGCAGCTGGTTGGCAGCCAGCCAGCTGCCGTGCAGTTATGGAGCTCCTTAATGCTGAAGTGGCTCTAAAAGTGTGGTGAAAAAGACTGATGGAAGGCCTACAGCTCTGGACGGTGCAGGAAAAGGGATTGCTTGTGTACTACAAAGGTAATATTTTTTAGTTTCTGTTTAAAAGCAGGGGAAAGGAATAAAAAAAAGGAAGAAAAAAAAGCAACTCTGTGTTTTTTCAGCTGTGTATGCCAACCTGGCAACCAGTGCGAATTAGTGAAATGTTACCAGTGACCCCTTTTCTCATGGAAGATGCATAGATTACACGAGGTAGAAAATTTAACATTAAATATACAGTAGAATAGCAGAAACTGTCTTGACCCTCCTTGCTAGGAATTTCGTGCCTTTAGATTTCAGTTCTTGTGGTGGAAGGCAGTAACATGAGACACTTCTGTCCTGACTTGATTCACACAGTGAGGGCTGAAAGTAGCAGCTGCCCATGTGAATGACCAAGAGTTGAATTTGTCCACTGTAAATTATGCATTCAAAGGAAGCTTAACAGCAAGTTATTTCAGAATTTGCCATGTTTATATCCTAGGCTTATGAGATGTAGTAGCACCTGTACCTTGGGCAGTTGCACACTTTGTTTACAGATGTTTCCTTTGGTAGCATTTGGACAAATCACCCTAATACTGCAGTGATGTTGTCAGCCAGCTTCTAGTGGTGGTGGAGGTATGGAGCTGGCTGAAGGCTGTTTTGATGAGACAGCTGAAAGACAAACTAAAGTTTTCTCTCTGCTGTGAGATTTTGGAGCAGTGCTGCAGGAGTCAATGTATCATCCATCTATATAAAGATCAGATACAGATGGTGGCACAGAATAGCGGCAATATGGACAGATTATTTTTACTCAGTTGTCTGTGTGAATGGATTTTATTCAAGTTACTGTGTTGTCTCCTTGGATTATGTATGTTAGTTTTTTACATTCAAAAAAGTGTGTATTTCTGTCTCTGCTAATGCTCTGTCACCTATACAAAAGAAAGTGTGTGAATAGTAAAATTCAGTCTTCACCCTGCTTTCTCAGTCCAAGACCAAAAAACCCACAAGTTAAGACTTTAAGCTACCCTGAAGTGAATGAAATAAGACTCCATTGGTTTGGCATATTATCAGCTGATGCTATTGTTACCCATGAAAGCAGGGATAAATTTTGAATACTGTAGTGCCTGGGAGCAGCGAGTGAGGCCTGAAAGCAGTGTCAGTGAAAGCTCCTCATCTTACTGCAGTCACTGGCACAGAAACAACAAAAGTTTGGTTTACAGTCTTAATGCTTTTAAACTAATATTGTTTACAAAATCTAAACTCTGTCTTAATGTTGCCAAATGAGTGTGCACAGTGTGGAAGTGCGGGATGAAAGCTGTGACACGCAGTGTGCTGTAGTGTGTCACTGAGCTGGGGACAGGAAAGGGACATTGGTTCCAGTGCACATTTTCTCATGAAGGGAGAGAAGCAAAGTGTGATAGCTGACAAGCTGGTGTTTAGTGTTCACACTGACAAATAGAAGCATAGCTATGGATGGGAAATTTCCGACAAGCTCTCAGTGAGGTATAAAAATAAACAATCAAATGCTTATGGTCTGATAAGGGCATATATTCACTTCTGATTTGGAATGTGCATGTTGAAATCTGATTCTTGTTTTGTTACAAACAATGAGATATTTCTAATTTTAGTGGTGTATATGGATATTGTTTTAAGAATGAAACTAAAATGTGTAAGATGGCTGTTTCTTTACAAGGCTATTTGCATGCACAGTTTAATTAAAATATGGTAATTTTAAGATTTTTGCAAGAAAAACAGTATTTAGGGTCTTTTAAAACTGGCAAATGTACTCATTAACTGAAAATAAAGAAATAAACTTTCTAATTAAAACAAAATGTTTAAATAAGTTCTTAGTGTCTAAATTAAAATTTTGAATTGAATTTAGGACATATCCATAGCTTTAGTTAATGTAAAAGTACAAAAATGGCAAGCATTAAGTAACTGCTTTTTGAGAATAGTAAATTCAGAAAATCAGACAGATTATTGCAATAGAAAAATTTTTTAGTTGTTCTACATTTGAATATTTATCTCATTTGAATTTCTTGCATGAAAAAAAATGAGATGTTTTATGAATTAGAAAAGTGAAAACATAAACCATAGGATAAAGTTGTCTGATGTTTAAACACAAACATTAAGTAGCTGAACAGCCTTGACATCAAACTAAAAAACCTATAATTATGCATTGGAAGTAGAAGTAAAGCTATTTTCACTAAATGCTATAAAAACATTTCTGATAATCCTCTTCTGATTTTTACCTGATAAAAAAAATCTACTGAAAAAATAGAAACCTGGGATTTCGGAATTTTCCTTTAAGATATTCTTCTAAATAAGTAGAGGAAATAAAAACAATCAGCTACATACATTATTGTCTTTGTACCATCTTTTTTGTGAGTGGTTCTGAATACTGTTCTTTTTTTTGTCCTATACTAAGTTCTTCACTCTTTCTTCCTTTACTAACTCTCCCAAATAAGCACCCAGAACACCTTTCTGAACTGCTGTAGCAGTCAAGTAAGCCCAAATGGTTCTTATTCTTAGACCATAAATAGCTTTCTAATAAGGGAATCAATTGTGAGTTTTCACTTGGAGTTTAACTGTTCATCTAACTTTGCTATTGTCCTCATTCGTTACAAATTCCATTCTTTATTTTTTTCTGTACTCCTGTATTAGGGAACCTCTCCCAAAAATGGAATTCATATATTTGAATCCATGCCCTAGCCAGACAAACTGAATTAGTGGCATCTCATTCTGAGGTTAAGACATATTGCTTCAAGTCTGGATGTATTTTACATAAAAACCCACATGTGAATTAGCACATTTAGTAATATTAGCAACACAGCAACAGTGTTATCAATCTTATTACCAATACATTTGTAAAGGTTTTTGTTGGAGGCAGAGGGAAGCTGACTGTTGTGTTTGTGCTGTGGCACAGCCGTTCCCTGATCAAGGATTGTTAATAAACGTGAAATGATTAGAGTGCCCTTTTTCCCCTCTGAGTCTGTCAGAGTCACAGAGAGAACCTTGAGAGTGCTGCTGCCTGCCACACAAACTGGAGCTGAGGCCCTTGGCTGGCCATAGGTTCTAGTGCCAGAGCACTGGGCTCTTCGGATGTATGTTCTTGAATGATTCTCTATAGACCCTCAGCATTTATTTTGCTGCCTTGATCGTGAATACCTCAAAGCTAACCTTTCTGGTAAAAATTATTTTCTTTTTAATCTAAATTTAATCCACTCCTCTCTATGATTAATTGGACTGAGTGGAATCCTGTGGTGATGAACAGCCTTCTATTTTCAGGTGGGGAAATAAAAGTTTTCAAATAGGTCTTTTAATGTTTCTTTTCCCTTTGAGGGCAGACAGTATCCTTACTACTCAGTAAATACTTTTGTAGCGCTGTTCAACTTCAGTCCTTACAGGCTATCTACTTAACATTCTCCTAGTGATGTTAACAACCTATGCTTTATGAGGTCAGAGGATATCAGCAACGACTTTAGATTATATTCTTTTTCAGAATTAGCTATTGATTAACTCATTTTATAAATGTGTTTCTGTGACATTCTGTCATCAGTCTCTATCTGCATGATTTGATTTAAATAAAAGCACTTCTCTTTTTTCAGGGGCGAGGGAGGCAACGTTTAGTATTCAGTGTGGAAACTGGTTTGTATTTTCGTTAGAGACAGGTCTAAAAGCAGGTGGCAGTTTAGAATTTTTGAATTGTGAAATCATCTTTTACTCCAAATGAAATTCGGGAATATTCCATGAAATAGTGGTCTATATGACCAGTTACCAGACTGTGTCATGTGCAGGTTCATCTGCTGCAGCTGTCCTTGTTCTTTTCGTTATAACAAATAACATAACCAAATGAGAGAGTGTACAATATTTGTAATAGAGTATATGTTACTATTAATACACACTGATTTTCTGGGCTGTTTTGATACTCTCAGTTACTATCTAAAGAAACATCAGTTAGTTAAATATTTTACTGCCACTTTGAATAACTGTATAGGTGAATAATTACCCTAATAAGGTTAAAATATGTTGTTGTTAATGCAGTGTGAGTTTAAGTTGTCAATTGAGTGGATCGCCAGAGTCCTCTGGAAAATGAAACAAACATTAAATTTCCCAGAAAAGTCAGTAGATAGTGACTCTTGGAAAAAAACAGAGTTTTCATGTGTTTTGCAGATTTTGAGAAATACTTCTTTTATTTTCTTGTAATTAAAAGAACGTGGGATTATTCAGAGAAATGGACTGTATATAACTGTATTAGTGATTCATCTTATAACAGTTATACTGCATCAAAAAATAGCACTTTTTTTCTTGCTTTGAAGTTTTCAGTAAAGATCACTGTAATCTTAGCATAGGAAGGGTATATACTGATCTTTTTGGTCACATCTGCTGCCTCCACACACTCAGGATAATTTTGGTTTCTTTCTCTATGCAAGAATTGTATACCTAATTTTCAGTACTTTGAGATATTATCTCGTTCAACAGCCTGGTGGGTAGATACTACATTTGTAAACCTTCTTCCAAATGAGGTTTTTGGGGTCGGGTTTTCTTTCCTTTATTTCTTTTCTTTTCTTTTTTTTTTTTTTTTTTTTTTATTTTTTTT
>VZTX01016877.1:412529-515327 GCA_013400915.1 Pardalotus punctatus
CGGGTTTTTTTTTTATTATTTCTTTTCTTTTCTTTTTTTTTTTTCTTTTTAATTTTTTTTCCTTTTTCCGGAAAGGTGGAAGTGGTGAGAGACCGTTAAAGCAGTGGTTAAGAAGGTAGGTGTCTGTGGGTATTGATGGGAAATAGTCGTTAGAGGAAAGCTGCATCACCACACAGGAAGGAGCACAAAACTCTTGAAAGCATTTTCTCCAGCTGTTGCGGAAGAACAATTTAGACAGTAGAACTTGAAAGCCACAGATCTTTTACCTCATTTCTAGCTGAGAGAATCCTTCCAGAAAAAGGACTGATTAGCTGCAGTCTTTTAGCAGCTCTGTCTCAAAGGCTCAGCAGTTTCACAGACAAGATGGGTTTAACAGTAGGGAAACAATAAATTGCAAATGTGTAATCAAATTTATATAGGATGGCCTTCAAACTTAGCGATGAAAAACACAAACTATGAAAGAAAATAGTGAATCTTGGATTTATTTTTTATTTTTTATTTAATTTTAAGCAGAATATGGCTCCATAATTTATTACAAACCTGCTTGCCAATAAACAGCAACCAGTGAAACTTGTGAAAAATTACATTTAAAACCGTTTCTGGCTGTAACTAACTTCCCTCCCCCCAGTCATACCATTTCTTTATTCTTTCAGCTATTTCATTTTTGTTAAGGGCTGGCAAAATTTCCCTCTGACTTGGAGTCATTCAGTTATCTGCAGGGGCTGTGAGCTGACAGCTTGGTGTTCCTCTTTCTTCCCCCACTTCCTTTAGTCTGTCTCAAAAACTAGACAGACTGTTTTTCCCATATAAATGTCCAGTGCTCTGCCATCAAGTAACTTCAACACTTATTTCCCATGACATATTGTTGGTAGCTATTCTGCTTCTAAAGGATTGCCCACTAGCACCCTTGGAATAAATATTTGCAACCCTTCTTTGAAGTATGTATTTGGAGACAAAGCAGACCAGCATGTGCTTTAAGCCAATATTTTTCTTTCAAGTGAGATTTAAGGGAAGCAATATTATAGTTTATAAGAGTAGTACATGATTCACTTAACTGATGGCACATTTTATAGTCCCACTTCTGTTGCTGACCTGTTACATCATCATATGCAAGATATTTCATCTCTGCTTTTGTCCTTTCCAAGGCAAGGGTGGTCGCTATTTTTCCCCTTTTTAAAAAAAATCTGTATAATTTGAAGCAACATTTAGCAAATTCTGTCTTGAGAAGTGAATGTTGTTCATGTGTGATGTCAAGTCTTGCAGTCCTGTCTTTGGTCATAATTTTGCAGAATTTAATATTTTCTTTCCAACACCTCAGAGTGACATTGACCCATGAAAGCAGCCTGTCCCTGCCCAAATCCCATGTAGAAGCCATGTCCCATTGTTCTCAGGAGCACCCAAACCGAGGTGTCTCAGCACACAGGAGCTTCTCCTCTTCAGTGACAGCAAAACCAAGCTGCACCGGGGTGACGTATTTTTACACACATTCTGAAGCAAAAACACATTCCAAAAATATTCTCCAAAAACTAACTACCCTCTAAGGTTATAACTCTCTCAAATATTAAAGGATTTTTTCATGCTTCCTCTATAGTGCAAACTTCGTGTTTCTCTATCCGCTGTGTATTTCCATAACTTAATCTATAATAGTTGGGTTTGAGCTGCTTGGGACATCCTGTATTGATACATGTTCCTAATTTAAGAGCATTACATTTTACTTAGGAGCAATCTGCATAATTTCATGTGCTAAAGGATGAAGAAGGTAGAGATGTGACAGCTCACACATATTGAGAGGCACAAAGTGGCAAACTGCTACAGTGAGAAGTTGGGGGACCTAACTGAGAAAGGGAAGCCTAATGATGCCAGACAGGATTATTTTTATCATCTTGGGTATTCAGGATCTCAAGGCAGTAACAGACAGGAATTTACAGGTAATTTTGTTTGCAAAATAATCTGTACTTTTACTGTAGATTACGTTTGTCATTCCTCCCTACAATCATAGGAAATGAGGCATGCGGGGTTTACACAATATTGTTTTGTCGGTGTTCTTTGGAAGGGGGAGACCACAGTACAATTGTTTAGAAAAAGACTCCTGAATGCTAATAGTGATCCAAAAAGCTTTGTCATGGCTAGACAAATCTGAGCACATGTATGTCAGCTGAAGGGAAGGACTCAGGATAAGGTAGAACACAGAACAGTCTACAGTTCTTTATGATATTTAGCCTCTGCAAGAATAATCTTAGGAAAAACAACTTTTCTACAATGCAGACAAACCCAGAACTATAAAAATACATAGATGATGCTGCATTTGGTATGCATTAGCTTGACTTTAATATCCTGACCCAGAAACACTCTCTCTCATACTGAAAATCTGTTTTTTATGTGAAAGAAAAAAGTAATGGGGCTAGTATTTACCTAGCATAGTACAGATGTTGCTATTTGATACCAAGAACCAAATCGACTATGCTGTCTTTACTGGAAATCCCAGTTAATGTTTTGCTTGTGTTAATATTTCCATGTGCTGATCCTCTTGGGCAACACCTCAAAGTACTTGTGTTTCATTGCTAAAAAATTTTAGTCTCGTGGAAAGTCATTGGGATTTGAATTTTTGAGGTTGGTTGTTATGTTTTGTTTCAAGTTTCACCAATTGCTACATCAGAGCAATACATAAAACAAGGGATTTAACTTCTTTGGGCAGATATCCAAAAGGTATGTGGTCTGAAACATGGGAAGAAAGACATGACTCTCTTTGCCACAGATACTAATGTCATTTTGAACAAGCCATTTAATATTTTTGGTCCTCACATCTCCGGTAAGGAAAGGAAAATCGTGGTAGTTCTCTGCTTGGAAATACCACCTTTCAGAGGCCACTGTATTTATGCTTGTATGCAAAATATCTTTGGTTGCCGTGTTTTCCAGACACTCTGCTCTCACATTCTGAACCAGTACCATAACTTTGGAGAAGAGAGTCCTGCTGAGGTCTGCACTTTGGTGTGTGCGTCAGGTGTTAATTCTCTTCTCAAAGGGTCATCTGGGAAATATTTTAAAGGCAATGAAATTCTGTGTCATTATTGTTTTAACTCTTCTAATTCAACCACTAAAAGAAAATGAGTACCAAGATTTTTGCACTTTCCCCAGTGGGCATGGATGGAAGGTGATGCTCTTCTGTGTCTGTATCCTTCATAAATGAGTACGATGACACACCAGACATGTATATTATTATACGAGCAGATGGTATCTGTCCATAGCTCAGGCAGCCTGTGAAAGCCAAAAACCTTCTGAAACTCTTCCAAGAATAATGACTTGTTCCCCAAGACAAACTTATTCAGGATGCAGTTACCAGACAGAATTCAACATTCTCTATTAAGAGAAGCTGTTTGAGCAAAGGCACTTACTATATGCCATGACATTTTGAAAATTAAATTGATGGATTCTTCTCACGTCTGGAGCAGACACTAATGGAAACTCCGGTGAAAGTGCTGAGACCATTTGAAGAAGCTGCTCAAGAGCTGAGTCCTGAAACAGCACAGCTAAGCCAAGTTATTCCACCAGTTCTTACTCTGGGGTTGTTGATGCATGACTCTTCCCCACCACCTGTAAAGTCATCCAACAAGGAATCTTATTTGTTGCCAAGACATTTAGGGGAGAGAAAAGAGATCTGAAGACTATTGAAATTAATTTTTTTTCAGGTTTAGAAAAAAGTCTCTGTTTTTGTGGAAGCTTGCTTCAAAATCCCTTTCTTAGAAAAACTGGCAGAAATTTAGTGTGAGGGGAGTAATAAGATTGTTAAGTGACCAATGATATCTGACGGGTTGGGGAACATTCCTGTTCCTTTGGTTGCCACTTCTATAAATTCCCTTTGAAACGTTGCTCAGGGGGGTAGGCAGGCAAAATTTTATTTGTTAAACCAAGCAAAAGAGAGTTGCATACACTTGCTGTCCTTTGCCTTTGCTAACTCATTGAGCCCAACTTAAAGCAAAATTCAGATACTTGTCTGCTGGGATTTCAAATAAACCATCTGGCTAGCTAATGTGATAATTAAGTGTCTTGAATTCCATCCCACTAATTTGTCATTTAAAACAACAATGACAACACTTTAGTAGTTTAAGCTTTTTTAAGTTTGGGGTTTTTTTTTAATTCTATGCAGGTCATGTTTTAATCTCAAAGCCTGAGTAGCTAGGCTGTCAGACAGACTCTTCATTTTGAACTGTTGACACACATTAGTTAAAATCACTTAGATACTATAAAGGACTGGTTAATTACTCATTAAATGAAACCAAAACAAAACAGAAAACCTCCCAATACTAAACATAAAAACTTCAACAGGCTTTTGGAAAGTAGTTTTGGTTTTACACATGTACTTTTTCCTTGATTTCACTGAAGATGTAGGATAAAGAGTTTTCTTGAATTGTTTGCAAACGGCTCATAAACGCTGTGCAGTTAAATTTGTTTTGTGGTTGTTTCCTGTTCATACTTAGATCTATTTGAAAATACATAGCTAAAATTCTGAGTTTTTCCAGTACAAATGGTGAAAGTTTGAAGAATAGAATTTATTTTAATGCTAAATAAATACTGGGGAGTCATAAAGTTGTGGAGCACTGACCAAGTGTTGGGCCAGCTATGTGTTAGAAGATAAGAACAGCGTACAAGCTGCTCCTCACAGTACCCCCTGATGGAGCAGTTGGAGACTTGTTGAGTGACTGAAAAATGCTGGCTTACACAAATTATTCTAATAAACTTGGTGAGGAAACTTGTGATACAGTGTTACTGGAAAATTAGTATCTGCACAGTTTCTACTGATTTTTGTGATTGGCACAGAAAGTTTGATTTTTGTGGAAATCACATACCCTGGACGTAATCTTAGTAAAACATTAGCTAAGGGGTGTGCTTCTGTGTGTGTCTAAGACCTATGGACAGTTCCTTTTTAGCTGGTATGTTTTAGGGAATAAGAGAGACAGGTGTTTGATATAAAAATCAGAATTACACAGATGCTGGCTTGAAATTATTTACTGTTAGTCACCAGAGTATTCCTGCTTTAGCAGGGGGTTTGGACTAGATGAACTCCAGTCATCATTTTCAGCCTTACCCCTTCTGTGATTTCCGATCATTACAATGGTGAGGTGATGAACACAATTATCAAACACAGGATGGGACAAGTCTGCAAAAATGTTATCAGTATCTATATTTAAACAATCCTATAACAAACTGCTGTTTTGAGTAGGAAGTTAGACCAGATGATTTTCAGAGCTCCTTTCCAAATTAAACCGTTCTATGTGAGATTAATTTTAAGTAAACATTATCCTGTCCACTAGTCTTGGTTACTTGAAAACAGAACTTCTTGTGGGGAAGCTCTTGACTTTGGTGAGTTATGCTGGAATTAAGGAGAGGGGGAATAGAGGAGGCCAGAAGACCCAGGTATTTGTGTTAATTACCTGACATGGTAGTGCAAGTGAAGGTCTGAACTTTGATCCAGAAAATAAGTGATCCACTTCTCTTCATCTTCCTTTATTTTCAGTTGATCGTGAATGGTCCATTTGATTTTGATGTGTAACAAAAGCAAATTATGGAATATTAAAAAAAATGCTGTAAACCTGGCAATTCCTGGTTTCCTGCTAGCTGTATTCAACTGTATGTATGGTTTCACAAATATTTTATGAAAATTATTCTTATATTTCACTCAAAACTGCGTTGAGGGGGAGATGGTCCAAAGAGCTTATAAGGAATATATGGTGATCTAGCCAGTTTAAAGTCTAAACCAAAAACTAAAAAATATTAAAAACAGTCATTAGAATTTCAATTAAAAGCATAAATATTTATATTTTCTGTGTGTAGATAGACATAGGGTAAGAATAGGTGTAAAAGTCTCATATGTTTCATTCTTCAGCCATTGTAGAGAAGGGGCGGATAGATAATGCAAAGTAAATTTATTACAAAATTTTTTCTAGGGAAGAGTTAAATGTTTAAACATTCCACACCCTAATTGAATGCCCAAACCAAAGGTGTCTATAGAAACAACTTTTTCTGTAGCCCAATAAATTTTTGAGGTCAAGAGACTAAGTAGCTCACTGCTTGGCTCTCAACAAATGAGAGCTATGATCTCACAGCAGCAGGCTGCCAGAGAAATAGCTGCAATTCTTACTGGTGCTGTGACTGTAGCTCTGAATAAATGTTGATGAGACGGTGTCTCTCAGAAGTAAGATGGAACCAAATTAGGACACATTATGAGGAAAAACACCATGTTACAATTTATGGTCTAGTCCTAAACTCAATAGTTATCATATGGTGCTAATACCCATTTTGCTCTTCTGTGGAGCAGGTCTGGGATTTAACATGTTGAGATTGGCTTAATCTAAAACATATGTATTTTCTTTTATTTCACATATGTGTTCTGCATTTCCCTTTTTCCAAGAGCTAGGATCAGCATGATAATATGCTGTGATGGGAGAAATACAGAGAGAATTGTTGTGATACAGCTACAGAAAACAATATGGGACCTACAAGAAAAGGCGTATGTTCTCTTTTACGGGCTTATTTTGTGGCACAGGCAGTGTTTCTATTAAGATTAGAAAGAAGAGTTTCCCCTGTTGGTTATGCTAAGTGTGTGCATGTAAGCCCCATCCCAAAAAAAAAGCTTTAGTAACTTAACTGAATATTTACTAAAATTTGCAACAAAGGTTGAAGCAGCCTGAAATGATAAACCCTGAACATGTGTCTGTCTTCTACCATGGGAATGCTGTGAAGGAGGATGCTGTCACAAAGCTGGGGATCATTTAGATTTTTGTGGGTCTTTGTGTCTGGATCTGTTTAAATCTACCATTTTAAGACAAAGGACTGAGAGGTTTTTTTTAAAATAAAAGGATGATTTATAGCATTAGTTTATCAAAGTGGAATAAAAAATATATATAACTTGAAAAGCATTTCATGTAAAGATGTCATTTCCTTTCAGTACTAAAATACAAATATATCCCATAATATACTCTTTTGTTATGTAGAGCTACACTAGAGTATAGTACAAAATAAATTAATTCCCTGTCATAACAATGTGGTATATGCGATTCTAGAAGAATTGTTTGTCCAACACAATTTTCTTTCTAGTCAGAAACCCCCTAACTGCCACGATGAAACTGTCTTTTCTGGCAAAAGAAGCGCCCTTGATCAGTGCTACATACCCACAAGGGATTTTCTTTTGTCTTGTTTGGTCATAAGGTTGTCTTACTGTGTGAAAGTAGTTCAGTATGGTAAATGAAGTCTCAGCTGAAAACTGATTATGTAGCACAGTGCCTCTCCCCAAAGTGTTGTTTCCTTTTGCTAGAACCTCTGCTTTTAAATAAGTGAATATGGAAAGCACATTTGAACTATAAATAGCCTGTAAAGGAAAATCCAGAGGAGAGACTTGCTGTCTTTTCTAAAAGGAATCAAACATCTTTCCTGCGTCTGAACCTTTGCATTTGCATGGAAACTCCTCTTTACCCTTGTGAGAATTCTAGGGAATTTATTGGATGTGTTTGAGCATGCTCACTGGTGTTAGGAAGTAATGATAGAGGTTATTTAAACTAAACCTCCTATTTGATCTAACCTACAGTTTTCTTTAGTCTCCACAAGACTGCAAACATAAAATTCTCTTTTATTATAACAGGCACATAGCAAGTCTGGGAAGACCATTAAATTCTGCTGTATAATTAATATTGGACATAGAGTCTTTATCTGATACTCTAAATGACAGGAACTGGAAAAGAAAATTAATAAGCCTGTAGTATCACCCTGCATAAATTGCGAATGGAGGAAAAGTTTCAATATCTGGTTATGGGAGGACACTTAGGTGGTCACCTGCTGTACTGCCTGAGGGGGTGAGCCTTGTTGCTGAATGTTGACCAGTCTCACAGTGGGGCAGAGGGGCAGCCATGCAGCCACCCCTTCACCAGAATGGGAAGTGTATAATGGATGAAATGGGCAACAGTGCCAGCTCTTCACTCATTCTTTATTCTCCTTGTTTTACAGGGTATTACGTTAGGGGTTTGAGTCTTGCTTGTGTAGATCCAGCTAGACAAGTCTAGCCTAGATTGGCCTCAAGAATATTATTTTCTGAAACTTTCTGCGTCTAAAATGGAATTCCTTATGCAGCCTGCACTTCTGGGCAGCAGACATGGCCTCTGCTGAAAGAACAGTATATAAGGTGTACATTGTTTATCAGTGGTATACAGTGATTAATTTGGTCGGTCTAAGATTGTAACCCTAAGTGGCATTTGCCAAATAAAAGTGATTTGTGCTTTGTTCTCAGACTGCTACTGCATCACCAGAGGAATGGGTTCTTTGCCGCATAGTCTCAAAATCTCCATTCAGAAAGTTTACAGAAACATTCTGAATGTACAGAAATTCAGAATTAATCTTTTGTTATTGCGCTACCCAAATTGAATCTCTTTGACCCCTGTGTTGCATAAAGTATGAACATACAGTTTTATTATTCACCAGACAAATGTTTAAATTTTATTTTGCAAGTGGGTTTTCCAATGCAGAAATGCACATTCTAAAGATGGATCAAAATTTGTGGATATGTGTACAAAGGGAGTGGGTAGCAAGGAAATGTCAGATCAGTATAATTTCTTCTGACTGACTATTAAAATGTACAAGCATAATTTTTTTGCCATTATATTGCCATGTGACTAGAAAACAGTTAATGATGGATGGCTATGCTGGTGTTATTATATATACAAATGT
This sequence comes from Pardalotus punctatus, assembly GCA_013400915.1. NCBI lineage: Eukaryota > Metazoa > Chordata > Aves > Passeriformes > Pardalotidae > Pardalotus > Pardalotus punctatus. The sequence continues at coordinate 421,242 of VZTX01016877.1, forward strand.
GTTAATTTTTTTGCTCTGAAATGAAGCAAACAGGAAACTGCAGGTCAGGTCCTTTGATGTGTGTCTTCTTATCACAAGTAGGAAAGTCTGCATTCCAGTTAGTATTTTTTCCATCTCCTGTATTCAGGTTCTATGTCCAAACTACCCCTACATTTTAGAAGTCAGCATAAATCTATCCCATACAAATATTTCATTTATATTGTTATGAGAAAAGCAACAAAAATTAGTCTTAGTTACTCTGAGTTAAGACTATGTTTTAGCAAAAGAAAACAGTTCAAGACAGAAACATAAACATGCTTTAATATCCATATGGTTTATCTTCCTGAGAAGCTAGGGGAAGCTTGATTCCTGACATCCATTTACAAGTATTTAAAACCTTTCTAACTTCTAAACTTTTTAAACTTTAAAACCTTTTTAACTTTTCAACTATTCAAAACTTATATTGCAGGGAACTGCCTTGGCAACGAATGAATAATTTATGTGATGGGATTCCATGTTCAATTTCTGTGCTTCTGCAAGTTATGTGTGTGATGTTAGGAAATGTAGCTCTTCATTTTAAAGAGGTTGTTCCACATTGGATAATAAGGCATTTGAACCATTGTTTTAAAGCCATCTGTTTAAATAGAATGAGTTGTTTGAGGGTTGGGATTTTTAAGATTGATTTTGCTTGTGTCTCATCTGTGAAGAGAGGTGCTGTGCAGGAGGGAAAAAAAAAAAGTGGATCTATAGACAGTACTGCCAGGAAAAAAAACCAAAACAAAACAAAAAAAAACACAGGAAAGAGGAAAAAAATCAACAAAAAATTGAGAACATATTTTTTTCTTGTAACTGGGGTGTGTTCACAAACTCGAGCAAGAGAAGGACCAACTGGGCTGTCAGACTGACAATTGTGTAACAAGCAGTTAATCCAGGCAGGCCCAGGGGACATCATCTGCTCCTCCTCTCAGAGACTGCACAGCACTTCTAATACCCTGTAACAAGCTTAAACCAATGATAAAAGATCTGTGGTCACAATTACAGTGTCACAGGAAGAAGGCAGGAGACACAGCAGCTTTATTGCTATCACAGGACATGGCAGTGGCAGGGACTTGCTAAGTGAAATTTCCAGGTGAGCCTCGGATGCAAGGCAGGGTCCGTGTGAGCAGGGGACTCCGAGAGCCCAGGCCCTTCTGCCAGGCAGCCCTGCGGGGAAATGCCTTCCTGCCTGCAATCTGGCAATCTCTAGGTGCTTGAGCCAAGCATCACACAAACTTCAGGGATTTTTGCATCAGCCAAAGGATTCTGTTCTTATTTCTAGCTACAGCTACATTTCTTCAGAGAAATACCCCAGGAGTTAGCTAATGTGTCACCTTGGGGAAAGTGGTGGGGGAGAATAGGTGATGGAAAGAAAAGCTGCTAGGTCCTGCAGCAATCAGTGAGAGTGCTGAAGCAAGGGGGAATACAAGCTTAATACAAAGGTCCTATTGAACCATTTTGTCACCACCCTCACAGGATATACTAACAAACTGTGTGGTTTTAGAAAAATGCTCTCTGTCTGCAGAGAGCTGCCTCTTGCTTGCTCTGTACCCCTCCCCACTGAGCGGTTAGGTCAGACATATGAGGCTCTCTGGATTTTGGTTGCTGTGGCCATAAAGTATGGGACTAGAAAGAGATGTAGAAAAGGGATTTTCTATGTTTTGCTGAAGATCAAAGCCAATCCACATCTAACATCAGCAGCTGGCTTCTGTTATGGTTGAATGAAACAAAAAACAGAATTCAAGAACACTTGTATCATTAGGACCGTCTTCTCGTTAAACACTTCCCAAAATACTCATGTAATAAAAAGCTAAAAATAAATGTTAACTGCAAATTTGAAATATTTAAGTATTAAGTATTTTTCTTTGTGAATATTTTTGAGAGAGGGCTGTTTTGGAATAAATAATGCTTGACCAAATTAGTTTTTAAGGTGGTTGTTAATCATGTATATGTTAATATTGGCTTGTTTTAATTGATACTTTACTTCATTGAAACTAGTATTTATTAGCCTGGCTTTGGTCTTTCTAAGCTGCTCTGAACTTTAAGAAAACATATGATAAGGTCATATACTAGGCCTTTATTAACAACACCTTTGTAGCATTAACACTGAAGTTGAGCACCTTTTTATACCTGACACTGTGCATTTCTATTTCTTAGGAATAGAAATACCTTAACTTGTGGTAATGAGACCGTGACAGAGAAGCACAGCCTGGCTCTCTGCACAGATCTGAGCAAAACAAAAGTCTATTATGTTTTATACCTTTCTCAACAAAATACTGGTAATTTGCACTTAACCTTAGAAAGTTTGATGCATCTTTGATTGTTAAATCAAAACCTGCTTATTAAGCAGTGTATGTTTGATACGTGTCTGTCTCTAGATGCCTGGTTCTCATTACTTCAGATACTTAACTTGAATGATCAGTCAATTCCCATGAATGATTTAAAGAATTTGATATAAGCTGAAATAAGTTAAATGCCTAATTTTAAGCATAGATAATTGAGTGACCCACTTCCTTTCTGCTTAAGACATTCAAAGAGGCTTAATTTCAGTTTCTGATGGATGTGTTGCTGTTTTATCCAACTCTCTTAATCCCAACCTTATATAAACCCCACACTGGTGTATTTCTAAGCAGAGACAGAGAGAGGAGTTTCTGTGTGTATATTCAGAGAGTGAATGTCATTTGGCAGCCTGAAAACTTTGATTCAGACTGAATAGTAACGTTCCTTGGGCCTGACCTGTGCATGGGTGCAGAGGAAACATTCCTGGTGCACTCTCTGGCAGAGGGTGATGGAGTTGCTGGATAAAGGAGTTGCTCTATTACTCCAGTCTGCTCAGGCTTGGCTTTCACTGGGGCAGTTTTCAGGCCTTAAACCTCTCAGTGCCCATATTAATTGCTGTATAACTCAGTGGGTTTGCATTCAGACTGGAATTTTTTTATCACTAACTTAAAGAATTAAGTTTTCAGTGGTGCTGAAAATGAACAGTAGTACTGTGATCCTTGTCTTTAGTAATGTTATGTCCTTTCCACACTAGCTCACAAATTATGTAAGCCCAGGACCCGAGTAGGTCAGCTCTGAATCCAGACTTTCCCAGTGTAAGAAGCTCTCTCCTTGGATTTCAGCTCCGCCCACTCTAGAAATAAAGGCCAAATGCTAAGGTTTGAGAGGGATTAGACTTGTACAGCTGAAGTTGGGTGATGTATAATAGTCTGTGACTGCTTTCCAGTTCTAAAGATAGCAGTTCTCGAGCTTTGATGGAAATAACTCTGGAGCACAGCTATAAGTATCATCAATCCAATGTGGCTCAGTGCATTTTATAGGATTGCCTTATCAGAAGCTATGCCATCTAGTATGTGGCTTACCCAAACAAGCTTTTCTACCAACACCAGAGTCCAACTTTATGGACCCTGTAAATCCAATGGATTTACATCCCACATAATTAAACTCCTTCTGCCCTTATCTTTTGTTTTCTTTCACTTGCCTTGCTTCTTAGTCCCTGGTCCCTTTGCTATGCTGCCAGGTATCCACCGTCTCTTCACCTTGCTGGGCCGAAAATAATCCTGGAGAATTATTAGTATATTTGGTAACTGTGAGTGTAATGTAAATATTAGGCTAGGCTTTTGGCTTTTGTCTTAAGAAATTTAACACAAATACTGAACAAACTGAAATATACTAAGATTTTGTAAGGTTTTAAATTGCCTTTTCCCCACAACCTTTGAAGTGGTTGCAGCGCATCCAGACCTTAAATTTCAGTAGCTCTGAGGAAATGAATCAGAGTTGTGAAAGCAGAGAATATTGGAAAACTAAGTTGCACATTGTTCTCTGCAGCACCTGACGGCAATGGCTAAGAAAATGTCTGGTTTTTGCTGGGGTGGTATTAAAGCACATAACCTCTCTTCCTTTTTTGGAAGGAATGAGGAAACTTTGATGTAAAAGTGCTGATACTTTTTCAGCCTCAGTAAACTTTTACAAAGCTTTTGTGAGCTTTAATATAGCCATAAAACAATGGAAGTTTATACCCTATCTTAAGTTTGTATATTGTATCTCAGGTGCAAATGTTATTCTGGAAATCCTCAAGCTTTTTCAGAAAATTGACTTTGGTTTCTTGTACAGGAGCACTTTTCCAATCTGCTTCACAGTAAACTTTTTGATTACTGAAGTTTTTTTTGTCCACCATGACTAAAATCATGTACTTTTTTTTTTTTCCTGTCTAAGCCAATTCATTTCATGTTTGAACCAAGATGCCATTTTTTCCAAAGGCTGTAGGTGCTAGCAATGTCAGTTGAGACTGTAGGAGCAGCAAGAAAGAGATCAGTTAAATAATATCAGAAATAAATTTGGTCATAGACAACAAAAAAACAAAGACATTACCTTTATATGGAAAGGTTCTTCAGTACCACTATATTAATTAAAAAGTCACGGTATTCTTGTTTTCTTTCTTTCCCCCTTAAGGCCTTATGATTATAATTGTGTTCTCTAACACCTAAATTTAGTTTTGAATCAAGTACAGTAGCTGAATAGAACACCACACATTAAGATCCACATTGAATTTCACATGACAGGCTTTATATTTGCTGAAGGCTTGGGGGCTATGTTTTTAGCAGTCATCTCACATTTTGGTTGAACACAGTTTGATGCACGTCTATGGAATTTGTGTTTTGCTCACACAGGGGATGATTCAAGTCTACAGCTGTCGCAAACAGTATGCAGGACCTAATTCATGAATAAGCTGTCAATTACTATGATCCCAAAATAAAAGCAAATTACAATTACAGGAGGAAATTGGTATGAAACATGAGAGCAGAACAGAAAAAGAATCACATTAGTATTAAATTGGGACACAGATTCACCTTAAAATTTAGTGTACCTAACTCTGCCTCAACTTGTATTATTGCAATTGGATCTTTGTAAACCACACCACTCCTGTGAATCTGGAACTTTGAACACATGAATAGCATCATTTACCCTTAAAAATACAATCAGTCATTTACAGTGCTGTTAAAATAGCTATAATGGTGAAACCAATGCATTCACCTAATCATGCTGTTGTCCCTGTATTTGTCAGCAATCTACCATGTAAGACAAGTACTAAAAAATATCATCTGAGGAAGGTACCCTTTCATAGCTAAGATGAGAGCGCTCCTCAAGTAGTTAAAAAACCTAACAATCCTTTCTGAAAGTGTCTGACGTTATCTCCTAAGGCTGGGATAGAAACATCCAACACAGAATGCACTTTATAGCAGATTTATTTATGTCACCCTTCTGTGTGCAAGACTCTTCCCATTTGGCCATAATGCAGTGTTATTAATTTATTCACAGAAGTTTACTGATGTAACATTTCAGATGGTCAAGTGACATTTCTAGACTTTTTCCAAGTGTGAAAACAAGCATGAAATGCCTATATTATGGAAGTGCTGATGCACTGAAGTATTTTGAAAGCTATTATTTGATCCAATTGTATGTGGTAATACCCAGATAGTAGAAAAATATTGTATGTATTCTTCAGATAAATATGAAGCAGAGTTAAATATATATGTGTGATATATAACTAAGCTAGTACTTGGTGAAAAGTGAAAACTAATAATGATTTGACACCAAAAAAATGTTGTATGGGATTAGACAGCCATTATTTTTACTGAAGTAAATAAACTATAGAAAATACCACAGGAAGCATATTTATTTAGTATTAGTATCTGTGACTGTGCATTTTTTAGGTCTCTTGTTGCAGAAATTGTCCCATCAAGGACCATTTCTGTTCATCTCATTTTGTATGTTCATTTTCACTTGGGCTTCTCTGGCATGGTACTTTTGGCTGTTTGTGTGTATTTCTAAAGCATAACGTCATTATGCTTTAGAAATAAAGCATAATGACATTATGCTTTATTTCTAAATCTTAATTTCTAATCTAGGTTCAGAGCATCAACATGAATGCAATTCCCCCATTTTTATTCTTTCTGTGTCACTTGAATCAAGATCTCCACCCTTAGCTCATTCTTTGAGAAAAAACTTTCACTGAAAGCCTCTTCATCCCTAGCTTCAGAGGTACAAATGTGGTTCCTCATTATATGAACATACCTTTCTCTTTTATGCTCCAAGTTTTTTTGACAACCCAGTGGGACTGAGAGTGTGCATTTGGTGACACATGTGCCTAGGTTGCAGCAGGCTCAAATCTCAAGGGACGTGTGTGCCCCAGTTTATACCAACTGTTGGGTAAGAACAGTTAAATAATAATCTGATAATTATTAGTGCAACATAAGAGTTACAGTGCAATATAGTCTGGCTGGTAGAAACAGGTGCAGTTCATAATCATCTATTTTCTGTATGGGAAAGCTCCATCTGTAGCCATTCCTGAATATTATGTGCTGTACAGGATTATTGTGTGGCACAGTTATTTAAAATCATAAATTACAGCATTTAAAATTAAATTTTAACAAGATTGCCTGTTTCAGAAATGAATATTCCCATGTGAAATACCTGTCACCACATGATACCAGCACACTTTTTGTTGAAGACCATGCATTCTGTGTGCCCTGAAACATGCATGAAATAAGAACTTTGGTAAATGGCGTATCATTGCTACAAACAAGACTGAGAAATTGTTTGAGGCAATTAAAACTGCACCACAAAATAGTTAATTCATGTATGTAACTTCACTTCCAGTTCAACTGTCTCTGTGTACAGATCCCTCAAGTGCTCTTATCTAGTTTTCTCCAAGCTTGTTCTGACAAGTTTGAATAGTGGTGGTTTGTTCTGAAGCAGTCAGTACTTCTAACAATGCAAAGAATTAATCTTTTGTCAGTGCATACCAAGTACAACAAAGACACCGTTCTGTATGCCAGCCTGATTCGGTGGCTGTTTTTCAGCAGAACTGATGACTACATTTCCAAATTGTGAAAATTTAACACTGCTGGCATGGCTGGAGTTTTATTTTTTCACATGTGCTCAGAGACAAATAATCTCACAGATTAAATTGTTGCTATTTTAGAAGAGCTCATTTTTTAATTATAGTTGTTGGATTTCAAAGACTACATGCCTTACTTTATGGGTATACACAGTCATACTTTGTTTTGTTTGGCATTTAGGGGAAATGTCATACCATTTTCTGAAATGTCTTGAAACATTTTTAAAAACATTTCTGGCCATAGTTTATTCTTATGTCTCAAAACCGTTAATTTATGATTTTGTATTCAAAGACAGAATCTCAGAAAAGTGACAGTTGATTATAGTAGTAGTTATCAAGATTTATTTTAGTTTATTTTAATCAGCTTTAGCATAATACTTACTTGCTTTTTAAAAGCTGCACAGATACTTATTTTATATCTAAATAGAAATTGTAGCTTTTGGTTTTTTAGATTCCTATTTTCATACTGATGTGTGCTCTTGTATTAGAAATCGACCCTATCTCCCTTTTATTATGAAGCCTTGCTTGATTTTACTTACAGATGGATGAAACTTTCTCTGGCCCTGGAAGTCTCCAACCCTTCTGAAAGATCTTGCTGTAACTCATGAAGGACTATGACCTATAGCGATCATATTATAGGGTGTAAAGAAGTAGAACTTGAAGCGATATTAAATGGAACATGAAACTTCAATTACATCTAATCTATTAGACATAGACTGACAAAAACCAAGCTTTATCAATAATTTGCCAATGGAAACTACCAAGGAACCTGAATAGAAAGATGGACTCCTAAACTCGTGACTGTGGGTATAGACTTGATTCCAGATAGAAAATGATAAGCCTTGCAGTGAGGATAACAAAGCTTGCAGTAAGAATCACACTTTGAGTTTAGTTTAGTTTATTTTGGGTTTTTTGTTTGTTTTTCTTATGAGATTTGTTTTGGAGTCAGAGGGTACATCTATGTTCACATTTCCTAGAATTATGTCTTCACTTTGCATTGGTGATTCAGCAGTGACTGCAGTGAACTGATGTTGAAAGATGCAGTGTTTGGTTTCCCTTCCCACTTAGTACTAGAAAAGACCATTGTGGCTTCCAATGCCTACATCTTGTGCAGGGCTCTGAAGAGAGACTGTGCTGGAGCTACCTCTGCACCAGCAAACATTTAATCATTTCAAATACCATCTTTGCTCTGTTACTGTAGTTGTTGTCCCCAGAGTGATCTATTTGATAGTAGTTCTCAGGTGCTGACCATTATATTTCTTCTATTTTATTCCAGAATTGGCTTGAAAAGTGAAAATTATGTTGGAATGTCTCCAAACTCATTCAGTACATAAGAAAACAGTACCAATAAAAATTCATGCAGATCTTGTGAGCAGCATAATTTCCAAGTTTCTTTCATTTTAGTATCAATATTTCAGTTGATCAAGTGGATTTGAAGCTAACTCTTCCCTCTGGCAAATGGACAAACTTAATGACTTGGAGCTATCATGTCCACAATCTGCTTCTTAAAACACTGCCTTTGAAACTTTGAATGTAACCTTCATGACTAAGGGAATTAGAAGATTCAGGTCTTTATCTGAAGTTTCAATTTTGGTTTACCAAAAGCTTTTCTATGAACTAGCTTAATTTAAACTTATTCCTAAGAGAGATTTCTACCAAAACTTTCATTCTTCTCTCCTATGGAGTTGGATGCAGAGTCAAGAAGGTCCTTGTGAGATTAGTGACCTCTGTGTGAGTCCAGATACAGTGCAAATATTATCAGTCAGCTTATCAAAGGTACCAGTCTCACAGTCGTATTTCATTGCTTTCATGTAAGGACCCTGCTGTGGCCCAGTGCAGAAGATGGGCAGATGCTCAGGACAATGCATGGAGACTGGTGGGAAGGCTTCAAGAGGCTGCACACTTTGAACAGAGATGAAGAAAGGGGAGCATGGGCAGCCTGTGAATTTTCTGAAGCTTGTTTTTTTTGCATATACAAGTTTTCTCTTAATGGCAGGGGTTGAGGAGAGTGTTAAAGCAGTGCTGTAGTACCTTTCTCCTAGGCATGTGGTGAGTAACTTCCAAATGGATGTAAATGATCCATTCTTTCCTTTGATGTGACTTCACTGAACACAAAGTACAGATAAAAGGCTCTCTATAGTTTATTATAAAATTACTAGGCAAGATTGGAAACCCTCAGGACATACTCATATCCTTGAAAGTTTGCCAAGTGTGTTTAACTGTTCCTGAGTCCCTTTTTAATAGTGTTTGTTACAAGCAAATCTAGGGTCTCCCTTCTCTTACATGACAAGTGGTGCTCTCCAAGCATCATAAAACTGCAGGACAACAAGATTTCATTCTCTGTTTTGTTGCTTTTATGTAAACCCAAAAAATTTCTATTTTTTGCTAAATTCTGCTTTTCTTCTTTGTGCCCTTTGTCTGGCTATTATATCTACTTTACTGAACTACTTCAGGTCAATACAGAGTTTTCTGGCTGGTCAATTGCCAATGAAATGTTGGTTTAAAGCTATTTTCAGAAGTTATTTCTTGTGGCAAAAGTTCTTTCACAGTTACAGAAGGTGGTATTCAGTGAAACAGGACAGAGAAATTCTTAGCATATGTAGAAAATTTAAAAAAAAATCCTAAAGCGAGAAAGAAAATAGACCACTGATTTTCTATAGTAAATTTAGTAGCAAACACCAAGTCCTTCCCTCGTGAAGTTTAAATGTCATCATTGATGTGCATTTATTCAGTTTAAACTGTCATTCACAGGGTGAATGTAATAGAGCGTTCTGGAAGATGGATTATCATTAATCAACAGCGTTTAGTAAACAGGCTGTATTGTCTGGAATATCAAAGGCAGATACACCTTGTCCCTCTTGGAAGTGTGTGCCCAGATCCCACCATTGTGAAATGTAGTCACATGCTCAAGGCATGTGGGGAGGGGTAGAGAAGATGCCTATTTAAGCCCTCTTCCTGAGCAGGCACGTCCAAGTCATACTACTGCATCACCCTGCTGGAAATCAGCTCTGCGGAGAAGGACCTGGGGGTCCTGGTGGACAGCAAGCTGTCCATGAGCCAGCAGTGTGTCCTCGTGGAGGAGGAGGACAACGCATCTTGGGGTGCGTTAGGAAGAGCATTGACACCATTGACATCACGCAGGGGTGATCCTGCCTGTCTGCTCAGCCCTGGGGAGGCACATCTGGGGTGCTGTGTCCAGTTCTGGGCTCCTCAGCACATGAGACACAGAACTCTTGGAGTAGATCCAACAGAAGTTGACAAAGGCGATTGGGGTACTGGAGCATCTCCCTTCTGAGGAAAGGCTGAGGGAAATGGGCCTGTTCAGCCTCGATAAGAGGTGACTTAGAGGGGACCTCATCAGTGTCTGTCAGTGTCCACAGGGAGGGGTCAGAGCATGGACTAGGCTCTGCTCCGTGGTGCCGGGCAATGGGACAAGAGGCAGGAACTGATGCACAGGATGTTCCACGTGAACATGAGGAAGGACTTCTTTACTGTGCTGATAACAGTGTAAAGAAACAGGCTGCCCAGAGAGGGTGTGGAGTCTCCTTCACTGGAGAGATTCCAGAACTCTCTGGCTGCAATCCTATGCAATGTGCTCTGGGATGATCCTGCTTGGGCAGGAGGTGGGACCAGAGGATCCGCTGTGCTCACTTCCAGCCTGACCCGTTCTGTGATGCTGAGTACATTTTGGCAGTGTGTTTCTCTTGGGGTAGCTGTGAACAACCTAGACAAGGGTACATATTTCTGATATATAAATGATGAAAACCTACTGTAATTAGTAGAAAGTGTTATGAAATAAATAAGAAACCCCAGGTTTTTATTCTTCAGACATGATAATTACTGGAATTAATCCTGGGATTCGATTATTTCTTTTTAACCCTGATTAACACGGTTTAGAATGAGCTGCACTGAAATGTTTTGCATGCCTTACTCCCCTAGTTTTTTGGATTGTACAAACACTAATGAGGAAGTTAAATTTGAGAGATGATGTAATGACTTGGCTACTTACAAGGCTGTTTGACGTAGTGGTTGCAAGGTTTTGCAACAACTTTTATTTGAATTAAAGTTTATATGCAATCTGACAAAGCATAAAAAGTGAGAACATGGGCATTTATCTAAATATGTTAAATAATACTCTTGTGCACTGTAAACACATCATATGGCCATGCTTTTAGTTAAAGTGACCATTGCAAATTCTTCAATCCTATATTCTATTCCTTACTTTAAAAGGCATCTGCCATTTTCATCTCACTACAAAATCCATGATTCTCAAAAATTTTTTTATCCTGCAAGCCTAGTTCCTATGTGTTGACTGGTTAAGGAATGACATGTAGCAAGGGTGCGTGATGTTTCAGTTAACTAATGTGAGTGTATTAATTATCTACAAGAACAGCCTAAACTCTGGAGTGTCTAGCTGCTGACATTTCATCTTGGTTTCCTAATTGTTTCTTTGATTTTTCCTAGTATTTAATTGATTATTGCATTTTCTTTTAGTAAGAAACTTAGTGAAATTTGTTTGCAGCAAGTCAATTGTTTCTAATATGGAAAATATTTTCTTAATGGAACAGAAATTTTATTATGAAAACCCAGACTCTTTCTTTGTGGTTGCGGCTAAGACATTTGATTTCAATAAGGCAAACTTCACAGTTATTTTTTGAATGCAGGGTTATTCCTGGTCATATTTTTAATTGCAGGGTTTCTAGTAGACAATTTATGTAGGCTGCTATGTTTTGTTTCTCTATTTAGAATGGTAATGTAAGAGCAGATACTTGAAGGAAGTCTCTAGCCAAGAATAAGATAAGGGTATTATAATTTAGGTCTTGTATTATGTGATAAAATTTTTATCCATTCCAGAAAGACTTAGTTGTCTCTTAAAGAAGCAATTGTCTATGGGACTGGGTCTGTTTCTGGTGGTATTTGGGGCCTCTCTGAGATACAAGCAAATAAAAAAAAAATTCTTGGTATGTCTATATGAAGAACAAGAGTTGTTGCAGAGGCCTCTCCCGTTCTTTGGCATTCTCAGTGGCCACTTCATAGGCTCAGGCGCCAAAGGAGGACAGCAGGGAGCTGTGTCAGTCCAAACAGAAGAACTGTTGGACAAGGATCAGGTTAATAACTTAAACGAGTTCAAATGGACCAAGAAAGTGCAGAAACACACCCTAAGAGAGAGAGAGAGATGATGGCTATGTGGAGCGTTAGCAGGACAGCCAAAATACTGGTTCAGAAAGACAGGTGCTCCTTGTGTTCTGAGAGTTTACCTGAGCCTCTACTGAGAGATGCATGGCCAGCACTGTCTGTGTTTGGATCTCATCAAGAGCCACGTGTGCTGCAGTGCAGGAGGGGCTCTGCTGTACAGCCAGGGCACATGGTGACTCCTGTGCAGCGGCACAACAAACTCAACTGCTCATTAGCCCATAGATAGCTCTGGAAAATTTTCAATTTACACTGCATTTGGTATGGGAATTGCTCAAGAAATAACAGAGCCACCACTGTGTATGCACAGGCACAGGATTTAGTTTCAAGGTCTTAATAAGGCTCTATATCCAGCTATCCTCCTGAAAGCACACAGGAATTTTCTTTCCTCCAGTGACTGCAGAAATAACCTACTGTCACCATCCCATCTACCAGCAGGGAAGCTTCTGTATGTTCACACTTCACATCCTCCTCCTGCTCTGCCTGCCTATTTTGACTTCTATAAGGCAGCGGTATCAAGGTGATAAGTGATGTTTCCAGTCAAGCAACCACCCTGAGGATATCAGCCCTCCCTAAAGCACCACCTGGCAACTGGCCCCTGCCACTCTGGCACAGCAACCAGGGCTTGAGCAAACCTGAGCCCACATGCCTTCTGTCTCCCTTACACTGGAGAGGAACCCACAGGAACCTCTCTGCACACCTCCTCATGTTTTGTCTGATTTCAGTCATACACCTGCTGATATTTTTATTAGCTTAATGGATTCTTTATGTAAGCTCAATGGAAGCGCCAGTCCTTATACAATATTGCAGTAGAAACTAGACATAAAGGAGCTATTGCTATTTGGGCTGTGCATAAACTTTCTATTCTGTTTGTGATTTTAAAAGATATTTGCTCTTAAAAAAAGGCTTTGATTTTGACTTAAGCAGGGATCAGTGTGGCAAAACTCACCTTTTCCTTCTAAACGAGAGCTAAGAAAGCCTTTTCATTGCTCAGTTCCTGGGGAGTCTTGGTACTTTATTTCAGTCCACAACTGACTACACAATGGCACAGCACAGAAAGAGGGATAGCTTTCACCAGTTTATCTGTTAGCAGTTCGGATGCATGTTTTTTTATGCTGTAATAAAACATATCTTACATATCTCATACATTGCCTCAAGACAAGTAATGTTAAAGGTTGGAAACAATACAAATTTTTGACAGATAATTCCATTTTTAGAAGTTTCATACTGAAAACTGTATTGGAAATTTTACACGGGTAGATTCTCTGGCTGTTATTTTTCTGTATTTGTTCAAAGCTTGTCCATCACGGATAAGTGAGAATGTAGGTATTTAGCAAGATGATGTTGACAATAACACAGGTACTGTGGTATCTGGTGACTTTGTCTATGCTTTGGGAATGCAAACACCTCAGACAGATTTCTGCTCTGTTGTATTCATTTTTATTACATGCTGTCATCACAAAATACCATACTGCACATCTTGTTCAGACATGAGAGTCACAGGAACTTTGCAGCTTCACCTCTGGCTTCAGTGTGTTGTTAATCAAATTTGTAGCTTTGAGACCCTGTTATAAACATATCAGCCCAACGTTGCATGAAACTTTTAAGTATCTCTTATGTGATTTTGTTGCCCTTTAGTGAATACAGCAAATGGAATCCAAAGGCACTGAGAACAAATACGACAATTTAAATCTAAAGGCCCTGAAGAGCTGCTAGCTACTGCTGATGGTACAAAGCTCACACTATTGGTACTGAACATAAAGAAGTGTCCTGGGGTGTAATAAGGAACTGCAGGCTGTGTTTGGGGGTGGCAGATACCCAATCGTTTACAATGAAAGGTGTTTACTTACAGAGAAGGAGGAGAAAAAAGTCAGACTTCTCCTACATTCCTGGTTTCTGTGTAATTTATACATACAGAATCACAGGATCAGCTAGGTTGGAAAAGAGCTTTGAGACCATGGAGTCCAACCCGACCCCACAGCAGCTTGTCAACCAGACCATGGCACTGAGTGCCACATCCACTCTTTCCTTAAACACCTCCAGGGACAGTGACTCCACTGCCTCCCCGGGCAGCCCTTTCCAATGCCCAGTCACCCTTGCCATGAAGGACTTCTTCCCAATATCCAACCTAAATGCTACATTGGATCTATCTGGATGGCTGAAAATAAGGAGAAAAAAAATTTAGTGTGCAACTACAGCAATTACAAAGGGCTTGAAACAGTGTTAGTGCTGAAAAGGTAGCATTTTCAGAAGATGCAATGATTTAGTAGTTTTCTTTATAAAACCTCTTATTGAGTGTCAGCTGCAGTCTGGTTTCTCCAATGGAAATATTTTAGTATAAACCATAATTATTTTCTTTGTCAGACAAATTTATTTGGGTTTAACTGAAATTTATTTGTTTTTGTAATGTCACTCTTCAGTTATATTTGGACAATAGGAAATATTTGGACAACACCTTTGAATGAAAACCTTGGTAACTTGAATGTGGTTATTAATGGATACCTCATGTATTACATACTATAATGGTGGAATTTATTTTTCAGACAACTAGGAAAAGATTGAAAAAATCATTCCTTTTCATGCTAAATCTACTTAATAATAGTTTTTTAATTATTATTCTTAGAGCCCCTCAAGCAAATCAGGCTCAGATTCTGTCTGATGTGCATTTGTTTGTATTTAAGACATTAACCTGTCTAAGAAGTGGATATGATAAAGGATCATATTTCAAAACTATGAATGTATTCCAGCTTTGTGAATCAAAGACCTTCTGACAGAGCTTTTACTTGTCAAAATAAAATATGTATTTTAACGTTTCTATCTGCATACTCTGATGTATATCCTCTTCCAACCCATATTTAAAATGTCAATTGCCTAACCCAAATTGAGAACATCCATATATGAAGAGACTTTGTCTACGTGTTTGGAATTATGTAATTTTATTTCAAAAATGCATAAGAGAGGACTTTACAGTTTCACTTTAGCGTTGATATTAAAAAATACAAGTATTTCTTAAATACTTCACTAATTATTTTATTTTAATTGTGGCAAACTTTACTGCTCTGTCACAAGTTCATGTTTTTTCTGTCAGCATTGTACTCCCCTGTTTAGGGTTCTGTATGAACACATTGTACAGATAAATGTAACAGGGTGATCACAGGTCACAGAGAGCCACACAGCTATGTCACGATGCATTGGTTTCCAAAGACACTACGAAACAGTATTACAACTGCAAATTTTCTCAGTTCCAGAAGACTGTTTTAACCCAAAGACTATTATTATCTTGAATTAGCGTATTTCAGGCTCTCACGAGTCTCTTCAACTACAGACCTTGGAGGAGATTTATCCCTTCTAGTCTGATGTCTCTTTCTTCGGAAGCCCACAGAAACAAACACAGCAAACCAAGCCGAGAATCACAGGAGAAAACTCGGAGCGTTTTCAGTTAAATACCAATGGCATGTTAGCATTCATTTCAGCCAGCTTGCAAATTTCACTAATTTGGCAGAAAGGATAATATAGGCAAAACTGACAAAAATAGCACTGTGCAGGACCCTTTTAGGTAAAGAAAAAAGTCCTTAAAACCCTAAAACACCTTGCTGGCACTTGAATAGAGATCACTCTGTATAAAACTCCTCTTTTTACCAACCTGAGAGTGTATTTCTTGTTTGTCAAATTGACAGCAGCTGGGTCAGCTCTCTGTAACATGACAAAGCACAGGGGGAGAGCGCTACAGTCTTCCCTCAGAACGCTGGCAGCAGCAGCCAGCAATCCCAGCCCTGCCCAGCGCAGGGGCACTGAGTTCAGGGCTGCATCCGCCCGCTCCCATCCTCTCCGCAGCCAGCGCCGACAGCCGCGCTGCCGCACAGCGCCTCGGAGGGCGGTGCTGGCGAAGGCACGCTTCCAGTGCTCCGCAGAATATTATTTGTCAGGATAACATGTTTTGTTTGTTTGCCAGAGAATATATTTGATCAAAGATCTCAGGGCTTATCTGTCTCAATATTTTTGTCATTGATTATACAATGTCTGTATTTTCTAGGTCACTTACATATTATGCTTATATATGAGCATGTCAAAGAAATGTATTCACTAATGTATGTTTAATGTGAATGCATCTGAACTATTATTCAAACAATGAAAATTTCTTACTCTTTAATATGTTCCACTCAACTCCTTTTGAAAATTAACATCTTTTTATATATATTATCCATAATCCCGAATACTATCAGCAGATATAATGGGTTTAAAAAACCGTAACATTTACAGTTGAGCCTTATACTCTGATGCATGTTTTTCCCTAATTAACCCATTTTAGTTGTTTTGTATCCCAAGACGCGCTGTATTCATCATTTATATGCTCTATTTAACTCTTTTCAGGCAGAAGACAATATGAATATATACAAGCAAGCTCCTGCATATGTTACCCTAGTGAATTGCTCATTCTTTGATGAATGTGCTAGCTGGAAAGTGATTATTGTAGCTGAATAGAAAATTCTTGTTCTCTTGTTTAAAAAAAAAAGGGCATTTTTTCCAGGACATGGTGTTCCTCAAAGAGACAGACTGACTGTATATGAAATAAAAAATACATATACCAAAAATCTCATCCTTTTATAAAAAGAGGTTTTCAAAATTGTCATAGGGCCAATATATAATAGCACTGGAATACTGTAACTGTACTGTAGCACTCCTAAACAACAGACCCCACACAAACATTGATGTTGCCTCTCTATTGTCTCCACAGAATCTCTGAATGTATTTGCATATTTGGAAACCTGTTTTACAAAAAAATTTGAATCCGAAATGTGTGATTCCTATCCCAACAAACTGACATGGTAAGTAGATGCTATTTCTTTTGCATAATTCAGTAATTTTAAATGGAATTTTTTAAATTGGAATTATCTGGATGTTTTAAATGAAATAGGGGTCCTATAGGAGTTTTTCTTTTCACACCTGGAAAGCAAAATGACTCTGACCTTAAGAAATGTAATACAATGCTAACTATCTCTGGCAACCAATGTTTGTCCCAATTCTTCCTTGAGTGAACAACATTTTTAATGTTCAGGAGCTTTGAATGCCTTGTTGTGGTGTACACATCTTTAAAACCGATATGAAAATCTCAGTTTGCCTATGTAATAACACAGTTCCATCATGGATGAAAGCATTATTGAGTGAGTATAATGTAATCTCCAAACCTTTAGCTTTTCTTGTTATTGAGGTGGTTATCTGTGGTTGTTTTTTTTGGACATGGGTTTCTTGTGACTAGACAAACTCAGATCTTTCAGTACTTAATGGCTAACAGTCAGGGCAGAAAAGGAGCAAAGGAAGAATTCATGATGCTTATGGAAACCACATATTGTATGGTGTAATGTTTTGAAAAATATATTTTAAAAATCTAAAGTCATGCGAGTAAACTCGGTTCAGTAATGCGTCATAAATATCTGTACCATCCCCTCGGAGTACAGAACATGTGCTGGCTGCTTTTTGTTTTGTTCAGTAACATAAGACGTTACAGTTCCACGGTAGTTGTTAGCCTGTGGACATTTCCTGAAGTCACTAATATTTCATTTAGAGAAAATACATATGCAAGATGATTGTTTTGAGTATTGAGAACTTTTAAATGGAGGAAAATTAAATTCAGTCAAATAAATATTCAAGTTTGGTTTGTGATTTTTTTTTTTATTTTTTTACTAGGGACTGGTTTAGACTGTATGGGAAACTATGCTCACTCCTCTTTTCTTATACTGTATGAGGTGAAAATATTATTGTTATGTAGTTTATTGCACTGAAAATGTGAGTTATAATTAGATTATTGTTTCTATCAAAACCTCTCCTGAAGCTCCTGTTAAGAAACAACTAGACAGATTTACTTCACTAAAAGGGCAGCACAAGAAATCAAGTAAAATGTGATTTGATGCCTATAAGCAGGTGAGTGAGAATCTTAAACCACCTTTACTCAAAGAAGAGAAATTAAAATAATTCCCCAATCAAACACAGACAGGAAACTTCAAAAGACAAATTTGAGACTGGATAGAAAAAAGAGTGAGAAAATTTTCTGTTTGGAGCTAGTAATTATCTTTTAGGATTTTACCCCACATTATGTGAATACACTGGTACCCAGTTTAGCTTGGAGCACAGGTCTTTCATTCAGTACTAAACTCTTTCTGTTTCTGTACATGAATTACATATTCTCAGGCAGCATCATGCAGTTACAGTCCTTTTAATATATTGTTTTACAACCTTGCATTAATTTTTGGCATTTAGTAATCATCAATGACTTAATATCTCTGTCTTCTTGTTTTAAGGGAAATGTCTCTCTCTAATATAGCCAGTAATATCAGATTAATCTGCAGTTTGAACTTTGTTGTACAAATTCTGTAACAATGGTAGTTCTTTAGGAGAATTCAGCTTCAGATTAGAAATAGGTCATTTATTCAAGGAGTCACAAAGTAGGAGAATTTTTTTCCTCCTTTGGCATTTCTCCCTTTTTCCTTTCATGCATTTCATATTACCAAAGTGCATTTTTTTCCAGCACTCAGTTTTTACCAGTATATTAGAATGGGTTCATCTTGCTCAGATTGTTACATACTTATGTTTTATTGTAATTGACAGTTCAGGGTAGCGCTGTCTCTTGAGTTTTGCATTTTATTTTCTATTGAAATGTTTACTACTGTGTTCTGATAATCTCTGCCAGTGAGAACAGAGCAAAAGAACAAAAAAAAAAAAGAGGGTTGATGTCCTCATCTTAGAAACACTGCAAGGAGACCAAAGATCAGAAGGACAGACACTGGAGGAATAGTTACTCAGAAGTGATTTGCGAGCAAATGTAAGAGCTGCCTTCTTTGCTGGTTAATATTAGCCATTAAATGTGTGAAAGTCAAGTCTTCCATTTGCCTGGGGGAGCTCAAAGGGATTCATAAACGGGACCATAATTCCTAAAGGAGATCCATCATACAGATCAATAGCTTGGGTGAATTTTGACTGTTTAAAGTTTGGCACAGAATTTCAGGCTGGATGACCCCAAAGAGGGATTTACCAGCTTAGCATTTATCAGTATTCAAGTTTAAAACTTTGGACTTTGTGCAAAGTTAATTATATATTGCACTGTCTTATGCAACGTGCATATTTTTTGTTGCATTTTAACTAATCCAAAAGGGGGAATATATTGGACATGGACAGATCAAATTATTTTGCCTGGGTAAGCTTCTTCACAGTTTGATTTCTGAGAGTTGCAATTAGCTAGGTACAGTGAATACAATGGTAGTGGGAGATAGATGAAAAGGACTGGCTGTTCCCCAGCGTTCCATAAGATTTCTTTCCTTGACCTCACTGTGTATGAGAGATTTGAGCTTTATGTAAAACTGGGTCTTATGCAAGGTCTTTGACCCTTCTGTGTGCACTGAAAGTCACTGGAGAAGGCTGCAGATATCCCTCTGCTTTTTAATTTTTTTAGTCAAAATATTTAGAGCCGAACAACTGAATTCCAAAGAAGCAGCAACTGCTGAGAGCATCCTTATTTCACACAGAGCATTCAGCATCTTTAAGAACTGATGCTTTCCTAGATGGATTTGGCATTGTCAGCTCACTTTCACTGTTATTTTCTGACTGTTTCATCTACATTTTTCCTCTAGTTGTCATTGGTGTCAAAAGAGAAATAAGACAACTGACTCAAAGGTCAGAGACTTCATTTCAGATTTGATGAGTCAGTGACAATAGAGCTCAGAGAAGTAGCCCTTGGCAAGTTTAAAAGTAGTGACAGTTTTGACGGTGAAATTGTTATGGGCAGCTGTGAAGGCGGCTTCATTCCACACAGGGAGATAAATAATGAACTAATACTTCTATTGATGATACATGCGAAAAATTTATGTAGGGACAAGTTTGGTCCTTAGTTTTCACAACGTGAAAATGATGAAGGTTTGAATATTCCAGCTGCTCCTATGGTGCTCCCCAGCAGCTGGTAGGAAACACATCCCCTAGGACTGACTCTCACCCCTTTTATGATATGAAAGGATAGAGCCTTTCCCAAACATATCCCTTCTTTTGCCCAAATATATTTTTAGTCCAAGAGATCCTGTTCAATTGGGAGACAAGCTGCTGCTTATATGGCACCAATAATGTTATTTTTTTTCCCCTGAAGTGAGGGGAAAAAAAGAGAGTAATGATGAAATATAAACCTATGTTAATAAATGAAGGACATTTAAATATTGAATTTGCCCTTCTTCTCCAACTGAAGGTACACTTTAAAATTAAAGTAATGAGCCGGATTAAGTCACGCGTTTTTTCTTACGTTATAGGTCTTCAGCTGGCAAAACTATGTGCACTGCTCCACATCCTGGAAAAAACAGGGGAAGAATTAACATAAAAACACATTACTTATGGGGGAAACTCCTGACTCTGTGACCTCTGTGTTTTGGTGAGCAGCAGAAGTTCACCAAGAATGTCCCCATCAAGTTTCTTTCCTGTTGACTCAAATGTAGAGTCTAAACCAGAGAGGGAATCTTTGATAATATTAATAAAAACTTCCTGCTTTATGCTTTGATTCTTGCCTAGAGTAGGAAGCTGGTCACAGAAAAAGTAGGTCACTGAAATAATTACTGTACTGAAAATAATATAGCCTGACAGTTCTGGGGTTGAGCTACTGTATGTCCATTGGGCTGCAGCAGGTTTGGAGTATGTGTATTAACATAAAGATGTGAGTCTCTGGTGTTTAACATTAACAGGGTACTTGTGTCTAATCTTCTCTTAGAGGTGCTTTCTTGTCAGCTAGATGACATCTATTTTCATTTTCAAAGCTACCTGCCAACTCTGTTAAAAAAAACAAGTAAGATCATCTATAATTGATCTTGCAAGTACTACATTTTTATTTTACTAGACTGTGTATATATATTTCCTTTCTGATGATATTTGCCCCTGTTGTCCAGATTTGTCCAGTCATTTAGCACTTACATCTTCTAATTTTTGCACAAACTTTTAAAATGGGTTATTTCTTGTAAAAACATTGCATTTCACTTATATACAAGATGTTTACATTGAATAGAGAGAAAAAAATTGAAAACAAAGGTGAGGGAGAGCTGAAAATGGGATCCAAAGGACAGCTGAAGGTCAGGCTGGACAGTCTTTTTGTTGCATTAGTTTTCAACCTTATCTTGCCTTATCTTACATACATGGTGTATCATAGGAGAAATATTTAACTGCAGGGGATATGTTTTCCAGCATTTGTGATCAATTTGTGACACACAATTTGTGTGTCAAATATGTGCCATAATAAAAAAAAAATCGCTCAAAGGAATGTTACTAGTAAACATATTCCTTTCAAAAGCCTTCCAATAAAGATCCATAAATCAACAGGAGAAAAAGGGTCCACAGAAGATAGGAATGAGCTCCAAACCATAGGTTTTACTGAGGACAATATTAGAAAAATCAAATATGATTGTAGTCTTAGAGACAATAATACTGCTTTTTATGTTTCACAACTCTATTTTTAGAGAGCCAAAAGCTCTAGAGTGTTAAAAAGCGATTCCTCATGAATTATACATTTGTTCTTTTTCATTTGGCTACAGTGACTTTGTCATATGAGTCCTGAAGATACTGAAGATGTATGTATGGTATGCCGAGATTTTCAGTTGGCAGTAGGCACAGTTGTCTCTTCATGTTTTCTGACTTGTTTTTGTATTTATATGTTAACTAGATTATACACTTCCTTTGTGACAGTGATTTTTTTGGGTTTTTGGGTTTGGTTTTTTTTTTTTTTTAAATCTGTATTTTCAGATAGATTTAGTGCATTCCTTCTGCCTAGGCTTTCCTTCTGCCTAGGCTTTTTTTTTTTTTTTTTAATTGAGGTTTTAGGAAGGTAGGAATGACATTTTAAAATTTTCCCTTTAAGTTTTAAGGACTAGTGTTCTTCAGTTTGCTTCCTGGCTGCCCTTGAACCTTACAGATTGAAAAAAAAGACAATCCAGTTTGTTGTCAGCACTGGGCTAAACCCGTTGATCAGATCATGTTGTAAAATAATTTAGGCAACCATCTTAACTCCCAATTTCATGAAAAAGAATACAGCCTGCTTATGCCTGTTGGGAAGAATTTATTTCTCACTCGGTGTTTTATTCTTGGGATGGTGTTACCAAAGCTGTACGTCCTTGTCATGGCATGAAGATGTGCACTGTAACCTCAGCTGTTCACCAGAGCCAGTGCTTTTTCCTGCCTGTCACAACCCCCCTCCCCCAAATTGTCCTGCATGCTAAAGAGATGTTTGGCATATTAAAAAAACAAAGGCAGAGGCAAGCAACCTCCAAAGTTGCTGATCTCTTTCTCATTGTGGAGTATTTAATTGGTGACATAATTTGCTTTGGAAGGATGGCTTTGCAGTAATGTAATCTAGGGTGTGGGCTTCATTTTGTGTTTTACCAGGGATGATTTGTGTCACAGTCATCACTAATTTAGTTTCTCTGTCTTCTCTGTCTGCCCTATTTCACTAAAATATTCTGAAGGTAAATAGATCATCTTCTGTGAAGCATTCAGAGCCCTTCTCATGGAATGCAGATAAGAATCTATCGGAGATCAATGAATTACATGACATTTTCTGCCATTGAGAGGACAAATGAACATAGTTGTTTCTCATTTTCCATTAGAACATTTCCTTTAGTCTTGAAGGAAAGGCACTATCTCACTCGAAGTTTCTCCCCGACCTCAGCTTCCTTTTTTCCTTAGCTATTTCCATCATTTCAGATGCCAAAGATTCCTTTTCACAGTCCTTCACAGTCACTTGTCATCTGTAACCCTGAGTACTTTGCCTCTGCCTTTCTCGGCCCTGGAAAAGCGACAGATTAGAAATAAAGTCAGTTCTCTTGCTTTCCAAATTCAGTTCATTCTCACTATTTCTGCTTTACCAAGTCAAGAGAGGTGAAGCTCCTCTGACACTGGGATTGTCTGGTTTGGTTGCTTGGGTTTTGGTTGATCTTTTAAATTTGATAGTGGGTTCTGTTGCTTTGTTTTGTTGGTTTATTTGGTAGTATGACATAAATTTAAATCATGAGAGCTTGAGTACAATGAGTAATATTCAACAAAATGAGTAAATACAAGTTAATAGTCTCAAGGATGGAGAAATTCTACCCATGTCACAGTAGTTCTTGTATTCTTCTGTCAAAATATCTGTCTCTGATTTATTGCAATTGTAAACACTCAGGAGCTATAAATTACTATTATTCTGACACATTTTTCTTAGCTTCCTTCTTCTTCAATTCAGTAGCTATTTAAAGTAACTATTTTTTTTCTGAACGATACTTTTGTTTGGATTTGTATTTGCCATATTGCTAAAATCTGGAGTAGAATTGCTTTGGATCTTGCATGAGCTTCAGCAGGAAAACGAGCTGAAGTGGAGGGCAGGTGTTTCGCTGCAGCTTGGACATGAAGAGCAGGGCTGAGTGGGGCTGCAGGTCACCCTCCCCTGCGGGGTGGGGAACTCGTGTGTGTGTGTGTGTGTGTGTGTGTGTGTGTGTGTGTGTGTGTGTGTGTGTGTGCGCCTCACAGGAACAGGGGAGGCTGTATTCCTCTGCCTGGCCCCAAGCACCAGCGGGGCTGCACCCCAGCTTGAGCTTGAGATGCAAAATCAAGTGTCAAATTGCCAAGTGCAGCTTTCACCTGGATGTGAACCAGTGCAGGCTGTACCCCAGAGTCCGTGGGAAGGGGAGAAGGACACTCCCTCCCCCTTCCACCGGCCTCAGGGATCCCTAAGGACCACTAAAATTACTGCTACTGTTCACAGAAAAAAACTTTTTACGTGTTTTATACAACAGGAGAAGAAATGTAAAAGAACAAATGACTCAAGGAGATAAGTAGAAGTTCTTGCAGATTCTTCCTTTACTGAACAATTAAAAATTATATATACCATTAGGAAACCATGACTTTCATCTATCTTTATTTTCTTTATAATAAACTGAGGATAATTTTAATATGTGTTCAGTTACTCATAGCAGTTTTAAAGTGACAGAAGTTCTGTAATTAAAAAAGCAGTATCAGGGCAAACTATAATGATATTTTAGAATGTTCTTGTGGCAACCCCCTGGTAGGCTCTAGCTTGTCTAAATATAGAAACTAACTTAAGAAGTTTCCACACTCTGTGCGAATGACATTATTGCACTGAAGAGTTCATAAAAATAAATCACAATTTTACCTCTTTCAAATCATCAGCCCGTATGGCTTGTGTTTATGCAACATAGTTCAAATTTTGACTTCTCATTTTGACTTTTAACATAATGTTATCTTTTTTTCCATTTTTTTTAGACACGCTTATGCATTAGAATTTCCCCTAAACTGAAGTTCTGAGTGATGATTGTTTTGAACATGTACCAGAGCTCAATTTTTATTTGATACATTATGAGTCTCCTTTTTTGTATGGCCTAAAATAACGGGGAAAGGAAAACATGCATGAAAATTAGCTGAATATGTCTTTATCTTACAGTGGGAAACTGACCTGCAAAGCCTCCTAACCTGTGATGGGGTTAGGATAATGTAAAACTGAAGTATTTTATTTATTGTGTACTTCATTTTTAAATACTTTAAGTGTTCAACTCAAAAAGTTGATTAAAGCTCAGTCAGGGTCTTGTATTTTATCAGTAGTTTGGATGGGTTAGAAATGAAAGATAGACGGTATGTGGACAGTGCTAAAATAATTAAATATGTTAACTAGAGAGTATTTCCATAAAGTGGGAGACAGAGCCTTGGAGACCAGAAAATAATGAATGCTACGATATACTACTGACATTTTTTCATCTTAAGCATCTATGATTTTGTTTTCTTCCAAGTCCTAACACTTGACACCAGGAATAACTTTGTACATATTTATAGGGTATATTTAGCCCAAATAGAAAATGCTGCATCTCTTTTCCACCACAAGTTTGGGGAAGTGGAGGGTCACATGGCTGTCACAGTAGTGTTCAAGCAGCAGTACCAGGAAACTGTTGCCAAAACGCAAAGTGTCCCCCAGGCCCATGCCTGAATTTGTCAAGTGTTGTTCGCACCACTAGGGCTGCAGATGAAGGGTCAGCAGGACAGCACTGGGAAAGGGACGGGGAGGGCAGGGCAGGTGAGGCCGTGGGCACGGAGGGCGGCGGCACCAGCGCGCTCCGAGATGCCGCAGTGCGGGGCAGCCCTCCTGGTGGGCTGGCGGGGCCGCTCCGAGAGGGAAGCGCTGCCCTCCGCCCCCACGCCGGGGTATGTGTGAAGCTGTCTGAAAACAGCCCTGGGGAAGAGAAGAGCCGCTGAGGGTTGTGTTCCC
Source organism: Pardalotus punctatus (assembly GCA_013400915.1). Lineage (NCBI taxonomy): Eukaryota > Metazoa > Chordata > Aves > Passeriformes > Pardalotidae > Pardalotus > Pardalotus punctatus. The sequence goes on from VZTX01016877.1 coordinate 446,615, forward strand.
CCTCCAATTACGGTTTAAGCAGCAGTTCCGTGAGACCCGGGCACTTAGAGGGTCAGCCGGGTTGCTGCTGGGTTTCCTACAGCTTGGTGTCAGCCCAGCTACCGGCAGAGAGTCAGCATTTTCCTGCAGTTCTGTGCACGTGGGACCGAGGAGGCTGCAGCAGCAAAGGGGATGTGTGGGAAGGCATCCGTGCATTAACGCTGCGGGAGCAGCCGCACTTCCCAGGCCAGGCACAGGACAGGAGTGCAGTGAGCTGGCTGAAGCAGCCGAGAAGGACTGATGCTGTTGCTGCCTCTAACAAACAATGCCCAGTGTAGCAGCAGTTGCAAAGCTCATCCCCACCAGGTCATCTTTGCACAGCTTGCAGCTCTTTACAGCTTAGCTTAGGAGCCTGCACAGGTTTCAGTAGTTGTGTTGCTGCAGTGAACCAAATACCACATTAATTCTCTTTAATTCTAGAAGGTCCTTCTTGTCTTCAACAAGGAAACAGAACGATGAGACAGCAAAATCCACCCCCCACATTTTTATTTTCATTTTTTTTTTAACTTGGGAAAAGATGTCTCAGAAATTTTCAGACTACTGGAGATAGTTTTTAACTGCCGGCTTTATAATACCAGCAGGCTTACAGTGTATACTGGTTCTAAATAAAAATAAAAATGAGGACAGAACACTAGCTATGTTCTGGGCATGGCATTTTAAACTTAACTTTTAAAACAGCCCCAAATTTGGCTGAACTTAGATCTTGTTTTTTATTTATCTTTGCTATGGAGGGACTTGAGAACAATTTTTTTTTACTTTAATTGTAAAGAATTAAGTTACTACTGTGAAAAAGCAGATGCTATGTAGCTTCAGTGAGAATTTCAGGATGACCAAAGTGTTGCTGCCATTTTCCTGCATGTGCCTTACAAGGAGGAGATGTGCCATACCAGTCTGTTCTGGCAAGTTTGTATTCCTCTTGCCAACAGGGTAAGGAAGGGGGTAAATCTGCCTTACAAAGGTGGATTACAGAAGTTGAAGGAAATGCCAATCAAGCCTCGAGGTATTCAACCCAGAATTGTTTGCATGATGCAAATTGAGTTGCTCTTAACCCTGCAATATGCTGGGACTGTGCAAAAAATGCCTGTCTGTTCTGACAGTCAAAAATCCAAAACTCAAAAAGCAATTTGCAGTTTGACTTTCAAAGTAACCCAGAAAGTTTCATACACTATGTGGAAAACTCTTTGAAAGTTTTCTTAACTAAAGTTGGGCTGGCTTTTTTTTTTTGGGGGGGGGGGNATAAGGTTGGGCTGTTTTTTCTTTTTTTTGGGGGGGGGGGAGGGGAGCTTTTTTGCTGGATTTTTTGTTTTGTTTTGTTTTGTTTTTTAAAGGAAAAAAAAAGTTGACATTATTTAAAAGCAAAACCATTAGGAAATGGATCAGTTATTTGGGTAGCATCACTTATGTCATGTTCCAAGTACATTGAAGAGGTGTTTTTTCTCATGGACTTTCTGGAAAAAGAAATGCAAAAGTCACTGAAGAAGATAAAGCTTTTTTTTTATTGCAAAGAAGAGAAATTAGGAGGGTGATTCACAAAAGTCTGAATATAGATTTCTAAGGCCATAATAAATATAAAGCTGCAGGATTCATTGACCAAGATACAAGGACAGGGCTCCCTCTCATTTTATAAACATGTTATCTGTAATGCCAGAATGATTATTAGCTGAAAGTCAATGTTCTTTCCTTGACCAAAGATTGGATTAATGGTTGTTCTGGAATGATGGGTGCTTTGCATTCTGGCACATACTGAGAGCAGCAAAATTTGCTAACATTTAAATAAAATTGAGCTGCAGAAATGCAATATTTGGAACAGACAGGTTAGATGGATGTTTGCTACAGCATTTGTTGTTCTGTCCATCTGCTTGAAAATAATCAGCTGCATTAAATTTACAGCAGACATCTCTACTCTCATTCCTTGCTGGCAATGTGGAAGAAATTTATAGGAGTATGGGTAGCATCTTTTGTACTAAAATTATTTGATCATCTAGTAGTGCCTTAGGGAAAATCCTGAAAATGGAGGGCATAGGAATAAACTAAATTAAGTAAATAAAAGACTACATATAAATTGCATAAGTCACATAGTGTTATATTTATACTGCAGAAAGGACTCAAACTTAGTCCTCATTGTTTTAAGCAGTAAATGAAAATATGACAACTCTTGAAATAATGAATTTTCTGTACAGGACTGTATTATTTTACCTCATTAACAAAACAGGTAAAACAAACAAACACAAAACCAAAAAATCAAGCCAAAGAGCAAGACAGGAATATTTGATTCAGACTTCTCAACGAAGAGAATGGGGGTTACCATGGGGTATCTCAAATTTTCAGTGACAGCCAGCGGCGGAATTGCTGCAAGGCTCAGCAGTGAGGCTAGACAGACAGAGTGGAAAAGCTGATTTCCCTGGGGCTGGAGGAGTGGGCAGTGCAGAGGGGCTGGCGCTGCTGCTGGGGGCGCAGCGGGAGGCACAGCCAGCGCCCGGCCCGGCACCGGCTCCCGGCCCCTGGCCGGGCTGTCCCGGGAACTGCGGGGGCTTCTCCGCCTCCGGTGGGCTTTGTGCAGGGAGAGGGGCGCAAACACTGCAACAAGGCTGATACTTTTTGGTGTCCGGGAGTTTTCTTTGCAGCAAGACCTCTTGAATATAAACGATGATGATTGTGATGGCGTCAACAGGGTCCTGGGACATTTTGACTTGTAAGATGACGTAAAACACTATGACATAAGACACTAAGATTGTGGCATGCAAATGAAGAGAGAAATGGGGACTGGAAATAGGGGATTATCATTCTGAAAGATTTTTAAATGTTTCTCAGTTTTTTTAAAACTCCCTTACTTCTGAAATTCATGAAGGGAGTGCAGATGCACTGTCTCTTAAACAGTTTTAAATAATATTAATAATATAAATGAGTGTCTCTCAGACGAAAATAGGACAAAAAGCCAAGCATTTATTTCCTCTTTCTTTCAGCACTTTCTGGGAAGGCATTACATCAGCTTTTCTTCCCTGCTCTCTCACTTGAGTACCTCTGCTGGCAGAAGCCAGCCTGCACTTGCAGGGCCCAGGAGAAGGGTGGCCACAGCAGTGGCACCGGGGCCCCCCGTGTGACCCGGCTACACACACTGCCAGCCGAGGTGTGATACATTCCGGGCTGTACCCCTGTGCCCCCGGGAGCCCGGCAGCAGCACGGCAATGCTCCATGGCATCTGTCCCCCTGCCCCTGTGCGGCTGCTGGGCACCAGCGCTGGGCTCAACGGGGAGTGGCAGCTTCCTCCGAAGAACCTCCCAGTACGGCTCGTGTAGTCCACTGTTGTTAGTTCTGTAAAATCGAGCAGAAACGGGAGTCAGGGTGAGAACTGCTGAGAGACAGTGTGATGCTTTTTAGAGGGAAGGAAGAATTTAACGATAGTTAAAAGTGATTGTTGAGCAAAGTAAAATGGGAAGTAGCCTGATAGCACATGGGAGATTGTTTATTGCAACTTATTGATTCAAGTTGATATTTAAATACCCTAGAAGGGGTTAAAAAATCATAGTGGACAGAGCAGTGAAGCCTGCACAATTGCATGAAAACCCTGTTACACCAACAAGAAGCTGCTCTCAAATGCCAGGCCTGCAAGTAGCCTAATTTGAAATGCTGGTTAGAAGCCATGGGGCTGCAGTTTGCATGCCGACTGTCTGGGTGTCAGTGATTTTCTCTCATTCTGTGCTGTGAGAGTAGCTAATAAATGGATTATTTTCTTAGCAATCCTTAAGTTCAGTTATTGGGATGCTGGAGGCAGACGGTTCTTGGAGGAAGAATGTCAGCCCCAGAATTTGTTTCCCTGTTGGTTTGTCAAAGCTATTCTTTTGACCTTCAAGGTGCAGAACAGGGTTCATCTATTCACTCAAGCTTTTGCCTGAGGAGAGGAGACTGAGGGAAATCAAGCCTGTTCTTGGATCACAGTCTATTTGGCTTGACGTTGTCAGTAAGTGTTATATATCACTGTAAATGTTTGCTTAGCCTGTTGGTGAAGCACACTTTATAAGATGAAGGATATATAAAAGCAGCATGGATATGTGTAAAGAGGGAGACAGTTAAATGGCACTAGGGCAGAACAAAGAAAGGAAAGAAATTAAATGTGCTGGGGTGGATTACAGTAAAATACATCTGCACTGAGGTGGACATTGGCAATTATTTTCTATGATTTTTGGAGACTAAAATGCGTCTACTAAAATGGATGACTCCGGATTTTCATTAAATTGTGTTTTACATCTGTATGAATATATGTATTTGGATTTAAAATGTAACACTGAAAGTTGCATGGTCGGACTGGTATTTACAGAAGGTTGATCTGCTCACCCTTAGTATGTAGGCTGCTCAAAAGAAAGAGCTGAGTATGGAAACAAGGAAAATCCTAGAGCCAAGGGGCAGTGAGTCTGTGTTATTCCAGGCTGTTCATGTTATGCCCCTGCTGCTCAAATGTAGTGGAGCTTCTGAAACCTTTGCATGGCAAGGCTGGCTCCAGCTCCCCTGCACAGAAGTGCTCCCTCTGCTTTACCTGTAGGACTATGGAGAGCCCAGGATTTCTTGGTTAAGAAGCTGTTGTCAATGTTATGTCAGATGAAAAGATGTCTGCCCCATGGGGAATTAATTGTATGGATGGACATTCCCAATTAAAAAAAAAATTAAGTAGGTAGCTTTTACAGATGTGGTAGGTGATTGTGTTTATAATTCTCAAATTATCTTCAAGTTTCAAGCTGTCTTGAATGTCTTGCCTGAAAACCTTGTGCCAACAAAAGTTGGAGTTTAAATCAAAACCAGAAGTTTTGTCTGGTAAAAGTAGTAATTAATTTTTGTAGAAGGGGAATTTTCTTTTAATTGTAACTTTTGTTCTGTTTCTGCTTGGAAGTGAGATAGTAAAAGGCTAGATCAAAATTAACTGAAAATTTCCTGGGAAAAAAATTTAAAAATACTCCCATTTTTGGGAAGGAGAAACAGTTGCATTTTCTGGCAAACTTCTCCTACAAATGTTTTACAAATCTGAAAAGGAGGTATTGTGAAATAAAAGAAGAAAAGTAAGTCTTTCTCTGCTTTTACAGAAGACATTCAAAAGTAACTTCTTATTCTGTGGTCTTTCCCTGACCCATGTGCAGCAAAGGCAGTATAGATCCAGTGCAGTGGAAAAAAAAAAATTTTAAAAATAATAATTCCTAGAGACTATAGAAATCAGTTTACAGGTCAAATTCCTGGGAAATTATTTCTATGAATAAATCTGATCAATATAAACTTTGCACCCATCCCCCATGCAACACACTTGGTGAAAAACCTCATCTCTGAACATGCCTTCAGATGTTCTAAAAGTGCAGATCTGAGCATCCTGGTTATTGCTCACATATAATGTTGCTTAAAAAATAATAATTTGCCATGAAATTCTGTAGGCAATGTGTTAGGAAAGGAATTAGAAAATACAGTGAGTAAGAAATAGATTAGCTTGGGCTATTATAACCAACCTAAATTTTTTAAATGGCTGTCCAGTTTATCTCTCCTGCAGCTGCATCAGCCCCTGTAATGGGATTAGGCTTTTCCTTAAAATCTTTTTTCTTTTTTTTTTTTTTTTTTTTTTTCCCCATTGCCATATATTTCTGGCAGGGAATAGTATTCCAGTTATCTCTCCCAAAGGGATGATACACTTTAATATAAAGGGAAAGAGGGGGCACCTATAAGGACTGAGTCTGAGTGTGAGCTCTTTTCAATGTGATGGGAAGTGGTGCACAGTGTCTGCCTTGCACAACAGGATGGTCCTGATTTTGTTTAGACACAAATGCTGTTACTGGAATAAGTTTGTGGCTTAGTATTGGCCTGGATGAATGCTACAGAAATCCCATCTCCTCACTAAATGAGGAGAAAAAATTCATTGTTCGAAAAAAATTTAAAAAAAATCAACCTCTGCCTTGTCAGCTCTGACCTGAATAAGGACATGAACTGGCCACAAGTGCCCAGTAAACTGCAAGTGCTAAGATGCTCCCAGAAGGATGGAATTCCTGTAGTTCAGCTTTTTAGTGATCTCAGCTGTTAAATGCTGCACTGTATTTGTAAATTCTCCCAGTAAATGGAAAGTCCTGATTGTTGAGCATCCTGACAGAGCTGGCCACCAGAATCAGGGGATCAGTTGCTAATAAACAACTGGGAATACTGATAATGAAAAAGCAGAAAGAGGGGTGGGCTCTGTGAGTAAGCAACAGTTGCTGATGCTGTTGAGGGCACCAGAGAGACTTGCTCTATCTAGCATATGGAATATAGCTGGGACACAGTAACTTGGTCTAGTAAGGCATTTATTTCTTTGAGAAAGTCAACTCGATGCATCTGTGATAGCTGTCCATACCATGGTTTGCATCCTGGATGCATGGAAAGCACACAACACTCTGTGGACACTCAGCATGCTCCTTTAGTGGATGCAGAGGCCTTTCCCTGACTTCCAAAGGGATCTGCCAGGGTCAATACAGAGCACTGAGAACAGTGCTGTCATTGCTCTTAGTGATTTATTTTGCTCCTGATTTAAGCAGGATTATGAATTGAGGTTAAATTGTACATCTCTTTAATCCCTATTGTGGGTAGTTTCAGGACAGATATGCATGTGTCAGGAATTCTTAGCAGAGGCTGTGTTTAACATGGATGAGAGCAGAGAGGGCTGTGCTGCACAACCTGCTCCAAAGACAAATTGAGAAGCGTTGAGTGGGCTTGTTCCCTGGGATGACCTGGGTAATCCTCTGTAGGTGTGGCACAGTTTTTCCTGCCAGCCCAGCATGTCTTTGGGACGCTGTCCTAAAGCATGATTACCAAAAGCCATTTTGCTGTGTTGTGCCATTTTTCAGTGTTTCTGCCCAAAATTTAAGCAGGATTTGAAGCAAATACCTATTTATAAGAAAAAGGTTTTTAATTCATCTCTTACAACTCTTTAAATATATGTTAATAAGTAACATATTGAATACATGTGTGTATATATGCATCCACACACTCAAATGTGCTGTTACAGGCCCTCTGATTCCAGGTGTGACATCTGCCAAGGGTCACAGTCTGGCTGTGGGAGCTGGGGTGACCCTAAGTGGTTGTGACTGCCACAAGTCAGAGTGGCAGTAGGGCAGGTGTTTTTATGGGGCAGGGTAGCACAAGGTCGCACTGGGCCATAACAAAAGAGGCTACAATATAATTACCTATGACTCTTGCTCCTCCGTGTTATGTGTGGAAACCAGGCATCGAATGTGCTTTGAAAGTTCTTTTGTGTTTGTTGAATACAGCAATATGCAGGGCCTTATGCATTAAGCATGACAATCTGGTTTTCAAATAGATGCTGTCCTGAATTTATAAGTCCCAATCATCCTTTCTCCCTACACATATGTGCAGAAAACACTGCTTCGGAGTAAGGTAGAGCCCCTGATCTATAGTTTATCTCTTTTTTTCTTTCTTTTTTTTCTTGTTATGTGTCTGATTCCTGTGTAAAACAGTTGTGTTGAGTAAACATGATGCTGAATATGCCCCTGGTCACCTAGACTCTGCTAAGACATCAAACTACAACTTCCATGAACAACACTTGCATTGAATTGGGTTGCTTCCAGTAGAAAAAGGACTGATAATGTAGGTTTCTAGTCTCCTGGGAGTTTGTTTTATGACCCGTCTTTCTACAAGCTAAGAGGTGTTTGTCTTGTGTCTGTATGATTATAAACGAAAAAGCGTACTCTGTGCTCTCCTCCAGCCATATAAACAGAAACACAGACACAAGTCTTTATTGAGCTACAGTGAGCTGTTCAGCACAAAATTGAACTCCAGCCAACTCCACCTCTCAACACTGTATTAAAAACAGCTCAGATCCGGTTTTACATTTCCCTATTAGACTTGTGTTGGGATTACATGGGCTAAAAGCAAATGGAAGGGGGAAAAAAATCACCTTGAGGCTCAGACTTTCAGTTAACCAATAAAAAAGGAGGAGGCACCTAGGCAGGGAAAAGACATCCACAGGGGTCTCCTGCTGGAAAACAGTTAAAAATTGGGAGTAAGAGAACTTGAGTGCTCAGTGTGAATAGGAAGCAAATAAAGTACTGTGAATTGCAGGACAGGAAAAATATGAGTGAAAACTGAAATTCTTCAAGAGCTGTCTCTAAAGAGCTGATGTTGCTGTAGAAGAGGTGCAGGGGCTGTGAAGAAAAGTGGAATTAGTCACATGCATTGCCTGAGCTGTGCCCATTTGTTACCAAACCTGTCCATCTTCCTGTGTTCCCTGAGCCAGGAAAGTGGTCCAGCAGGGGAGAGGTTTTTGATGTGACAACCTCAGTCAATAAACTGTTCAGCAGACATGGCTCAGGGGCATGGTTGACTCCCCCATCAGGCTCTCTCCAGCTGTTTGATAAATTAAAATGTGTTCTGGGACACTCTGGTGGCCTGGGCCACAAAGCATGTCACCTCGTGTGAGTTCGTTTGTAAAAAAGATAACCTGGGTTGCATGAAACAGGACTTTTGACCCAAAATTTGATCTAGAATGGTTTGCTAATAGGAGCAAGATAAGAAGAAACAACATTTCTAAGGCTTTTTTTTTCTATTTTTTTTTTCAATTTCCAGTAAATAGAAAGATAAAAGTGCTAGTCACAAAGCATGGTGACTGTTCTCATTTTTTCAGGCCAGAAGGAAAGAGAAGACATTACTAGAAATGCAAGAGCACTCATTATTGGGAGAGATGTGACATAAATTTTAGGCTTAAGTGCAAGATTTTAAAGAAGAAGCAGCTAAATTTTTGCATTCTAGTCACTGTCCTTACTTTTAAAATTAATAAGCACCAGGTACTGCCCCAGTTATCAGTAGTTTTTAAAATTAAACTATCCGAATAATGGAGTTTGAGTCTAGCATTAGGTTGCCCATATAAAATCAACAAAGAAAGCCTGTTCTGGACACTCAGTTAAATGTCTAGATTCTTGAGGGCAATTATCTCAAACAATTTTCCAAGTTATCTGAAACTACATTGTCATAATTTACAGGAATTCCAACACATTTCAGAAATTCTCTGGTATCATCAAAGTGGAATGAATCTGTTACTGGAGGAGGGGCTCTGTAAGCAAGATTGTCAAAGCCAATGACTTTCAAAGGTTCTTTTAGGGAAGCAGGACATGACAGAACTTCAAAAGCTGCTCAGGTTAGAGACTGCAAAAAAAGAGAGTTATTTTGCTGCACTCATTTCTTTATTTATATTTAGAATACTCTTGGCATCAATAATTAACAAAGGTTAACACAGGATTAACACAGGATTACTCCTTTTACTCATATTCAGAATAGTCTACATTACATTTGAAAATTAGATTTTATTTGAATATTGTCAGGGCTGCAGCACAGCTTTGTTCCTTCAAATATCATTAAAGAGGACTTGTTGAGACTGTAATACTTATTAAACAGTTTAAATCCTCCAATTCCATAAACAAATGGTGTAGAAGCTCCTCATATGCAATTGTTAATTGAAATCACTTTCCTTAGTGACTCCCAGCAAGCCTTGTTGCACTGCATCCCTGATTTCTGATTGTGAGACCAGAAGTCAAAAGCAACAAAAGATAATTATTTTATTTCTAGTCTTTGTTTTAATTCGTAATTTTGAATTTAAGTGCTTCCAAAGTTGCCAGACAACAGCATTATTGCCTTTTTAATTGCCTAATGTGAGAAATGTTTGCCAAGTGCCGTGGTAACGGAAGAAATACTGCAATTTACTGATTAATAAAAGCCTTCTGTAGTTTAGCTTTATGTACCCTGCTGACTTTCAGTCACCCAAGGAAAATGTCCTTTGCCATGGCCTCCCTTGCAATCCTTGATTATTTGAACACAGCTATTTATCTGCATTTCAGATCTGTTCATGAACAAATGCTCTAACAAAAAACAGCAAAAAACCTCATATGAGCAATATGCACAAATTCCATGGATCTTCTGCATGACTTCAACTGCCTAATTGTACAGTTAGTTCTAAAAATGGATGGCTTACACAAGGGAACACTAGCCTGCAGCCATGGTTGAAAGTGCATATTTCTGTGAAACATTCAAATGTGAACCTCAGTTTCCAGAGTTAAAATGAAGATTTACATATTTGATAAGATCTGGAATTGCTGTATGTCTTGCAGCAGACCTAGATGTCATATAGGTCACTGGAAAGTACACAGATTGTAGCAATAAAATGTATATAATTCAGCAGCAAGAGTAACACAACATAGACTGTCATTAGAAACCATCCCCCTTTATTCCAGTTTTAATTACAAGTGAGAAATGTTCAAAATGTTGAGATTTTTCATTTGGACAAGCCTTTGTAAAGTAGTGCCCTTATAAAAATTTTCTTATTCTAAAACCAGCAGCAATTGTCTTAAAAAAAAATAAATTTCTGGTCCGGATGGAAAAGAATGATCCACTTAATCCTAAATCTACAATGATTTGATTCTTACCCAAGTTGAACAGGAAATTGCCATAACAATCATTTATGCTTACCCATCACTTTGATTCACAGATACTAACAAATTTCACAATGACAGGAACATGTTTTTACCTGGATGGGTTAACCAAAATCCAGCAAAGTTAATGGCCTAATTTTCCAATGTTTTAGGAAGCTGTAACTGCTGGTGAAATAATTTAAATCTTCATTCGAACACTTTTCCTAACAAACTTTCAGTCATTTACCTGTTCTGTGGGATTGAGGAAAGGTCAGTTACATACAACAGAAGACTTTTTGGAGTCTGCCTAGGGGGCGTGAGAGGTTTTGTTTTATTTTATTTTATTTATGTTCAAAGTACTAGGAGCAAAACTGTTTAAGGCACGATGATATGAGAAGTGATTCTTTGTTACGGGTTTGGGTAATAACACAGTTTGGAATCTGTCATTTGTGAGCATATGCTCAACTTTGTTTGCTAGTATTTAAATCTGTATGATTAGAACTTGCTACTTGGCAGAGGGGCCCAAATTCCCCACTAGCTGGAAAATGCATTCCTGAGCAGAGATTAGTTGTCCAAGGGCTCTTGCTGGCAGCGTGCAGAAGGTTTGGGGACATGTGGCAAACACCAACATAAACAAGGAGCATGCCTAGAAAAACCTGTCTGTGAGCACAGTGTCAAATGTTTCTGACTGGATGATCATGGACCTTCAGACACTCAAACCTCTGTGCCAGAGAATGTTGGAATTCCTTTCAAAACTTGTAAATTATAAATATCAATTTCCTGACTTGATAAGCATTACATCTTCCATGGGAAATCCACAGAGAGCCTCATCTTAATGCTCATGTAGGAACTTATCTTGGAACTAAATATTGGTGGTTGTCCTGATTATTAAATGATTAGTTGAGATATATATGAGTATAATGAAATCCTACCTAATGCTCATAAATCTGTAATTGATTATGAGTTAAGTCATAAGGGAAAAATATAAATATTGATTATACTTGGGCAGTAGTTGGCAAGCTTTTACTTTTCTATCCCTAAACCTAAAACCTCAAATCTAGGAAAGAAAACCTTATACTGATTTAAAAAGAAACATATGGGGTAGGAGGGAAGTATTTAAATCCAGAAGAAGCATAATTCAGCAGATGAAACTGAAAAACTAGTAGAAAGTTTATAAGGGAGGTAAAAGAACTAGAAAAAGTCTATGGTCATTAGAGAATGGTAATACAGTAAAATTAAAGGGACAAATCCATTATATACAATTACTAGATTAACAGGTAATGTCCTTACTCATGGAAGGAGTAGATGTTTTTAATAAGTATTTTGATTCTGTAACTAGGAAAGTGATAGAAAATGTATTAATGGGATAGGTTCACTAAATGTTTTCTATTCTTGAAGTTTTCTGGGAGAATTTTTAAACATCATCTGAGTCAAAAGTCAACAGAAATTTTCCCCAAGTATTTTAGGAGATGTGTCTTGTGAGTATTTTTCACTAATATTTCTTTTCAATAACTTTTGGAAAACTGAAAAAGTTTCAGTAGCCAAGGGGAAAAAAAAATCTTATGTCCCATTGTTTAAGATGTTAAATGGGATAAGTCAAGTAATTTTAAGTCTTGTTCACCTGACTTCAGACATGGGAAAAATAATGGAATGGCTTATAAAGCTCTTATACAGGTTGAAACAATGGTACTGTAAATAATACTGCAAATAAGTTTTTGTCAGATCAGTTTATTTGCAAGATTGTATTAACAATAGTGCTAATAGTGCTTTATAAAGCTTTCAACTTAGAGTGGTGCAAAAGTTTGAGAAATCAAGTTGCCATGGGACGTATTGAATGAGCTAAAAGAAGGAAGTGACAAAACAGAAGTGTAGCCAGGGGGTCATCACAGTGTTCTCCAATGTGAGCTACTGAACATCTGAAATTCAGAGCCCCACTTCATATTTCATCCAAATCTATATGAGGTACCATGATTAAAAATATATCAATGCATTCTGAATCCGAAAGAAGATTAAGATGTTGCTAAATTTGAAAGATGCAAAAGGACAAATTCTGCAGTATCAGATGGAAATTAATTAGGATGCTCATCAACGATGAGTCTCTTTATATGCCGTCTGGAGGGAGGCTTTCATGAACATTTAGAGAATTTTCAAAATACATCAGCCAGTGCTAGTACATCCCCAAATTGGCCAGTACGTGCCTCAATCCTCCTTCTTACCTGTAGCAGCCTTCACCTGTAAAGAGGCTAATTCTGAACTCTGTAAAGGTCTTGCAAATATCACCACCATCAGGCAATTACTTTACTTTTACTTGGCAGTCCTTAGAGCAACTTTGTATGCCCTGCTGCAATACTTTAAAAAAAGTTATTATGTTGGTCAGGAGCTGAAACCTGATTTTTCATTTACGTAACCAAGGCAGAACAGCTTTTAAATCCTACTTAAACTGGAGAATTTGTAAGACAGATTTTGTGTAAAATAAATAAAGCCCTAACTTTCCATGGCAAGCATGGTGAAGATGATCATGGACCCTGTGGAGGGTACTTCCTACACTCCCTTGGATTGATTTATAGATTGTTTATTTGTTTATAAATGTAAACAAATTATTTGGATCACAGTGACAAAATTATGAAAGTATGAGTTGAACTGCTTTCTTGCCTTCTTTCCTTCCCCTAAATGATGGAGTTCAGTTTCGAAGACCACGGATTCGATAACATCTTTAGCTGTGACAGCCAAAAGTTCTTTGAGAGAAAATTTGAGCTTGAATACACTATGCTATAAAAAAACCTCCACATAAAAATGGCTTTACGCATAGTAAGCCTTGGAAGTCTTCATGGATATTTTTGTCCCTCCTGTTCCATCTGGGATGTGCTATTTTAGATTGGGTTTCCTTTATAGTATTGTTACATTTTCCTTAGTTATGAAAACATAGGTAGAATATTATAGTTCTTTGCTTCATATACTGCAGATTTTGTTGGGAATTTCTGTATTTGTTGGCTAGGGAAAGTGTAAAAATTAATTCAAGATGGAGAAATGTACAGTAAAAGACACATTGTATCCTGTCACATGAAGGCATTGTGTCTTTAATCTTAAAAAAAATCCATTCTGACTGAAATAAGAGTTTTCTTCTGTGTTTGAGGAGCGCAACACAACCAAACCAATCTTGAGGTACTGGCTTTCATTTGAAGAAAGAACCATGGTCCTAAATTTTTTTTAAAACCCATATTTGGATATAGATAACTTGACACAATTTTTATCCCATCGAGGTGGAGTTTTTCAAATATGAACAGGCTCCTTTCTTAGCATCTATTTGCCTCAAAATGTTGGTCTCACCTAATAGTTTAGAATTTCCAAGGACAGCAGGACTAATTTTCCGGCTGACTTCAGTTTCTGAACTGAACTCTCTGATCCTTTTTTGAAATATTTGATTTATACTTTCTATCCATCCATTCATAATGATAGCATTTTTCACATGTCTTATATAAAACATGCTTGTAACAAACCCTGCATTCACCGTAATGTTTATGAGCACCACAGATTCTCTGTGGAACATTTGCCTATGAAACCAATGTCTAGAGGCCACCTAACTATTCCTGTTAAGGTTTTCCTTGCCTTATTTTGCAGTTCATCTTAAGACTTGTACTTTGGTGCAAGGGGTTTTCTCAACCTAGAATGAGCTCTGTTTTTTTCTCTGAAGGAACAAATGTGAAATTAGTGAATGGAGCTTGGTGTCTCTGGCTTAGCAACCAGACTAGGTAAACACAGCTTCTATTGAAGCTCCAACTGCCTCATTTCTGACACACTGGAAATTGAACCTGTGTGGTTGAAGCCTCGATCTCGCAGTAACACTCTGGGTTATGGTGCCAGACTTGGCATGCAAGCTCTGAGAGCATCACTGAGGCTGCAGTACAGCTTGTGCTCCGCTTCTGTCACCGCCAGCCATGTGCTTTACGGGCACAGCAGGAAAGGCCTCGCCTTCTGGCATGTCCTGACACTGCAGGGTACGTGCATTTGCTTGACCTACTGAAGTCAGCCAGGAAATGCCCCTCGCATTTGACAGGACCGGGGTTTCATCTCTTGCATGTTTTTAACTTTTTGGGTGCAAAACGTGTAAGTATTTATTAGCCTGTAACACATGCCACTAAGGCCAGAGACACATCAGGCCTCTTTTATTATCCGCTCTAGGTGTGTCTGCAGGCTCTGGGTCTGTCTCTGGTAGTTCCAGGTAATAGTATAGCCCACTTACATGTCCCCATTTGAAATTGTAAAATTATGTTGTTCTTTGCTCTGAATTTTTAAGACTCCTCAGGAAGGATTTGGTGTAAAATAGAGGATTAGACAAAAATAATGTACTTAGTCTCAAAGCAGGAAAATGCAATTTATGCCACTGCACTAGTTAGCTTATCAAATTGAAGATGCTGAATATATGTGACATATGAGTTCTTGTTGCTGTAACACATTTAAAAGATTATGTTGAAATGGAACAAGATACTTATAAAAAATCAGGTTAAACAAGACTTTTGAATGTATGTACATCCAGGGCATATGAGACTAGCTAACAAATAAACACCATTTATTTAACTACATTTCATCCACAATTAAATTTCTTCTGTAAAGTTTGAAACTACTTCCTTTAGTATTTCTGTTCCTGGGCAAATTTCGTGCTGTCTAGTACTGCTCATAAAGCTATTACAGGTTGCAGGATTTTGTAGGATTGTGCAATCCAAATTTGGCTTGCTATAAGCCAGATTCCTCAGTTTAATACTGATGTACTACAAGTCATTTATGACTTGTGCTCATGTTGTTCTAGGTGTTTCACTTAAAGGCAGCAAGTATATTCTTCCTGCTGCTTTTTACCTGCTCAGAGGTCAGTTATGTACTACAGTGTGATGTGTAAAATAACCTCAAACATTTGCACATAGATGCTAATGCCCAAAGACATTATATACTCTAAATTGCTCTCGCTAATAATCAACTTTAAGATTTAATATGGATGTCCATTATAGAAAAACCTTAAAGCTGAAACTTTACTAGACATTCTGTTTTGAAGCCTGTACAGTTATAACTCAAGGAAATTCAGAAGTCCGAGTTATCTGATTTTTGTCCTTTTCTGTCAGGAGTTTTTCACCGTGGTCTGAACTGACATACTCAGTTATTCTGACGTCTGCTCTTTCATTGCCTTGTAGTTAGAGCTGCTCCATTAGGTGACAGGAATTACGTACTTCAATACTGAGTGCTCAGTGCTGAATGTGTTTGCTTTTTGGCTGGAGTGTGATAATTTTGCATGTGCAAGATAATTCTTACTCTGTGAAAGTTCATAAATGTCCAGTCAGGTTGACTGTACTATCTCATGCTGTATTTTACTGTCAGTTTGGTATCAGTATCTACTTCAGGTTTGTGTGCTTCAGCATAACTTGTGATCAAAGATTTTTCTAAGATTAAGCCTCATTTGGGGGAAAAAAAAAAAAGTGCAGGATGGATTTGGTGATTAGGTATCCAGTATTTTCCTGTGAATGAGCTATAGGGAATGCTCTGTAGATACCACCTGCAGGTTTTGCATTTTCTGGAGTTGTGTCCCCTACTCTATGGTAAAATTCACATTAAGCTAGAAAGAAAGGAAGCATGCAACAGGAATTCAGATGGGAAAATATATTTGGTCATGTTTGCTCACTGTAAAAAAAATCCACTGTGGAAGTAATTTTTTAAAATTATTATTGCAGTGTTTGGGACTGTTTGGGAAAAAAGATTACATTTAGGCCAATGTCTAGTCAAAAATCCATGTTTTAATATGGAATGTTACCTAGCCAACCTTCAGAAGTGTTCTACTGACATCATTGGAAAAATTTTGTTAATCCACGTGTTTTATACTCTGAAGAACTGACTCTGGCAGTGCAGGCACTTGTGCCAGAAGCCCCAGCTGGACTAATTGTGCAGATGCAGTACAGCTCTGCACAGGTGTAGGAGGGCTGGAGCGAGGATTTCCTGGCTCCCAGCAGCCCAGACCATAAGATTTCCAGAAATTAAGTAGGCCCCAGATTAGGAGAACAGATTCAAACAGTGATTGCAATGATTTCTTTATTATATAGGTGTGGACAAGGAAGTTTATAACAGATAGCTGGTGTTGATATAAATATAGGAAGAATGACACATTTTTTTGCTAATATTTTTAAAAAGGAATGTACTTGAACCTAATTTAGACTGGCTGATTGAAGTTATTCTGAAGTCAGGCTGCTAAAAAAAACTAGAAACTTTAGAATTCAAATTAAAATAAACTATTAATTTTTTCAAGAAGCTGTTGGGCCTCATAGCTAAAAATAATATTTAAAAGAAAAAAAAATCCTCACCTTAGACTAGCTTGCCAATAGTGTTCATATTAGGCTTCAGTTCTACCTCACTGATACTCTAATGGGCAGACACATAGACATCACTGGAAAAATTGTTGGAATTCTAGTGAAGGTGTGGAGAGAGAATAAAAGCAACTCACTCTCCCTCTTAATGCTTTCCTCTGTAATTTTTATATTACTACACTGTAGCATTAAACACCTCCCAGATGGAGAACGAGAGAACCAAGCTGTCTTTCAGATGACCAAATCACTTAAAGTTCGGCCTATGGGATAAGCATTAACTGAACTCCACAGGGAGGAAGTCATTCATTTCTGATTTTAACTTCTGTTCCTGTGTCTGTTCTGGGCATGCTCAAAATTCCAAGTAACAAAGATTCAGGTATGCAGAATATGATAATCACAAAACCAGACAAAATGAAAATGAAATTGTGAAATGCTATGTGTGCCCACAATCTTCTCATGTGCAGGCACTAATAGCCTCTTCTCAAGTAAAAGCTTACTTAGATTAAAAAAATACTTGGAGTATCACTTGTAATACTTCATTGGAAGACAGGCTTGAGTATTCTTCTGAAACGCAGAGTGCTTAATAACCTGCCTCGACTGTGAATGCTGTCAAATATTTATGCTTCCTTCCTTCCAATGTTTATTCAGAATGCATTTTTGTACAGCTGGGAAGGTTGTTAGGAGCTGATGACTGGGACTGCAGAATGACAGATATTCTTAAAGGGGAAGAAATGAAAACTTTCCATCCAGAAGATGCAGATGTTGATGTAGCCTGTGATGTGTGGTGTGAATTAGTGATGAGTAAAGCAGCATCCATGCAAGATGAAAGACTAAATCAGAGTGAAGAGGATTCCTCAGTAAATGAATCCCTTGAAAGGAAAGCACCACTTAGCAGCCCAGATTTAACCAACTTGAAACACAGACACAGAAAGAATTAAATTATTAAGTAGCTTATGAAGATGTGGCGTGGAATAAGGGGGAACTTTTGAAAGTACAGTGCTAACTTTTTAATGATTTTCTCAACGGATTGAGTACACTTCAGTGACAACTACAGTCAGGTGTCTTTTTTCATGTAAATTGTTCTGATCAGTTCTAACAGACTAAAATAATTTTAATTAACAAATAGATAAATAGTGTAGATTAATGTAGTTAAAGACGCTCTCCAAAATAATTTTCTTTAGAATTTGTCATTCTCATTTTCTTTAGAGAGGATAAGTCTTTGCTCTCAGCAATTATACTGCATAATTCACTGTACTTCATATTTCAAAATAGCTGTGCAAACATTACGTAATTTCCCAGCATCCCTGTGAGCTAGATAATGGTGTCTTTCACATTTTATGGATGGTGTGATCAGGACTTAAACAGTGAATGCTGTCTATATGCTAACCCAAAAGGCACAGCAAACCCAGCAACTCTGAGCCATGTTTTCAGCTATTTTATGTCACTCAAACAGATACTACTTTGCATGCCATCCATTTCCATACAAGTACAAAACGAAGTCCATGATATTATTTCTTCTTCAAAGTAAGATCTTCTCTAATCTACTTCCCATATACTGCACAGGAATTTCAGACTGGCTCAGTGAAATAGAAAAATATTTTAGAATCACGTAGATCTTGGCAAACATCTCTACTAAAAACAAATTTAAAAAATTAAGCTGACCTTTAAGCACACTCATGGTTTAGCAAAACTGTCATTCTTTGGACTAGGCCAAACCAAAACCACCTTCAGATCCATAGGTTTACTGCCTTTCTGTTACCTTTCCTGCCTTTTTTCCTGCCAAGAAGAATGAGGGTACGAGCCTCCACTCTGCATTAGCAAGGTGAAACTAAAAACTGTGCTAGCACCTTCCTAAAATACCTCCCCACCCCACACCAATGAGGGTGTGTTTTGCAGAAACCTCACAAACTAATGAAGGCCTGACAAAAACAAGGGACCTCATGCTGAATGGGAAAGCTGAGCTTTTCAACAGAAAAAAAAAGAGTGAAAATCAAGGGCCTGGAATTTTGGTGCCTGCTAGCTGGGAGGTAACTGTTTTGAGCAATGAAAATCCAAATGCAAACAGATAAGACAATACAAAGAGATTGAAATATGGGGTGTGGCTAGGAGCAAGAATAATCTGGGTTGAGCCATTATTGTGGAGAGGTTTCTCTTTATGCTTTCTGTGTTTCTCTCTGCATTGAGCATCCCAAGTAGTAAGCAAGTGACACAGTAAAGCATCTCATTCTTTTCCTCAAATGTAGCACTAAGTCTACCAAGCTTATATCAAATAAAGGGAAATCAAAATTCAGAGAAAAGTAACAACCTATTTTTTTTAGATGTAAGCCCTTAGAATATTTATTTTGTTGTTTGATACGTCAACGTAAAGGCAATCAAGCATCAGTATTTTCCACTTAAATCATGCCCGATTTTACGTGCACCGACCATTTTGTCTTTTATATTCAAGAGTCTGAAAACATTAAATGTGTTCTTTTGGCTCCACTTATTTAAGTAACAATCATAACGTGATTTAAGAGATGGATTTTCAGGCTGGGCTGTATATCAGAAGTAGTCTAGCACATATACTCCATGCTTTGCTCTATAGTTCCACATTCGTGTGCTGAAGGGGGAAGCCTTAGCTCTCTGCTCTGGAGTGCAGAGGTGACTGTCAGAGCTCTTCATCCTGACACATGGCTTTACGTGGAGGGTGGCACTTAGGCAGGCTCCTATGGCATGAAGTAATGCCTTCCCCATATAAGACAGGAAGTTTTGCTTATGTGACCCTGCATCTACTGAGCGTTCCTTTCCTTCAATGAGTTTATGGTGTACAATTCAGCCTGCAGCTGCAAGCCTAACTGTTGATTCAAAAATTGTGACAACTGTTTCTGTCACCTTTTCTTTGCTGTACTGATGTTGATGAAATACTGATGCTCATAGTAATAAGTATTTTTCAAAATGCCTGCTCATTTTCCTAGGAGGAAATGATTAAACAACTGTTTTAGGGAAGACTATTCTGCTAAACTAGATTTATAAGTTTAAATGTTAGTTTAAAATCCACTTGAAAGTGGCACTGAGCCTAGAAAGGGAAAATAATTCTAAAAAATATTAAAATGTTTTACAAGGTATTATAGAATTGCAGGCACTAGATTGCCCTTCCAAAAGGGCCTCTGACCTGGATCACTGGTGATGAATAACCCGAAAGGACAAACTGGGAGAAATTCTCTGTTGTATAAGGAAATGAGTTGATGTTGTTGTGGTCTGGATTCTATGGATGTCAGTTAAAAAATTTAAAAAAAAAAAAAAAAGGCCCCAAACAGATCAATCCTTAATGCAAAAGTAGCACAGGAAAATGGTGATAAAAATTACTAAAAACAGTTAACTTACATTACAGTTTTTGGAAATCAGAAAGTTATTCACGCAGAGCAGGAAAAAAACAGATTCTCAACTAATTGTGAGAACATGTTTTTGGACGAACATCTTTTAAGTTAAAATAAAATCCCTTCATGACACTAGTAGAATTTCATATTATTTACCTTTCCCTGCAATGAAATTTAATACAAGTCATTTTATACAAATCATACAATCACTGAAAAACAATAAAATATTATTCCAGTTATAACTTTTCTAGCAGTTGGATATGCACATGAGGGCTGCAATGCTATTGGTCCATCTAGAATCCACACCAGGCATCTTAGGAGAAGGCATATGGATTCTTAAAATGCACATCCTTACCTTCCAGTGAAATTACAGCAACATTGTGGCCTTATTATCTAGTATAGCGCTGGATCCCCTATAGCTTCTGTGAATGCACATGTAGGGCATCTAAAATGGAGTTTTAAGATGGGGTATAAGCTAGTTTTAAAAATAGCATAGGCACAGCAAATAGAAAGTCTCAGAAGTTGTGTAATATGTAAAATCCAGGTACGAGGTCTTTTTGTTTTGCAACTACAAAGAAAACAGCCACACTGAAAACCCTCACCGAAGGACTTGCATAATCTTTCTCATGCCCTTAGTTTCCCCTTCTTATTTCAGTACACTCCTCCTCCCACACCACATTAAATAGCCTTCATGGACTACGAGGGGAAACAATAGCTCACACTGCCGTGGTCTGAATTCAAACCCTCCCGAATACTCTCGAGGGGCACTAGTGGCACTGGTGACCTCTTGCTCTGCAGTTTCCCACTCCTACTGCCTTGCACAGCTGGAAAGTAGGAAGGCAAATTTCAGAGAAGCATCGAGGCCCAGCTCTTGTTTTCACTAACTTAGTTTTGCACCACTGTAGAAAAATAAATACTCCTTCGATATATAGCCCCCTGGAGAATTAGAGAGTGAAGCCTGTGGGAGTGGAGGGTTTAGTATCCAGGAATTTCTGAAACTCTAACTGTCCATGTGTGTTGTGTGTGTGTGTATTAGCATAAGCAGTGGTAATAAAAAATTTTGATTAGTACTTCTAGTGAATTAGAAAACTAAGGGGTGGATCTTGCCAATCTCAAAATGGAGGTATCCTTGCAGTTTTGCTGCTGCTTATTTTCGTAGAATCCAATTGCTTTTTGGCTGTTCTCTTATAGTTTCATTTTCTGTCATTCTTTAAAGCTGAGATGTTTGATCTGGAGCAGTAGAAAGAGCTGAATTTCTCAATGTCCAAAAAAAAGTTTTTTTTTCTTCTGTCATGCCACTGGAATATGATCTTCTGATGTCAGACTCCTCCTTAATGAGCTGAGAACTTGGTCCTGTAAGTGGCTATTTTTTTAACATAGCTGAGTTTGGGATTTTTTTTTTTTTATTCCTCATTCTAACATTCAGATTCCTTTCAAAAGTATTTCCAAGTACTTTTGGAATGAGTAATAAAGGAATTTATTTTCACATTTGAATGCAATATTTGTAACTATAGCAGCATCCCTTCTGGGTAAGAAATTGCTGTATTCATTCATCTCTAAATTCATTCATTTCATTACTAAAGTAATTTAATGATGGTTTGATCTTTTATTGCAATCTCCTGCCTTTAAAAGCCTTTAGTGGACAGTTTCACTGCATCTTGTTCTCTGATTCAGACTTCCCTGTTATTATTTCTTAGTCACTATGTTGATAAGAGAGCTTAATTTCTGCGTGCTCTACAGAAAGCAATTAATGCCAACTTCTAATGAAGCACGGGCAGTGAGCTTTCACAGTCTGACAACGGATTCACTGTCCACCACAGCAGAATTCCTTTTCAGCAAAGCTTGGCAGTAAGCACCATCCGTCTCTGGAGAAGATTGCCTTCCACAGCACCTCCAACAGAGGGTGGGATTTGGGGCACTGGAACGAGCAGAATTTCTTCACTCTCCACTCCCCTCACGGGTCACAGAGATCACCACCAACACATGCAACAACTGCTGTTCAACTCCCTTTCTGAGGAGGGAGGAGTAGAAAGGGGAGCCCCGGGCAGCCTCAGGGCTCCTTCCCTCCCAAGCACGGTATCAGAGACGCAGCACTGCCCCAGCTGTGGCAAAGACAAAGCCACAGTCCTGCTTCCAGCTTGCATTGCCTCTGAGATGTGGTAAAGTAGGTGCTTCCTGGCCAAAAAAACAGAATTAGACAGGAACTTTCCTCCTACCAAAAGAGATGTCTAAAAGGTTCCTGACTGCTTCTGCTTCTCCCAAGAAAATTCATCGAAGAGATTCCTCTAAAATAAAATTCTTTACTTTTTTGAAAGATCCAAACCTGCTGCATCTTTTCCCCTACTATGGCTGTGCATGTTTGACAGTTTGGTTATTCTGCCTGTCTGTTGTTTAAAGGTCTGGGCAGTGCTTCTGCATCGTTGAAAATGTGTGATGCTTGCAATGCAAGCATCCTGAAAGGCCTATGAATACATTACAGCCTCTGTTCTCACCCCTGATTTCTCCCATGACTTCCCTGAGTGAGCTGTATGCAGGGCCATGCCATATGCAACAGAAGGTCTAAAAAAAAGCATATGTTTATGCCATGAGAGTACGATGCAGGAAAACAAAAAGAAATTTGAGTTCCCAGCAAAAGGCTATTGTTCTCTTCACCTTTGAAGAAAATTAGTTGAGGGAGAAAGGGAAAAGATGTGTTATTGCAAAGTTATCTTCTTATCCCTAAAAAGCTGCAGGCACCTGTGTTCTGTGAACAACATCATGAAACAAGCAAATAAGACCAGGGATGGCAGGAATCACATCACTAAGAATTTATGAAAGCTAATCAGAGCAAAAGGAAGGGAGGAGAAGGAGGTGTATATCCTCAAAAAACTCCTCCCTCTCCCAGCCCACCCCCAGTGAGTGCACTGCATGGAAACCTCTTCAGCAGTACCCTGCCTTGGACAGCCTGGCTTACATTCGGGTTGCATTGCCAGAGAAATAAGAGTGTACCAAGTGGGGGGAATTAAAGTTGCTGCATTCCCTCTCAGATTCAGTGCTTTATTTTTAAGTTATTTCGCTTAACATACATTGGCTATTTTTGTCTGAGGTATGTTGATTTCATGCTTAAATAATTCAGCAAACTCTTTTTGTTGTTGTTGCAAATTGTACTATTGCCAAAACCTTGTGGAACTCTGATGTTAGTGCCCACGTGGGAAACCTATAATGCTGCTCTGAATGGTCTGCAATTCATTCTGCTCCATTCATTGGGGTTTCACATTTCTTTTAGCACAGACCCCAATTCTCTACGCTCTTTTACATTCTGTGTTTAGTCTAGTACTATTCCTTGCTCGCTGGCGGTTGTACTGGAAAAAGATTGTTGATATTATTCTGGCATATATAAGCAGTAAGGATTACACCACAGTCACTTTGTTGCTTTTAACTCACATTTGAGCTTCTTGATGGAATCCTCTACTTTTTTTTTCTTATTTGGATACAGTAAACTTGGCTGTCTCTCAGAGTACAAAGGATACAGCAGGCACAACAGCAAGTACGGTCTCCATTCCATAGATGTACTAGTGTTGACTGCACTGCAATGTGCACTCATCCCCCTTGAGCATTGCAGTAGTCCTCTAGAGGGAGGAATTCAAGTAGTTAAAAAAGTAGATGCCTGTTTCTTTTGATTCGTTGACGTCTGGATTTTGACAGTCCTGGTTTTTACATTTGCAAGTCAGTTAAATGTTAATTATTATCCTGACTAGAACATTATCTCTCTTGATTAGTATTGCAGACATTTATAGTAATGAGCCATTCCTGTGGCTCCAAATGTTGAATTCTGCTCTTAGCATGGGTCTGTCTCTGAAACACAGGGTCTAAATGTTCAAACAAATTTAGCTACCTACATCCATCAACTGAAATAACCATTTCAGTTACTGTTCTGCAAGAAACTTGCTTGATGCAAATGAAAACTGTTTTCTACTTTGGATTATATCAATAGACTTTTCATGCAAGTGAAATTTATACTATTTTTCCTCTCAAA
Organism: Pardalotus punctatus; assembly: GCA_013400915.1. Classification (NCBI taxonomy): domain Eukaryota; kingdom Metazoa; phylum Chordata; class Aves; order Passeriformes; family Pardalotidae; genus Pardalotus; species Pardalotus punctatus. The sequence goes on from VZTX01016877.1 coordinate 470,784, forward strand.
CTTCAACTCAACATAGGATTCAAGCACATGTATAACACACACTAAGATTCTTTTCTCTTGCAAGAGTGTTATTAAAGAGTCTATAATGAAAATTAGAATATTTCACTTTAAAATGTCTTGCTGAATCAGAGTTACATAAAAAAATAGATCATGGACCTTTAATCTTAAATAATAAAAGCAGAAATGTCATTTCATATTAAACTTCCTAAGTTTTGACACTTGTAACTACTTTAGCTGAGTTTTTGCCATACAATGGTTTTACTTATATTTGAATTAGATCACTTTGGTTTAGGCACAGATTATTTCCTATCAGAAGATATGTCATTACCTGAGTTTTTAATGTCTTAGGTAGCAGATATTGGACCTATTTACTGAAAAAGTATTAAAAATATCCTTAGAATTTGGAACCAGCTGACTTCACTGAAGTTCCAGGTAAATGGAATAAAATAGTAACTAGAGACAATAATGAAATATCTGCAGAAATAAAAACATGTATAAAAGCAATAAAAAGGAATATTTTATTAAAAGAAAAAATACTTTAAAATTTACTAGCATCTGTTTATTGTGTCAACAGAAAAGTGAATAAAGGAACTGTTTGGTTTAGGTAATTTTTACTTTTTTAGTGTTTTTTTCAAAGTCTCTCAGAAGGGGTTAGTAAAGAATCTATGTATTCAAGAGTTTAGATAAATCACTGTCATAGATTAGAGATCGGTAAAGTGGTAGAAAATAAACCAGAAAAATTAGTAAAATTCCAAAATGGCAAAGAATTGACTGAGGAACGCCCATAATGAGACCAGTTGTTTATGGGAGTCTGGAAATGAGAGAGAACATTTGCAAATTAGAATTTGCATATGGCACAGAATTTGTTAGGTTAGCCAAGACTAGAGAACTCTTGAGGGACCAATACAATTTAGGCACTTGGGCAGCACAATGGCAGATGGGATTAAATGCTGACAAATACATATTGGAAAGGATAATTGGGTTAAAATATGATTACATCAGCTCCCTTAGCTGTTTAACAGTCTCATTTTTAAACACTTCCTTTGAAGTGGTTGGCAAACACCCATTTGTTTCAGTTAGAGAAGACCCAGATCTCAGGTCTGAAATCTGAGTGCAGCCCTATAGCTTGTTTGGGAAAATTATACAGATAACAGACTCTGCTGCTGCTTTTTCTTTCAACCAGATGCAGATATTTTGCATATTTTATTTGCTGTGTGCTACCACAATTCTCCTCCTCTGCAGTCCCTGCAATATTATTATTGGGTCGCATCGCAAAGGCCACTCAGCTTTTATTCATACGAACAGCCATTGAATTGACTGGAGTTCTGGAGAGCTGTGGGATCCGTTGTGCCACTGCCGTCCTGCCTGGTGCCAGCTGCTGGGAGCAGCCGTGCCCTGCGGCCCATGGCGTGGCCTGAGCTCGGCTTTGCAGGGCTGTGGTAGCGCCTGCCTGGCCAGCACACACCAGCTGAGGCACCAAAGGCCAGATCTGGGCAGCCTCTGTGTGCCAGACGCACCATATGCTGGGTGGATGATCTAAGGTAACTTGTGAGCTCACCCTGCAGGAGCAGAAAGAAAGCTGTGTTGTGCTTATTTCAGTTCTTCACTCGTTCAGGTGTTAATGGTTTATTTATCTTTTTGGGCTGTGAATCTGAATGCTGATGAAACCCAAACAAGCCTGGCTGTGGCCAATCAATTTGTGTTAATATTTTGGATGCTGTCCTTGGACCACAAGTTTTGTTGTTGTTGCCAACTTAGACAAATCAGCCAGTTATTAATTCTGATATACTGTGATCTGCAAGGGTGTCCAAATCAGCTAACTACTGCAATATTTCAGACTCAAAAGCTGGGATGCTGAACTGAAAACTATCTAGGAAACTTGTCCAAAATAGTTATTTCTGTAAAAGAAGGCAATTTCAGGTACAGTGCCGTGCCCCTGCAGTTCAGTTGGCTGGGTATTCCCTAGTACAGTGCTTTGTCTGGGCATCACCTAAGGTTTGGAACCACTGGAAGTCATGGCTGATCATGTAATTGTTCTGCATGTGGGACCCTTGATGCAGGTACAGACAGAGGAATAGGACACTGGAGAGCAGCACTGTGGGAAGGCCCCTGGGGTTCTGGTTGATGGCAATGAGCCAGCAGCGCCCTGGCAGCCAGGAGGGACATCCCTGTCCTGGGAGGCATCAGGCCCAGCATCACCAGCCAGGCAAGGGAGGGGATTGTCCTGCTCTGCTCTGCACTGGGACAGCCTCACCTTGAGGTAGTCCTGTGGAGGGCATGGAGTTGGACTTAGATGATCCTTGTGGGTCCCTTCTGACTCGGGATATTCTGTGATCTTGTGAGATTATCTTTTGGATGCTGAAATTATCTATTCACACTGTATAGCTCAGGAAGCATCTTCCTATTCACAGACAAAGTCACCCCTTTCTTTAGTCTGTTTCATCAATCTGGTCCAGGAATTTATATAATCATCTTGATGTATTTTCTCCCTTAGTTGTCCCAATTCCCTATAACTTATTTTTTCACTAGGATCATTTTCTTTATCAGGTTTCCTTCTGGCCCAACACTGCCCTTCCTCCAGTTCCAACACCTGCCCTTGCCTCCTCAGCCCGTCCATATTCCGCCCCCCCCTGCAGGCACTGAGCCCAGACTGATGCCCCACACCAGTCCCCTCTCTCTTCTTCAGGAGCTTGGGAAGGATTAGGAGTGAGCAGCAGGCACATGGGCGGGAGGAAGGGGCCACCCCTGCTCATATGAGTTGGAAGCAGAGACTGAGAAGAACAGGTAGGGAAGGAGGAGAGAGGAAGCAGTGACTGCACCCACTGTGCTCCATTGCTCTCTTTTAGCCCATTCCCACCAAGACCAGCCTGATGTCTTCCTGCTTGCCTCTAGATACTCCTGAGAGAGACTTCACCCTCCTCTCTCTATCCTGCTGTTTGGCTAACCTTGGAGATCCTTCCTGCCCTGGAACTGCTCTGTTGCTCATTTCTTCTTGAATCCAGATGACCCCTCCAAGTCCTCTTCCCCTCTGGCCCCCTAAACTTCTAAATTCCCTTTGCCAGAAAATTGGACTAAGCCTCCATGGCTGAGACATTCTGAGCCAGCTCTGCACTCCTTGAATCTTTCCCTAGTGAGGCTGGTAATATCAAACAGATGTTTGAAGGAACTGGGAACTTTGCCCATTCCTGAGGGAAGCCAAGCCCAGGCATTTACATGAGTAATGTCCTTGGTGTCCAAAACTCAACTTGTCCTGGGCTCTGGCTATTCACCAGAATCATCTTCCTTTTCTCGAATGACCGTTTCAAATCTTGAGCCTAACTGCTTTTTTGCCAAGTGGAATAGCTGACTGGCTTTACGAAGCATTTCATTTGGCCATGGGGTACGTGAACAAGCCAGGTAACGTCAGGCAGCAGGTAAGGCACATTTGCTGCCGTGTGTGTAAAGGGAGTGCGGTGCCTACAGAGCTCTTGGATGTGCAGTGTCAACTCATGCCCAGCCATGCTTTTCTTGCTAAGAAAGGGATAATTTTGCACGTGTACTATACCTCAATGGGCCTTTGAAAAGAATATATAAAGTCCCAAGTTTATGATAATGTCATGTTGATTTTGCTTCTATACAAATGTCTCTGTTTTTATATTTTATTTTAAGGATGAAAATGCTAAGATATTTACAGTATTTACACATTCACTATTTCTCTGTTATCTTAACATTGTTGCAGTTTGTTCATCACATTTATTTTTTATTTCTAACTCATTCCATTCAGATTTGAAGTAGGTTTGTGTCAATATAGGCGCGTGAGTTCAACTGAATTAACTGACTTGAAACTTCACCAGGAGGTTTCAAGGTATCTAGAGAAGCCTTTTCTCCCCAGTTTTCATGTTGACATTGTTTCTCTTCTCTGATTCTTGCTCAAATTTGTGACAACATACACAAGAAATTATGCATGTTTAGCCTGAATTTTAAAATTGTCATGTATATATAAATATGCATTTTTTTTCAAACAAAAGCTTGAATAATTTCTGTGAGGAGTGAAAGTGGACCAAATACCTGAGTCAGAAACATTTAGAAGTTTGGATAAGTGAAATAAAGACCAAAATGTCACAAATGTAATCCATTTCTGGCCTTCAAAACTTTTGCTGAAAGATAAAGCATATGCAGCATGACTGCTGTGGGCAGATACAAATTTCTAGACGTATTATTATTTTTCATTTTTACCTCTTATTGTACCAAAAGCTAAATAGGACAAAGATAGAAAATCTGTTCTTCTTATTAAAATGGGGCTTTTATTTACATAAATCTGAAGTATTGTGTTATAAATAGCCTGAGAGTGTCTGCAGCTCTTACCCAAGCTGTTTTCTGCTTTGGTTGCTCTTGCTGCTGGGCTTGCTATATCTGAGCAGTTACTCATTCTTTTTCATTGACATTTCATGTAACAGTTTTCTTTAAGGGGCTGCTGTCAATCAGGCTGATGCTTTATATAGAAAATAGAAAATGCTGACCTGACTATGAAGTTTTAAATTATTACAATGGAAACAAATTTAAAATACTTCTTTTTGGGTCTATCACCCTCTTGTTTGTTTTCTGTATTTCAGAAAACCCAGACTGTGACACTGGAAAACACTCAGCCTGACTTTTTCCCAAATCCACTTTTATTTTCTTTTCTTTTCTGTACCCCTGCATAATAGTACTGTTACTCTTCTTAGTACTTGAGGTGGACTTTTATATTAAAAGAAATAAAATTACTGATTAGAATTTATATTTTGTATTTCATCTTCAGTTTTGTAAAATCCCCTTGTAGTCTGGGGGCCCCAGTCTGAGGGACAGTGGCCCTTTAACAATGGTGGAAGTTTCACAGACTTCCAACTTGGCTCCCTTACAGTTTATTCTCAATATAAATATACCACCTGGGAATGCTTGATTCAATGTTTCCCACGTAATTGCTTTCTCATGTCAATGCTCCATTTTTTTACTCAGTGAAGTAGCTTTTTACTGTACTATTTTGGGGGACAATGATAGCAACCACCAGTACCTCAGATACTGAGTCAGATTAAAATAATGGTAGCAGCATGAAATGTTCATGGTTTGCAGCAATTGTCAGTAAGATCCGTAGCCTTGGGAGCGAAAGGGACTAAGTGTGTGCAGAAAAGTGAAACAATGTACTCCTTCAGAAAAAGCATCAAGAGAATGCCTATTATTATGTGTATATATAAATACTTGGAACTTCAGGGAATATAAATTTATGTTTAAAGTGTGTGTTTACATGTATTCTTAAAATGAAGTTTCTTGCAGTTTGTTTCCAACAAGAGTTTTCTAAATTCATTTGAGAAATACTGAAGTAAGTTACACAAAATCAGTAGAAAGGTAGAGGCAGAAATTAGTTTTACTCCACATTTGAAATTAATACCTCCAAAAACTGAATTTCTTTCTTGTTTTTTATACAGCTTATTTTTCTCCCATGTGATTAAAAATTAGATTTTGTCATTGAGGTGGTATAGCACAAGTGAAGTTTCTATTCTGTAATCAATAAACTAACAGACTTTTGACACAGAAAATAAACCAGTAATATTTCAGTTGGTCATGCTGATATATGTAACAACTGACAAAGTAATATTTAACATTTTGTAAAAGGACAGATGCCACGCTTAACATTTGGATTATTTATTTTAAATTAGTAGCTAAATTTGTTCCCTTCAAGACACCACCCTCTGTTGAGGCCTCTGGTAGCTTGTGTCCATACTGAGTGCTCTGCTGACTCTTATCAAACCTTCTCATAAATACCAGTGACATTTGGGTTGTGTCTTTTTTTGAAGTATCCATGTATAATTTAGCCAGGTGAGTTTTATGATTGAGTTTCTATGTTAGTGCCATGGCCCTAAGCCTGTTAACAGCTTGTAAGGCAATATTGGGCCCTACCTAAATCAATGGAGTGCTGGACTAGAGCTTAATTAAGGTTTCAATTAAACTAGAAAGCATGTAATAAGTAATTGCATAATAGATCATGGACAAGGACTTCTCTCAGAAATTATTTTTTGTAACTACAGAAATCCTGTAGGTCTTTTAGAATATTTTAAAAATTTCTGTTCAAATCTGTATCTTTAGGCACCCAGGAACCTTTAAAAATCTCTCAAAAATATCATAAGAAAACTTTCCACTGACTTTCACATTGGGTAAATTGTTTTGATTAGAATATACACATACTTTGGTGCTTAGATTTTGCATATTTATCTTCCTTTTGATATGCAATATTTAAATAAATACAGATTTAGCATCTAGATGGACCATGACTTCGAAAAGGTTTTTAAGATATTTGGATAGCTGTCAAAAATTATGTTGACTTATTAATAACTAACACATTGTTTAAGTATTTCTTTTTAGTTGCATTCACATCGTGCTTTTATTCTTCCTAATTGTTATTAGTCTAAACATTATTCAACATAATAAAGCTTAATAAATTCTAGCTCATACCCTGTAGTTTTTCCATTTTAATACAACTGTTTGTCATAGAGGAGAAACTTCAAATACACTTTTATAGCTTTCTTTCATAAGAAAGCCCTCAAGTGCTTTTGAGTACGTTGCAAAATCTTTAATCCAATAACAGAAATAATAAAATGTGTTACACTCCTCCATGTCCACAGAAACAACCTTAACAGTAAGACATTCCTTAATGCCAGTGAAGGGATTCAGTGCAGAATTGGGACAGATTGCTAAACATTGTAACATGGTGCTAATTCAAGTTTGCCCTGTATTCCATCCCTCAGAAAACTGTAGATGTCCACAGTCCTTTTTTTGTGTGACGCAGGAGGCAGCTTTGGCAAAGAACATTAGAGTGTTTTGTCTGGACAGCTGACTTTAAGAACTGGTGTGTTTGGAACATGGGGATGAAAAGTCAAGCAAGGAGGGATTCATCAAGCAGTCTGAGAAATAGCAACTGGTGGAGCCTCTGCTGAATTTTTAGGCAAACCATCTTTCAATTTTATTCTACTTTGTAATAAGACTAATATTTATAACATTTTTAAATTATAAACCAAAATTTTCTGCAGATGACGTAGTGAACTCTGTCCTCTATATGCATCTTTCTTTTCCCCCTTTCACTCCTCCCCCACCCTACTTAAAATCAATGCTATTTATTCTGTTATGCCAAAAAGAAACAGAAGTATCATGACATATTAGGGTCATAAGTATGCACTGGGCTAGTGATAATCAGTCCTTTAAGATCTCAGAAATGTCATTGTCTTGGGTTTAAACAAAATATGTTCCGTAAAAGTTTAATTTTGGTTATTGAGTTGAGATGTCTATTTGATTAACTGGACATAGCTGAGAACTCCAAGGATCTCCCATCTTCACATCTGCCTTCAGCAAAACCCAGCCCATAAGGAACCATTCCACAGGAGTGTTTGCACGTGCTGTAAGTGTTTAGGTTCTCTCCACAGACACGGCTTCACAAGTCCTGTCACCTCTCTTGCAATAAAGGCATTCACTCTGTTCTCTCTCAGCAGGAAAGGTCCCTTTCTTCAAAGGTACCATCTTTGGCTAGGTAGTCAATTGTGGTAAAAGTTCATGTGACCTGGAGGATTTAAGACAGAAAGTACAGGAATTGGTCTAAGAAATCTGTAGATGATGTGTTGTTTGCAGTTGCAATGTTTAAATCTTCTGCTTTTTAAAATTAATAATTCATGTATCTAGCAATTTTGTTCAAATCTGAATGAATTGCAAAAGATGAAATTGCAGTGAATGTTACTAACAGCATGCTGAATAACCTAAGCAACAATTTTCCCTAAAAAGTTCTTGTTTTAAAAATATTATGACTTTTTTTCAAGGCTTTGGTTAGAGACATTAATGATTCTTGAATGTTTTCTTGAGGCCTACAGAAGTTAAGGTGACAGAAAGGTATTCTTAGATGTTCCAGCTGGAGAAGCAGGGGCAGAAGACACTCCACTATGATGTCCTTTTTAAATCTCTACACAAACTAGTGACTCCTTCATATGCGTGTGACAACATAGTGCTAAAAGGTTTCCAATATCTGTGACTGTAACGTTTGTTGATTTTGATTTCTGCATTAGTGTTTATCAGCTGGTTTAAGCAATTTCTTTTTATGACAAGGATCTGTCCTTCATTCAGAGTCCTGCAGAAAGACTCTGTGTTCTTGCAGGTTTCCTAAGCAAAGGCACTGCAGTGAGGCAGTCAGCATTCCCCGGATGATGCCTGCATGAGCTCCCTGATGCTTTACCGTGGCTTTCCACTCTCTATCCTATTATCCATCTCAACTGTACTGCACTTCACATTAGGGTGCCTTAATTCCTGCACTGATAATTGGGCAGTTGCTTTCCTAGTGAGAGTAAACACTAATGAAACGAGCACATACGGGAACAATTGGGCACACCCTGTCCTAGTCTCTGTTTGCTGTCATGCCTGATCACACAGTGCAGGGCCAGGGCATGCAGAAGGCAATAGCACTTAACCTGTGATTACCAATCACTAGAGGCCATGGTGCTATCAGGGCATCTTCTCTGTGGGTTTTCACACGGATCACTCCATGGAAAGGCAAGTGCCCTGCCCCAAGACAGCTGTCTTTATCCTGAGGCCAGAAAACTGTGTGTGTGTCTGTCTCAAGAGAAAAGAGGGAGTAAAGGCTCAAGTGGGTGCAAACAGGAAAATGAAGGATCTGCCCTTTAACGCCAGAGCTCATTTTTTGTTGTCTTTTACCTGATCCTATAGAAAACTGGGCACAGATCTCAGTTTGCAAGCCAGGTAAGAAAGGATTTTATGTAAACTAACAAGGTTAATTTTCAGAGCACTTCCTAACTCAGAAGTATGGGGAATTCAGTCTCCCACAATGCCATGAAGGGAGTCTTGTTTTTGTTCTGTAGGCTTATAAATCAGTCCAACCATAAACAAAGAAATTAAATGTTAGGAATTATCCCTGACCTAGAAACTTGATCCCTCACCTTAAATCCCTTGCTTACCCCATAGACCACACCTGTTTTTCTTTGCCTTCCAATAAACACAGGTATAACAAAATATTCACTACAGCTGCACAGCATTTATCACTGCTGATGTTTCCATTACATGGGAGTACACAACTTTTCACTTTACATTTAATTAAATGTTTTTATGGTTCTATTATGAGGTAATTAATCTGTCAGAAAACAGCCTGAAATTGTATATGAAATCTTGGCGATATACTAGCTTTTCTTAAGGACTATTTACATTTTATTTATACCCTTTAATTTTATAGGTAATAACTACCTATCTTCTTTTACAGTGAATTCATTTGGGACAGAGTTGTGTTATCAGATATACTATTAACTTCTTTTCACCTACTGTTTACTGTCTTCATTTCTTTCTCACAATGGCAATAAACAGTTTGTCTGTTTATGCAGCTAGACTAATTATTTTCAGCTGCATATGTGATTGGTTTAATTCTTCCCAAATGGCCTGAAAATTGCCAGAAGGATTGTCTGTGCTATCTCTCCTACTTGTTTCATTCTGCTTCAGAAGTTCTGCTTTTAACTTTTACATCTGGAGAGCAAGTCCTTTTCTTCTCACCAGTTGTGTGAAGGCAAGTGCTAGTTTTTGTTATCTAGAACTTTAACTAGAGACACACTAAATGAGAGATTTAATTCCTTGTGTTGTGGTTCCTTCATCTCTTTCAGACACAGAATTCACTACTATTCTGCTCTAAAATATTTAACCAAATCAACAAGTAAAATGAAATTCTTTGGGCCAAATTTAGCTTTGAACTAACTAATCCATGAGAAAAGGTTGTGTTATACCTGAGCTGACCTTATTACTCTGTCATTAATCTACTTTGTTCTGCCTGAAGAATCATGGGGGTCTCAGAACTGCTGGTAATCTCCTCTGCCATATGTGTGGTAATATCTGAACACAGCAGGATAAATTAAGAATAGTCCCATCTTCGCTTTATTACTTGTAAATCATCCCATTAATATTATCTGAATGCAGTTTGTTAGGATTAACATAGATGATATTTGAATTGCCACAGTGATTACTTCTTAAAAACTCTACTAACATGAATTTTGAAACTTAGAAATAAATTAATACTGAAAGTCAAAAAACCCTTCAAATGAAGCAAAAGGAAGAATAAAGAGTTATCCTATCAATAGGAAGAAACAACTCGAAGCCAAGAATATGGAAAATAGCTTTTGCTATAGTATATTTTAATCCCAAAAGACAGACTAGAGACCAAGTATTGGTTTGGGGGCTAGAGTACTTCTCCAGTGAGGCAGCAGAGCACATAAATCACTGCTCAGTTTGAATTAGTATATAGCAAATTAATATTATGGAAGGCTTTTTTTTTTTTTGGTAAACATGTTTTGTCTGATTTACAAAGAAAATATTTTGCAGTACTTGCCACCATGCTCTGATCTGGCATGTCCTTTCCATCTGTTTTCTACTGTGGGGTTTCAGTCAGTTGCTTTTGAATTTGAGAGATGATAAAATTTTTGTGATTTTTATAGCTTATTTTTTAGAAAGAAATCCTATGACTGTCATAAAAGATCATTATCAAAGATGACCCAGGGTGAGCAGTGATTGCCCATGGGCATAGACAGTCATAAAAAGATGCCTCCCTTGTAGAAGGCAGCATCTTCTTTCTCTTGTAAAGATATGTCAAAGAAGCAATATGCAAACAATATGTCTGTAATGTGATGAAAACTAAACAGAAAAATCCATCTGTTACATCATTAGAGTGACTGCATAGTATTAACATTTTTATTTGCCAAGGTCCTGCCAAAATTTGTGGTTTTATTGAGCATTGCATATAAAAGTTTCTGAAACTTCTTCCCTCTGATTGATTTTGTTACATTAATAAAGAGCAGCACTTTGGCATTGTACAGGTTGATGGCTCTCTTTGCTTTTTTAATTCCGTCCTTGTTCACAGGAACAGGGCAGGGCCTTTGTAGTGATGAGTAGCTGTGAGAGCCCAGTGCTGAGGAGCGTGGAGAGGTCAGCTCCAGGGGGATCACCCTGGTGACAGCCACCACCCTTGCCAGCCAGGGCAGCCAGTCCTCCTGCCCTGCCCAGCCTTTCATGGTCTCCTGCCTGCTGGGACCTGAAAGCCTCTGTGAAGCCTTGGCCAAGCTTGAGGGCAATCTTAAGGCAGCTGCTGTTACAGAATACTTGTGATTACCCACTGCTACTCAGGACTGTCTTGAAGCCCTTGTGGACATACGGGCACAGTTTGGAAGGTCTCTCTATTAAAAGAAACCTTTCAATTAAATGTAAAAGATGTTTCTAAGCAGTTTGTAGCAATCACTTGGTTTCAACATCTATGACAATGCCTGAGATTTTTTTTTCTACTTGTAAAGATTTTGATAGAATTCAGATGGGATAGAAAAATTGTGAGAGTGAAAAATGGAACAAAAATGGGTGAGCCTTTTTTCAGGGGGTCTTGCCTTGTAGAACAGGCCCTGCCCTCCCATAGCAAGTTTAGCAGGCACGAACGGACAAGAAAGCATCTTGTTATTAACTCTTGCGGTGCTGTACCCTGAGAACAAAAGCTGTGAGAAACTTTATTTCAAAACAGAACAGGACTGTACCTTCAGATTTTGTTTCCTTTTTGTGTTAAAAATAGCAGTCTTCCAGTTGGAAAGCTACCAATGTCATGGTACATGCAAACAGATCTCAGCTAGACATTTGTTTTATGTTCTTCCTAAAGATGGCAGTTTGTTATAGCAGCATGTTACAGCACACCCTATCTTGGGGTGATTCGAGGGTGTTCATATAGAAATCAGTGCTCAAATAGCTTGTTATCTTTTGTACCAGTGCATGAAGAATGTAGTTGCTGGTAATCTCTGAAAGTACTAATCCAGCCTGATCCAGTTCAGTTTGTAATATCCAAAAGCAGGCACAGAAAATATAGCAAGACACACTAAAAGAGCTTTGCATTCACATTGATGTAAGGTAAGATTTATTTTAATGTACTCACGGATTCTTAGAACCATGCATTTGCTATCATGTTATCCTATAACATGTCAGAGAAATAATGCTTCCAAGAGAAAGATGGCAGATTGTCAGCTGCTGAGGATGGTGTTACAGAGATGTAGCATTTTTATGGATAGAATTACAACAGAACAGCGTTAACTGCCTATGGCAAGGAGCTCTGTTAGGTATTGACAGCATAGTAAGTTAAACCAAAATTCTTGTGTTCATGCTAGAAACAGGAACATTATGTTTAAAATCACCTCTTAGCAAGACTACTGTTATGAGTTGGCTCTGGGCAGAGGGTTACATCAATTGTTGTTAAGGACAATAAATTAAAATTACACCAAAAAGGATGAGTCAGCTATTAAACGTTAAATAGAAAGTGTTACTCCATTTCACTTACCCTACAGTGGGACCTGCAGTTTGGTCTGTGGTAGGAAAGGTGAGTGTACTCAGCTGAAGAAAATGCTCAGGCCAAGCTCAAAGCAGCCAAACCCTGCTTGAAGAGGAGCTCCAAAGACAACAGTCAGGCTCTTTGTCGTGGTGGCAAGTGGGGTAACAGGGGGCAGTTTGGGAGGTTTTGGTTCTATTTTCTGCCTTTTACATAAATCTTCACCAAAAAAATAAGAAGAAACAGAAGTCAGAGATAACCTCTTTGTACCATAAAAACAAGAGACAAATCCTTTCAACTGCTGTAAACCAGCACTTTTCAGTGGTGCTATGAAAATATTACAGCCACACATGCTGGGTTTTAAAGTGGGACCAATATCACTGTCAAGATATTGACAATCTGTTTGAGATGGACTGTCTCCTGACAGAGGTACAGACATCGCGGCTTGGAGCAATGCAGAGATAATTTATTTTAGAAAAATCAGACAGGAGGTTGCATAAGAAAATGTCATTTCTTGCATAGATTTCAGTCTTCTATAAACAAAAAATTAAGATTTTTATAGTACTTTCTATGGCAAGAGAGGTTGGGAGTCTGTTCCTTTTATCATCTGGTTGATGATTACAAGAGCATTTTCTCTTATCTGTCATAACAATTTCTTGAGACATTCTTGGTGTGTTTTCATCACTGCAAGTCAAAGTATCTACAAACCTTAAAATAGATATAGGTATTAATCCTGAAGTGCAGGATGCCTACAGCGTGCGGAATTGTCACTCCCTATGACATTTGCCAGACCTGTGTGTGCAATTAATTGCTTTTGCATTGTTGGATGGATCCACAGAGCTTAGACTTAAAGCCAGGGCTCATAGGCCCACCATTTTATTCCTCATGTGCTGTCTGAAGTATGTTGTCTACTAAAATATTTATATTTGGTGAAAAGAAAAACAAAATTCGCAACACAGTTTTCCTCATCATTGTTTGGTTCCATGAAACAGGCTCATCACTTGCAAAATAAATGATGCTGCATTCATTTCATGACCAAATGACAAATATGAGGGAAAAGCATCATATCCTTTTTCACTCGCTCCACTCTTATCCCAATAGAATTCTGCACTGGGAACTTGGCAGACAAATGTCAATTATTCTGCTTGCCCTCTTATGCCACCATTTAAATCACTGATGTCTTGGTCCAGAAGCTTTTATGCAGGTTGTTCATAGGAACACAAGAAAAGCAATTTAGGTAGCTAAGTGTGGGGTGCCCTAGCCTGACCCCCAGCTGCCACTGCAGCTGAGAACGTGGCAGCTGGGTTGTGCTCATGTCTGCAGTCCTGTGCAGGGCCTTGGGTGAGGAGCAATCCCAGGCTGAGTATACTTGTCTTCAGCTCTCAAAATGTTCAGTTACTGAAAGCTTGAACTGGAAGCATTTGCTAATCTGTAGTTGTAGCATGTCCAGTCTGAAATGCAAGGCAAGAAGAAAAATAAACAAAGAAAAAGCCACAATTGTGTCAATCATAGTATAAAAATAAGGTAAATAAATTTGAGTAAGTGAACTGCCTACAACAAAGGACTGTAAAGAGAAATGTAAGCCAATTAAATTTTCTGATATTTGGGTTATTCTGCATAAAAATCCCAATGTAAAAAAGGGCATTGTCTTCTATATATGGTATAACACATATTCACAATTTTATGCCTTGTGAAGGAAAATGCTTCTATGATATTTATATAGCAGCTTGTATTATGTATTTTAGGTTTTCCCATTAGAAGAGACCCAAAGTCATTAAAGGTAATTTGCATATCTGTCTCACGAGTTGACCTAATTCTAGGAGAAATTATTTTAGGGTTATATACCAAAGCTTTGGTCTCAAATCCCACTAACCTCCGACTGAAACAGCTACTGAAAATGCCAAAACCAAACCAAACAAACAAGATAATGATGCACTGTTTTTTATTTAGTCTAAATACCTCCTGATGAGGTGAATATAAATATGTTCCTTCCAGGTTTTCTTTTGTCTGTACCCTGAGGTTTTTTTAATGGGCAATTTTTTCTCCAGAGTAGACTAGTAAGGAAGAAGTTAAGATATGTGTCCAAGAGGAGTCTATAGCTGTCAGGTAGCAAGACTGAAATACTGATGGTTCAAAAGCCTCTTCTCAATATATAATTTTCAGATTTAGATTTTTTAATTTTTTTTTTTAATTGGGCATCTATTTCATGTTCTGGATAACTGGACTGAATTTGTTGTTGGTTTCATTTAGAAGAAAGAGATTATACAATGTTTCAGCATTTCTAAAAAGAAAACACTCTGTATTCTCACTTGCACACTCATTGTTTTAAAAAAGATAGTCTAATGGCTCTAAAAACGGATACAACTCAGATAAAGGCAAATTCTTATTTCCGAAAAGAATATGTAAATGAAGGGTTAACTGAGAGTGCTGTTATTTGACATGCAGATACTTCAGTTTTGGAGTCTCTGATAAGGTTGGTAACATCATTTGCTCTGCACTGCCATGTGCTTTCTAGTTCATTGGAACCATTTTAGCAATTAGAGCATGATTTATTCTCTAACAAATGTCTGAAATCCATTGTTAATGTCCATTAGAGAACTTATTTCTGAATTACCAAAGCTGCACAATTATTTTAGTTATTGGACCATTAATTACATTGCAAATTTCTGCATGACTCCAACATGCCTTTATAAAGATTATGCTACCTCTGATTCTTGGTTAAATTTGTTTTTACATATTCTTGGATCACACCAAAGCACTGATCTTTGTCAATATTCATTAGTCCTATTCAGCAGAGAAACCTACTGTTCTGGCATCTTCTCTCAGAGGAAATTTTTTTTTTTTTTTTAAGGTATGATTTGGAATTCCAGAAAGGAAAAATTTCCATACAGGAGATAGAACTCTTGAAAAGTTTGGAAAATGCTGTGACAGTATATATATGTATATATTTATATAAAAATTATAATGATGGCAGTCCATCTGTGCAGTGTGCTTTCACTGGGGATTATCAGAAGGGGAAATTTGATATTTCTTAGCTGGCTTATAAGACTTTTTACATTATTCAGTGAAGTTGATATATGGCATTTCTTTCACCTAGAGACTTGTTGATAATTGGTGTATAAAAGTTGTATCAATCTCTTGTATATCCAAAAAAATATATGGATTGGCAGTTAAGTGCAAACAAAGCAAAATAGGGCTCATGGACGGTGATCTGGGCTAAGGTAAAAGGTGTGTTTTTTTTTATTTGGACTTTCTACAAAAATGCTTGGTGCTTTGTTAAATTAGGCAGCTAAAGGGGGATGAACAATGATTTTGTGTTGAGTTTTACAGCTGATAATCTTCAGAGTTAGAAGGCATTCGCTTTAATATTTATTAAAATGCAAGAGTTGCATTTCACAGCACGAATCTAAAAATAACTGTAAGAATTTGAAGTGTGTGATAGTTTCTTTGTAAATTATAATTAATACATAATAGATTCCAATTAAAAATATGCATACAGTTCAGGCAAAGATTTTAAATTGCTTTCCATAGACGTATAAATACTGCTACAGTGGAGAAATTCAAAGAAAGGTGACTGAAGGACAGTTCTAAAGATACAGTTTGGTTCCTACTCTTTCAAACCTCTCAGTTCTCAAACTAGAAATTAAACACAGGTCTTCTAAAGCTCTTCTCTTATTTTATACCACAAGCATATATTGTCTCCCTTGAGATATAAAGCCACAGAGGACATGAATTTTTACACTGATGGGTTTGTGAGTTGATGTTTATTAGTCTTTCAAAGAAGTCAGATCATTATTCAGGAGACCGATATATAAATAAATTAATTTTATGGCCACAGACCTGACCTCATTTTGAATATTTAATTTAGACTAAAAAGAAGACTTCCCATTACATCCCAAGTTTATTAATTTTAGAAAGTAAATGTAATATATGCCCTAAACCATTAAGAATGCATGGGCTCTTTTCATCCAAGACACATCTCTCCTATAAAAATGAACAAGTACTAGTTAGTTTTAACATAGGCCTTTATCCTCTGCAAAGCTGAGTGAAAACATGGGTTTGTAGTATGTCTTAGAAAAACTAGTCTGTTAAATCTATATACTTTTATGTTTTGGGTTATTATTTAGAACATAAAATGCTAATATAATATTTTTTAGTGGATAGAATATCTATTAAAAAGAAAAATAAAACTCAGGCACACATATTCACTCATCTAGCAGTAAAAATTATCAAATTTGCTAAATGCATGTGCATTTCAGAGCTCAGACCTTGAAAATTTTGAATGCCCTGTATTCCCTTACCATGATAGGAGGCTGGGGAACCCATCATCTTGTGAGATGCAAGATTAGATATTGGAATAATTTCCCACCCCCTCAATATCTACATCCTCATATTTCATCATCCTCCCAAGTCCATAGCCTTCTCCAGTATACATGGAGACAGATGGCTGGTAAGATTACAAGCTACGGAGATTTGGTGCTACAGACAGGTCCCCTGGTATTCTAAGAAAATTAACAATTTATTTAAACAGCTCTGTCAGATGCAATCCTCTTTGCCTCATTTTGTCTCCTGCTGGCTCTGTCTCATGTAGGATTGCCTGAATGTAGATTCACTGGTTACAGATTCTTCACATAGGAAAGAAAAGAAATTTAGTCATGAGCTATATGACCTGTGGGCACACTGGACAAGCATGTGAGCATAACTGGAATAGCAGTCAAAAAATATCACACTTCTTATTTTTGTACTATCTTTATGAAAGAACTCTCTCTTTCGTGGAGCTGAAACAGATTCTTGCCTGTTGAGCAGCTCTAAATTAAGTCAAAGGATTATCTGTATCACAGTAGTCCCAAGCAACATCAGATTTCAGATAAGGAGGTCACCTCACTCTGCACCCTGCAAAACCATTGCTGCTACTGCTGCCTGCAGATCTGTCCCTCGTGGCCAGCAGAGCTGCTCAGTGGCTGGTGGCAGTGGGTACCCAGGAGCAGGCACACGCTCAGCAGGTGACGGTTTTGCACAGGAAATCCCACACTTCACTGATTATCGCAGCCCTGTGCAGTTTGCTGAGCGGGCCAGTGAAAACAGGGAGCCAAATTAAGGATCTGGCTGTTGCTCTGAACTGATGAGGGGCCACTTATAAGATGGAGTGATTAATCACACGGCTTGGGGTGACAGATGGGGAACGAGTTCTCCCTTTTCACTTCCTTGTCGCAGTCAGGACGTGGCGGTTCATCCAGCCAGAAGGCAGTCCCTGAACCTCTGAGCCTGGTTCCTCTCACAAGGTGTGCTGGGACAGCACAATCCTACCCTACTTGAGGAAGAGCAGCGAAGTAACCAGCCAGAGACATGCTGAACTCTCCTGCTGCCCTGCATTTCTGAGGAATGCACACTGGGGGCTCTGCAACAAGGATGCAACAACACCCAAAGTGAGAGGCTGCAGCCAGTCATGGTCCCAAGACACGAGCAAAAGGCAGCAGGTGTCTTAGAGTGTGCACTAAGGTCAGCTCTGTAGGAAAATGGGAACTGGGATGTGGGCTTTTCCAGATTTGCTTGTTATAGAAGTTCTATTTGAAAATAGTGCAGTTTCTCTTTTCCTTGGCAAAATAAGCATAGTTTCAGTAATCCTCATATGTCACATATTTTAACATAGCTTTTCTGAGTGACTATAATTGTACATTACACAATTTGTCAACAGTGTATTTTCATATCACTGGAAACACTGCAACTAGGACATCAGGACTGCATTTAACTTTTTCACAAAAGAATTACAAGGGATGTATAACCATCCTGTGATCCTCCCATACCCTGTCCTTTTCCACGCCATCACCCTGGGTTGAAATGTTCTTTGTTAAAATTACCATCCCCTTTGAATTTTCTACTATTGAATTTCTCAATATCACTTTTTTTCATTGTCAACTAGAATTTCCTCCATGATATTTGGAATATCCCTTGTGCATACAATTCCTCCCTCTTCAGTGCCATCATTAAATTTCATTAATATACTCCTCTCTTTTCTATGATAACTATTACTGAGAACATGAAACAGCATCTGTTCCTGTGCTGGTCCTTGGAGAAAACCAACTTCTAGGGAATCTCCAGTCCAGTTCTGTTTTCTGCATAACACAGTGGTGTCTCTCCCCACCAGTCCCATCCCCATTTTTACTCTCCTCCTCAGCTGAACTAGGGATTTCTCATGTGGCACCACCCTTAAATGCCTTATCTCATCTTTTATAATTCGTTTGTCAAATTATTTCTGCCAGGTATCTTGATGGCTTGATCTAGCATAACAGTTCTGTACAAAAGCAATGCAGCTTCCTACATTTTTCTGTTTTCATACTTCTGTGCATTTATGCGAGTCTAGTCCATGCTTCATTCTTTTTCTCAAATGCTTGTGATACCGCCTTTATTTTCCTTGTTCTATTTGTGTACAGTTGAAAATCCTTTGGCAATCTCCTTAGGTTTTTTTGCTATATGAGCTAAACTTCACTTTTGTCAATTTTCTGTTTACTCCTATATTTCCCAGCCTTTAATAAGTATATTTTTCCTGCTGATTAATTTGTTGGAGGGTTGGGTGTTTTTTTTAATTGTTGCAGATCTTGTTATTTCTGATATTAGTTCTTCTCCCTTCTAAGGTCTTCTCAGTAACAGCTTTTCGTCCTAGGAGGTCTGGAGCCATTTCTTATCAGGTTCTTTTTTCTTCACTGGGGAAATAGGGTTCAAATAATTTTTTTAACATTGACAGGAATAAATTTAGGTTTCTGCTTAGGGCCATCTCCAGCATCCATGTTCTCTCCTACTCTGGTTACGAAGACACACACTGTCTTTAGGAAAACAAGTAAGTCTTTGCTCTTTAATTGGCATTGCAGAAGGCAAAAGCAGTTTTTCTGCAAGTGTATACACATATACTTTCTCATGTGATTTTCCACGTACAGTTTGAAAAAACTCATTCAAAGGAAGCTTAACTTCTCTCAACTTTCCTTTATTTCTATCCATAATATACTGAGTGTTTTTCTGTTTCTTTTGCCTGTAGCAGAAAAATGCCATTAATAGTATTTTTTAGGATGAAGTAAAAGAAAATTGTTAGCAATTCTATTAATCTAAGATCCACAGGCATAAATTATTTTATATTATTGCTATTTCAGTAGTTGCCCCAGTATATGGCTATACTAAAGCAAGTAATTTATCATGGTAAATATTTCAGTTCTTAGCTGCTTATAGCATGTACAGTCATTTGTACTCTTATAAAGGAAGTTTTACTGGAGATGTCCAAACTCACAGTGGCCCACCCACTTTTCTCATCAGTCTTTATGATCAGCTCCAAGGCTACAGAGTCAGATGCAGAGTCTCATTTTAGGCTCACACAAAATAAAATCCAAACAGTACGAGTCAATGCATTATTTCAATTAAGTAAATAAAACAATAATTCATTTCTTTTAAATGCAAGTAGAAGTTATTCCAGTGCAGTAACATCCTAAACTGAACAGTATAAAGCAAGTAGCAACTCAGCCCCAGAAGAGCAGGTGTGGAGGAAGGGAGACAGCATCAACTTATTTCTTGAACCTTTTCTGACAAAGACAAGAGGTTGTGGGAGATCTTTGGCTACTGTACCAATAAATCTTCCATCAAACATAAGCTTTCTGGACTTAATTTTCACTTAACAGGGATGTCTCCTTTCCACAGGAGAGTACTAAGGTGTATAAGTCTTACATTCTCTTAAATATCTCTTTGAAATAAGCACCATTGAAAAATCTTTGTGAAATCAAGGAATTTTGCCTTTTTCATTTCTCTCCACCCAAAAATCTAGAAAAATCCAACCTTTCATGACTCTCTATTGACTGTATAAAAGTATTCTCAGTCTGATTTATAAGATGTCCTGCTTTCCCCGTAGTTTCTCAGTGAGGCCTGGTTGTAATTTGGCAGCTCTCAGTGGGCCTCTGCAATGATTCAGCTGTTCACTGTAACAGCCACCTTCTCATGTGAAAACATTTCGGCGTTTTCACAAAACACAAAAAGTCTTGGATAAAATTGCTTAAAGAAAAACACGGAAAAATTCATAAATCAACATAAAAAAAAGTAAAAATACAGTTACTATCACAGAATATCCCCCTTTTCTCTGCCCCATCTGTGTCTAAGGAGGAGAATACAGGTTAACTCAGCACAACAGCTGATCTCATTGGAGTAAAATCTGTTGAAAATAGATAATTTATCTGTTTTCCAAAGGCCATTGCAGCTAAAGTGAGGAGGGTTCACAGCTACCAGTGTTCAGTTGAACATTCTTCCAGCGAAAGATCACCGAATATCCAGAGATGATGTGATATGAGTAGATCTTACATGTTTCCTGCAGAAGTACATTCTGGTTGTAGGAAAATCTCCAGAATGAAACTGGTAATTCTTTTTGATTTATAATAAGAAAATGTCCCACTGAAGGGAACAAAAGAACCCCCTTCCCCAAAAATGTTTTTTGTCCTCCAAATTACCCTTTGCTCAAAGCTTTGTGGTGCTTCGGTCTCCAAAACTTTAGGATAAGAATGACAGAGAGAAGTTTGAGTTATTCTTGTTCAGAAAAGTTTCTCAGCCATATGGGATAGATATGTCTGTTAATTCAAGCATGTCTGTCTCTTCTGCTTTGTTTTCCTTCTCATATTGATAGTAGCAGCTAAATCTGAGTGATTAGCATTATTATCTCTGAAGCACCTGCATAAGGCTAAATATTTTCTAGCCTATGTACAGGATTAGCAGGCCTAGTGTGCTGAAGTTAATGGAGTTAGGTATTAAAATCACAGAGGGAGTTTTGAAAATCACAAGAAGAGTGATCAAGTACTTACCCAAGGATGCTTTTAACTCAGGGAAGAGTTTCTTAGAAGATAGTCAGCAAATTCCTCTCCTGAAAATCCTACAGACCGGTCATATATTGGACACCATTCAGTAGTGGCCTACTTGGGACAGTTTGCTTTTAATTCCTAATACAAATGTCACTAACAAACTTTAATTTCTGGTGCTTAGTATATTATTCTGAGGGGAAGAATAAAAGCACATATTTCTTTTATATACAGCAAGAATATATATATTTGAGTTGCTCAATTGCACTAATGTTTTTTCATGAATGTATAGCAAGTGGCTGGATAAGAATGAAATATGAGAAGCATGGATATTTTGCTTCAAGCTTGTAGGTAGTGAAGACAAGTAAAGTGGGAAGCATAATTCCACCATGGAGAGGTGCAATTCCACTGAGGTTGTTAATGACTGCAAAGCTGAGAGAAATCTAATTGGTGTCCTGGAACAGAAAGTCAGATAAGGTCAAATATAAACAGTGTAAAACTACAAAAAGATACAATGCATGCTTGGCACTCAGTGTGTCTGGGACCAATCAGTTGGGATGCTCAGAATCTGTTCACAGCTATTTTGCCTTTTATGAAGTATAAAATTTGAGGACTTAAATTTTAAGTGTCCCAGAAATTCAAATCTAAAGCAGGACTGTTTCCAGCAAGCCCAGGGCCCCCTACACTATTAGTTAGATAGATCTTCCACTTCAAAATGAATGTCAATTTCACCAACTTTTGATCAAAGAATTTTGTCATACTTCCTGAGTGATAAATGACAGGGCAAGCATATGTCAATCACCAATTTAGTTATTTATGGAGAAGTTTAGGGGAATATTGGGCAGAGGTTTCACATTAAGAACTGTCCTAAACCAAGGTTAAGGTTGAAGAAAAGACGTGTTCAGGTTCTCCCAAAACTCAGACTGTCACCAACAGTCACTGCCCCGCAACATGGCAAGAAAGATGAGCAGTAGGAATTACACATTTCAAACTCCTCGTGCAGGATGTGATAATTGAGTGTCTCCAGTGGGAACACATTGGTAGCAACAGCCTTAGTGTACGTGACCACACCTTATGTGAAAACATGGAATGCATGGCTGAAATCTTGCACATGCATAAGAACCTGTGGGTTCTCACTGTCCTTTCCCTCGCCTGCCACTCTGGTCTCAGCCTAAGAAGTGAGTGAGGATTGCAAAAGATTGCTTGTCATAAGAGGGCATAGGAACTTACTGACTCCAGTAGCAAATTAACTCAGTTATACGAACTTGTTTATGGAAGCTGTTATGTATATATCCATTTCTACATTTTCATTCTTTCACTTGTACTTCTAAATGTTAATCCTAAAATCAGAAGCGTATTATTGAGAAAAAGATGCTGGAAATCATGGTCATTTATGCTGGTATTAGTACGCTAGAGATGTTGTATTGCAGAAAGTATGTAAAAACATTTAAAGAAGTGACAGACTTTGATATTAAGTAATTCATCTTCTTCCCTTGGAGCCACAGAGAATTGACACATTCATTTCAGACGTTTTAATAAGAGCATTAGTGAAACTGGTTTCTCAGCAAACCACGTTGTTGTAATCTCTACTTTTCCATTAAATATACTGTATTTCTTCACTTTACCATCTTTATACAGAGAAATACATTGTAGTATAACAATTATATTATGACAAGAAATATCTCAGAACACTGTGGCTTTAGGAACTAGACCTAAACAAACCCCAAGAATTTAACTGCCTACCTATTTACTATCAGTGTTGATTTGCACCGGAGCAGTAGCTGTGTTGATTTGTAATGTGTCTCAGTAATGATCCTGTGAGCACCAGTTTTGCTTCTGGAACCCCCAGCTGTGTGACAGTCCTTACCTCACATCCCACTGGACTTTGATATATCCCTACCTGCGTTTTATCCTCTATAAGGAGAGAAACCTGCAAGAGTTCTAATAGATATATGGGGACAAGTGTGGAGCAGGGTTGTAGGCGCTGATAAATTCATGCTCGGAAGGGCACTGTCCCCAAACCTGGGGGTCCACGTCTGTGCTGCTCAAGAGACTGTTACCCATTCGAGCAAGAAGTATTATGGCAGGGAGCAGAGCAAAAGATTAAGAGGATGGAGAGCATATTCCAGTGTAATTATAATAATTTATAACTCAGGGTTGTTCTCCTGCTAAAATCTCAAAAGCAGAATATTTTTACTTTCTTATAAATTATTCACAGTCATTTGCTTTGCTTCGTGACATGTAACTTCTTTTCTTCAGACAGGATTTTCAACCTGAAAGAATGAAAGTGTTGACCCAGTTATGCCTAACAAACAAAACGTGGAAAGAACTAAAATTAGAAATTGATAAAATAATCTTAGTAGGAGAAAAAAATAAAGCTTGGTTTTTTTCCTTCCTGTTCTATATGAATTTAAAATTGGTAAAGCTATTTCACTAAAAAAAAAAGAAAAGAAAAAGAAAAGAAAATAGACTACAAAATGAACTGCTCAGAGAAGGATGAGGTAACACTTATGGAAATCCTGTACATTAAAAAAAAAAAAAAATTCAAAAATACCCTAAAACAGAATTTATTCCCTTACCAGTTCTGCAAAATGTTCCCCCTCATGCCCCCTCTGCAGACTGAGACCCTTGTCATCCATGGCAGGGATTTCTGCTATGGGATTGAGGGCAGTGCATAGGAATTTTAGAAGTTTATACCATGTGTTATTTAAGGGGTTAAAAATGCTTTAGTGGCATCATTCTCCAGACTGGAGTGTTAGATCTAGGACTGGATCTACCCACTCCCAGATTCAGAAAAATCCTGAAAAGGAAAAATTAAAAAGGCTTCATGGAAAACCTGTGCCCCTTTTAACCTTCTGGTATAATCAGTGCTAATGCATGGGATGTTATTAATGTATTGATTGCGTATTCCATTAAAAGAGTCTCAAACGGTTAATGTAGGTCAAAAAATTACTTACCTTCTAAGACATAGAGATCAAGGCATTAAAAATTATGAGACTTTCTTAAAATTCCTAAAGCCATAGTTAAAACATTTAATGGGTAACAGTATTTTTTTTTTAAAACCTTACACTTAAAATTCCCAATAGGATCAAGGATTTAGGTTTTATTATCTGAAGTGCTTCAGAAACTGGTAGTAAATAACACTTAATTAAACAGATTAACTAAGAAAATGTTTGTTTACATTACTCTATAACGGAAAGAATCCCACAAGTTTTGTAATGTGAACTCTATTTGCTCTTCGAAGGAGTTAACAGAAACATGGTGCCAGGCAATTTCTTGTCTACTCATTGGCGACAGCTATGATCGTGTTCAAGATAAGAGAGGGGTTGTATATATTTAAATGACTTGCAGTCCTAGTTTGTACATTTTAAATTGGCTAAATGCATCTAGGTTTCATTTTTCCTCAACCACTCTGAAGAGTATTTGAAATCTGTATTAGTTCATAACTCAGCTCCCAGCATGTTTGGACTACTATGGAAGGACAACAAAAGATGAGACATTTATTCTCCACTCTGTGAGATACAAAAATGGAGTATATCTCCTTGTGCATATACATTTCCTTTTTGGCTAAGTATTTTGCTGATTTTTTCCTATTTATAGTAGTTTTCAGTGTTTTGGTAATGTCCAGTTAATATCCAGGCAAATCTTTTCTGAATTGGGAGCTCTGGGCTATTAGAGGTCTTCCTGCTTGCAATTTAAAAGAATACATTGGAAAAACCATGAAGTGACCAGTATTTTGTATGTACCTTATTTACTTTGGGTATCAGACCTAAACTTGGCTGTATTTATGACTACTTTCTTAGGTGTTTAGAAAATTAGTTGTTGGGCAGCAGGGAACCATTTCACTTGCAGCTGTTTATTTAGTATTTATCATTTTAACAGTTCAGGAAAAAGAACATTTTCCAACCTCATTTTTTACAAGAATTTCCACTCAGTACAAGCTATCAACACCTTCACCAAGTCAGAAATATAAAGCTGGCCTCACTCTCCTTACCTTATAATTTATAATGATGTTTTGGAGCTGGTAATCTCAGCATGTGCAGTGGAGTCAGTCAAGAGACTCATGCACACAATTAGTAATGTACATAGTGGCTCTGAAAATGATTATAACATCAGGATTCTCAACTGTATTTTGAAAACATCATTTCTGTGTAAAGAACCTCAAACTTTCAAAGAAAGCAAGCAAGCCAGCTGCATGGCAGGCAGTGATAAGCAAAACTGAAAATCAGGCTGTGCTAATATAGAATTGTAAGCCTTTTATCTGCCTTTTAAACCTTAGGAAATTTCCTCCAAGAGAGGAAGGCATAAATATCTTCTTCATTTAAATGGCTGCCGCTTGATATCCTAATGAAGAAGAAATTAAAAGGTTTTGGTTTGGACTTTTGTTTAGCTTGGGTTTTGATTTCTTTTATTTCTTTGAGTTCTTGACTGCTGCGTTCACAGTGGCTCAGATGTTGTGCTTTTCCTGTGAGGAACCTGCGCAGGTTTCCTGAATGCAGGAGATTACTACTGCTTAGGGAACAACATCACAGATGCAGTGAAGATAAGTGGATTTGTGACTTAATGATCCCCTTTCTTCCATATTCTTCTCCTTTCAGCAAATGAAAGAGAAGCTCTCTGGATAAAATTAAAGTGGAAGGAGGAAGAGCTGAAATAATTTTCAAAAATCTGATCCAAGCTAGGTCAAATCATCCCATTGATCTCACAAAATAATATATAAATTCCCTGAATTATTACATCCTTGCCAAAAGAATGCAATTTTTCACCTTCTTCAGTTGCTTTACTTAGATTTACAGTGAATATGTGTATAATTCATGCCCTGTTGATGAGGGAAATAGTTACCATTGATTGCAGTCATAGGAGATTAGAACTTTTGATCCGTTTTAAAGAAAAAACTAATTACAACTGTGTTGTAATGCAGTATCTGAACAGATCAGATGGGTAAAAAAGGCACTTGTCATGATAGGCAGGACTCGATCAGAGGTGACAGTCAGGGTGTCTGAATCTGGCCAGCAGAGTAGCCACCAAAGCTTTGTATCTCAGCATTAGTTCATATTTGGGAGACCCCAGCATTTACTGCTGTACTTCACTCATTAGGGCCACAGGTGTCCTTTCAGAGGTCTGTGACTCCAGCATACCAAAAGACTGGTTCACAGACTTAATATTAGGCATGGACTTAACTTGCTGATTCAAGCTTATGATCAAAGTTTTCTGCCTGAGAAAAAAATATTGCTTTCTTTTGTAACGTGGAGTCAGAGATGCATTTAATCTCACCTTGACTGATGTGTGCCATCCCTAGCACATAAAGGAAATGCTTACTTACTCATAGCTACCTTTATTTTAGAGATATGACTGTGTGGCACTTGCTGCACTAATTCCCCAGGATATTTATTTATAAAAAAATTACTTCCAGAGCCTTTTAGTGCATTGACCTTGTTTCAGGGTTTAGCTGGGAGGAGGGAGAGCTGGGTTTTTTTCTTAAGCACTGCAGGGGATTTCTGTCAGGTTGCTTTAACACTTCCCTTCAGATTCTTGCCAGGCTTTCAGGCTAAAGAATTTTCAGATGTAGCTAGCCATCATCACATAGGCCTTTGAATAGTCTCTGTTATTTTATGAATCTAAAATTCAGTTGTTTTCCAGAAAAAAACAACACCATGCAAAATATAGAGCTATCAGATCAGAATCATAAATGCATGGGAAAAGATAACTGCTAATGTATCAGATCTGTATGATGCTGCATGGACTGGCTTCATGTATTATATCAGTTATCTGTCCAAAGATTTGGAAAGGAGTTGTACCTCTAAAGAATAGAAGGAAGGGAGTGAGATGTTACGCAGTTGAACTTTCTTCTAAAAACTAGAGGTTTCTTAGTAGCAGGACACCAATTTTAGAAATCATGAAAATATTTATGCTCTACAACTATGACAGTCCTAGCCATCTTATCCCACCCAACCATGATCCCAGTGAGTTAGTACTGCAACTGCTATTAGCTACACCTTTTGCTCTCTCTTTCTGAGTGTTTCCACGTACAAACTGACAGATGTATGGGAAATGCGTACAGGTAATCCTTGAACTTTATTCTCTGACTGTAGAGAAAGTATCTACCATACAGTAGCATAAGATGCATAGGGTTTTTTTTTAGTGTGGATTACCAAATTTGAGCCTTTTTCATCCCCCATAATAACTGGTTACATCCAGGCCATGAGGAGATCCCTCACATATTCCCAGATAACCATGCTAAAGCAGTGATCCTGGATTAATGTTAAAGAAAGCCTAATGATATGGCAACATTCTACCTCTTCTTCTGCTATAACAGGTATAACTGTGTAATTCTGTGCTGTTCCTGCCTGATCCTTGAACTCCAGCTCTCACCTCTCTGTCATCATTCCTCAGTTTCACACAGGGCTGCCACATAGGAACAGCGGATATACAGCCCTGCTCACAGATGGGGCTTAGGCAAAGTGTTCGGTTTCATGGCATTTCTGTGCTAATCCCTGAAGGCCTGTGGACGTACCCTTGCAGCAATGCACTTATATGGACTAGTGCTTCTGGTCACCTTGCTTGGCCAGACAGAAGCTTAGATGTCCAGGGTTAAATACCAAGAAGATTTCAGTGGTAGCTAACTAGGTGTGGGCAGGTGAAAATGTACAGCACTGCAAAATCTAATTCCACTGCCCCTTGCTTTTATTAGTGCCTAAAAGAAGGGCTGGGTTATTCTAACTGCAGTGTAAAGTCTAACTGAAAAAAAGAGACATTTGGAAAAATCCTCCCTATATTATATTTTTCAGGGGAAAAAAAAGCAATTACATAATTCTTAGCAGAGAATGGAAAGAAAACAATAAATAACACAGCTGTTCAGAGTTAACAGTCAGATTCAAAGCCTGCTACGGCTATTCACAGTGAAGGACTTCGAAAATATATCTAAATGTATCATGACCTTGCTATGTGCACATTCTGGTGGCAATATTGCTGGTAAAGTTCTAGGTTTGTCTCTTAAAATGGGTGATTGCTAACTGTGTTAATTGGACTCAATTTTATCACTGTATGTCTATGTGCAATGTGGTGATATATGCAATTTCAGTCATTCTTTCTATCTCTAAGTGGACTTTATCTGGATTGCTGTCATACCCCAAACTGTCCGCACTTTCGTTAAAGGAATTACTGTTCTTGTCATCAGCTTGGTAAGAACAGCACCAGGAAATAAGCTACCTCCGAATGAAAAGATTAATTCTATTGCTCACAAAGCTGGGAAAATATTAGTCAAACACACAGCAGAAAGACTGGAAATGGGAGTTAGTGCCCTTGCTGGAGTTCCAAAATGCTGCCTGGCACTTCTGATGATGCACTGGCATCCTGTTTGCTGTAGGATCTTATGAAGGTCATTCAACTTCCCTCTACCTCAGTTTCTTCATCAGTAAAATTACGACAATTGTTTTCTACTGAAGTTTCCAAATGATAGGCTTAATTGTCACGCACTGCAAAACACTTAGAGATCTCAAATCAAAATGTAGTTCAGAAGTGCAAAGTATTATTGCTATTAGAAGTCCATTACAACTCTGGTTTTTTGTTCAAACTGGTACTTTGGTACGTGCAGCTAGACAGCTTCTAATGTTATCTTGATTCACAAAGCACTTTTTGTGTGAGGTTTGACTCACAGTAAAATGCCAGTTAGAATTTTTTCCTCAGGAACTCACTGGAGCTTGGCTTACAAAATCTGAAAATTAAATCAACCAAAATAGGTCAAACACAAAACTATATGTCCTTATGTGTCCTCTTGTCCTCTTTTAGCAGTACAGAAGATAGTTGTTGTTTTCTTTTCTTAAAATGTAGGCTTGTTGTGTTTCTCAGTTGGCTATGGTAACTGTATCACAGTTACACTTTGAATACCTGCTCATGCAAGTTTTCATTCCCTATTAAATATAGTTTAAAATGATATGCTCTTCTGTTAGTCGTCCAGAAATAATGTGCTGGGTACACAAGGAGCTCCTTGTGTAGCTGATGCTACTGAACACAGCAGAAGAGTGTAGCATTGTGTTGCAGCTTGTTGGTAGCCACCTCTACAGAGATATTTTCAAACCTTAAAAAAGGAACAAAGCATCTGAAATATAATCAAATGTTAATATAAGCTACAGTTTTGCATTTTCTTTCCCCCTGTAGCTAATTCTTTAGGAATTTATTCCTATTCACATAATCCTTTAAGTTGATATGTTTATTCTGTACCTAGTTTACAATTTCTATTCATTCCTATGTCAAGTGTGTGAAGGTGCTGCTTAAATTAGTACTTCAGTATTACACATTTTTGAATTGGTTGTTCAGTACAGTTAAAATGCAGTGAATAAATTTGTTAATA
Organism: Pardalotus punctatus; assembly: GCA_013400915.1. Classification (NCBI taxonomy): domain Eukaryota; kingdom Metazoa; phylum Chordata; class Aves; order Passeriformes; family Pardalotidae; genus Pardalotus; species Pardalotus punctatus. The sequence continues at coordinate 500,287 of VZTX01016877.1, forward strand.
TTTGAGGTGAGAAAGTAGGTAAAAAGGGAAACCATCTATACCAGTCAGAGCCCAGCTTTCTGGTTATAACATATTATAATTTATTTAAACTCAATCATTACTTAATCTGGAGTTTAAATTCTGCTAAAGATCTGTGGCATGGCTAAAAGCAGCTGGTGCCAGGGAATAAAATTTTCTTCAGGCTGTGATTCTGATGAATTTATAATGCGCTCTAAGGGTGATGCATTGACCTAAATTCACAAAAGCACTGCTATTCCTATTTAGTATTATGAAAGGTATCCTACCCGCAGTTTTGTTCTTTCAAATGCTGTGTGGCTACACAGAAAAGATGACAGGTTGCCGTGAGGATGACTGGAGAGGAAGGAACTGCACACACATCCCTGGCACGTACTGACCGCCCAGGCTGGCAGCCCTGGGGTTTGGAAGGCACTCCCTGGCAAGAGGGCAAATCCCTAGCAAGGGAGGGGAGGCACAGAACAGCTGGAACCCCGTTCCATCCTCACTTCACCAGAGGAAGCACCCAGCATTCTCTCCAGGGCTTTGTCTGTGCAGCCTGTAACCACAGACAGGGTGGTGCCTCACTGTAATTCCAGGATTTGATGCAGGACTAATTTCAGCACTGTAAAAACCCAGCAAATGCTTGAAGCCAGCAGTGAGGGCAGACTTCCTGAGAGGTGTGTGTTTGTGGTGATCACTTGGATTTGTTTTGTTGGCAACATGAATGATGTTGTTAAGGCAGGAAGAGGACAGTTTTGTTGAAAATTGCTCCTCCTGGTTTATTTTGTTTTGTTTTTCTCCTGTAGCCTTACAGGGGATATAGTTAGATGTAGAGTTTGGTTTTCTGTCCACAGTTCTTTAGAATCCCTCAAGTCCAACCATCACAGCACAGTACCTATGAGCAACTCACATTGAAGTGGCTGGGAATTGCACACACTGATCTCGTAATGATCAGGCCACCTGATTTTTTCCAGTGCATTTGGCAAGGTTTTCCTCTACATTATCCAAGGGCTTTTCATAGTAAGTGGTGCCTTCCTGGTGACCTGAGTCCCTATCCAAGCATTTTTTGTTACCTTGGGACTTTGTAGTCATATTTGTCTATTTTTGTGAAATGCCATGTGTTTTAGCATAAATGTGGGAAACTTGTATTTTAAAAAAGCAGAGTGAATAAGGGAAATGCATCATAAATAAGGCTGACAATCCTCCCCACTTCTTTCATGATGTGATATGGATGCCACCCATGTAAAAACCATGAGAGCACAATTATATCTCTCTGTTGGTACTTGACCACTTTTCAATTGTTGCTCTTTGGCAGAATGTCCAAGGAGGACTCTCAGCTCTGCATCGTTTAGCGCCCGTGCTCTCCTGCCTCCTTTTAGGGCACAATATCAGACACTGTCTTCAGTATGTCTGTTCTCATTGTATTTTGTGCCCACTCTTCCCATATTGCTGCTGTAGTCAAATTCTTGTTGTGATTTATGCCAGAATAACTGTGGGATGGAATAAATCCACAGACTTTAAAGGCATTAGCCTGCTTTTACTGCAGCACAACCGACAGCTGTACCTAGCACTGCGACCTTATCCCACCCCCGTGAGGCAGCATCCAAAGCCATGCTGCTCGGGAAGAGCAGTGCTGGGTGCTTGCTGAGCTTTGCACCTCAGGGCCAGCCCAGAGGATGGGAACAGCATGCAAACACAGCCTCTCAGCTGGAGCAACTGTTTGTTCCAGCTCTAGCCTTCATTTAAAATGTGAAGCTATTAAACAGAAATACAAAGACTTGGAGTTCAAACTCATACCTAACTAGCTTGGAGAGCTGGGTTTGTAGATCCAACTGTGCCTTTCAGTCTGGCAGCAAGAATGTCTGGGTTTCCACTTCAGCTTGTTTTCTTCTAGTGGTCAAGGGGAGTACTCCAAGATCCAGAAGCAGAAATACTTACCTGCTGTAAAGATTATTTATAGAGGTTTGGACCCTTCCCTCTCCCCAGCATAACAGGCTGATCCACATCATAGCTTTCAAGCACAACTCCAGATCNAGGGTGCAGAAATACTTACCTGCTGTAAAGATTATTTATAGAGGTTTGGACCCTTCCCTCTCCCCAGCATAACAGGCTGATCCACATCATAGCTTTCAAGCACAACTCCAGATCCTGGGTGATTGTTGTCAAAATGATATCCAAAAACTATGTTCTGCCTGGTAGAATAATAGATTGGGAACATTTGCAATTAAATATCTGGAAAAAATTATTTAAATAAAGAAAGACAACTGGAACTTTCAACAAAGGACTAAAGTTGTATCCTATTTCTTATAATGATAGTTTGACCAACTGAATCTTCCTAATTTGTCTTTAATAATTATGTAATTTTTTTCTATAATTTCATTAAGATTTATGATCTATATTGATTTCTCATAGGATAAAAAAAATAACCCTCATGTCTATGCTTTGCTTCATGTCTTTGGTCCTATTGCAGCCAGTGGAAAAGTAGGCTGAAGCTAGTTCATGTACAATGCCCAGAGAAAAGCATATCCTTTGCCCCACAGAATGCCAGCTGAGTTGTAACAGATGAATAAGATAAAAGTGGAGTATAGGCTGGGAGAGACAGACTTTCAAAAAAACAGTGTGTTCATAGTTTTTAGCTAATCAAGAGTAGGAATACTACTTTGCTGACTTGCCTAATCATGATTAGGTGCCAGTTTTCTGTTCTTGTAACAGAAGAGGTAAATTTCCAGCCTATGGATAGCCAGGAGGCTGGGGGGACTGACAGTGTTTTCATAAATTCAGAAAGTGTTTACCAGGCAGGTCTACAGACCAATTTCTGTCTGTAGTTCACCAAACTGTAATGGTTTTTTTTCTTTCTACAGTGCCATGAAAAAACTTTTGGCTTCAGTTCATGTGTGAAACCTTTTGCACAACAGAAGTAGTTTCTTGTGGCCAGTAAGACTAAATGTTCTAAGCATTCCAGGAAGCATATAAATGGATTGGTAGCCTTCCTAGTTTTATGGAGCCTTATTTCTCTCTTTTTTCCCCCATTCTTTTTTTCCCATTTATGCTCCCTTCATCTATGCAAAGCCCAAGCAGAGTACAGTGTTTGAAAATCCTGACTATCATTTTCCATTTTTCTTGGGTTTTCCTTAGTTATATTTTCTCAAAAGAAGTTGTTTCAGTAAATGCAACCTAGTAAATTATCTTAAATTACTTCTTACAGTCCAGGCTGGTATTATAACATGAAAATTGTTACTTGGAGTCTCCCACGCCCCCGCCTGCTGCAGACCTATGTCTCCAGGCTGGGGAGAAGCTGAGCACAGTTCTTCCCCAGCAGAATCTGCAGGCCAATCCACAATGTGGAAAGCAGAGTTTACATAAAGATTTCTTATCCTTCCTTCACAATCCTGCCAGATTCTGTAAAGTTGTAGTGATGGTCAAAACCAACTAAAATGGTGATTTTATACCGATGGGTAGGCAAATGTCTATGTGGAAACCAGATGAGAAACTGCTCAAGCCAGAAACATTAAATCTCAGCTCATCTAAGGATACTAGAAAACAGCCATCCCATTTCTTTGATCTGTGATATTTGACTCTCAACGTGTGTTAATGAGACATATATGTTGGGCATTGGCATTGTCTTCTGTTAAACAAGGGTAAACGTTGTATTTGTCTCTGTAAAAATATACTTCAATTGCTGGGAAAGAAGTGGAGATTCATTATTTTTGCAGTTGTAGAAGACATTTAGCAGCTGTGTTTATACTGGCAGACAATTTGGATATTAGGTGGCAAGACAGAGAACTGCAGATGCACAATATTGTGCAGACATTGTGCACTTACAGTCCATTTCCAGGGAAACATGTTATTTTTTATTTCCCTTGGTGTCATTAATCACATTTCATTATGTATCTCACTATTTCAACCCATTCCCCTCTATTCCTTCTTTTTGGCCTGTTTGTTTAGTAGTTATTGATCTCCATTTCAAGAAATTGCATCTCAACTACAGATAATTAAGCTCTTTTTACTTCAGGGAAGAAAATTAAGATGGCCCTATACTGATTACTGAGACTACCTGTAATAATTTGCATGTCTACCGCATCAGAAAGATATTAGCCTGCTTTTGGTCAGAAAAAGATTCATACTGTTCCTTGGTATTTAGAAATGAAACTCATTTCCTGAAAGTAAAAATATGTTTCTCATCTTGACTTACAAAGGAAAACAGCCGCTCTTTTCTCTGTTCTTGAAGTTTTCTAATCCATTAACAGGCTTTGTTTTGGTTTTACAGGTGAATCCCTTAAACTGTAGCAATGATGGCCCATCTGCTGAGAGAAATATGCTGATCTAAATAGTGAGGAATCCCCTGTTAGAGGGCTGAGAGCCCAAGGAACCTCAGTGTATAGGATGTAACCCCAGGCCTTTTTTTGGCATTAGCTCTACATTTAAATAATGGCATTGAGGGTTCCTGAGGAAATCTGGCTTGTAACTGCTGCTGTGGGTGTCCTTTGAGCCACCTCACCCTGGAAGGGTCACCTGGTGTCATTGCTCTCCTGCAGCTCCCTCACCAGTGGGCAACAGTCCTGATGCATCACTGTCTGGGGACAGACCATGTATCTGTTTCCTACATGGTTGTCTGGGTGTGCTGAAGAGAAGTTAAAAAGGGAAAGAGCTTGTGCCAACCTTTTGATCTTTTGTCCAAAGAGCTGGCCTGGGAGGTGGGAACAAAAGACCTGCCAGACACACTTTGTCCTGGCTGAGTCTGGGTATCGTGCTAGGTAAGGGGTTTTCTCTTGGGGAACAGAGAAAAGGAGTTCTGCTGACCTCTAAATGGGAAACAAACCCAAAGAATTCACTACACAGAGAATTAATGAATTATCCAAGATGGAGTGATTAGCAGATTGCTTGAAGAAACCACAAGCCCTGCCCAGTGCCTCTTGTGACTGGTTCAGAATGCTAAATAAAACTAGGCAGTATTTTTCTTAGGGATAAATGAAAAGCAGACAAAAACTAGCTCGGTTTATGTTACATGGCTTAGCCACACCTAAGGAAATGCAACTTGTTTTAAACCTTTTTGTTTTAGAGGATGTCTGTGAGGAGGCTCTGTCTACCACAGCAAAAGTAGCAAAGCAGTGTGCATAAGCACTGTCCTTATGCTGCTGTCAGTTGTGTGAAAAGAGATGGCCCCAGACACCAGAAGAGAAGATGGGGTAGACTTTAGGCTATGCTCAGCAATCTTCAGAATACTGAAATCTCAAAAAGAGCTTTACTTCCAGGAAGGTCACGGAGTTTGGATTTGGTAGGAGAGGACTCTGGTGATCATATTTTTATTTCTAGAAACCAGTAACATATATTTTACATATTCTCAAAGATTAAGTGGTTTGCAAAAGTACGTTGGAAGCTGGTGGCAGAACTGGAAAATTAATACAGCTCTGGGGAACATGATACAAGTGCCTTAGTCTAAAAGACATTTATACAAAGTAAATAAAATGTCACTATCATTCATGCTCTTGTGGACCCCATGATTTTGCCTTCTCTAAAATGCATGCTCTTTCCTGTGGTCTTTTTCCCTGTGATCTTTTCCATGTCCCACTCTTTTTCTCCAACATTCAGGTGCAGTTTTTCTTACGTGATGATGGTTATACAATTGATGCTTAACACAACCAAACAGAAGCTGTCTCTGAGCAAACAATATGGCCAGCAAGACTGGAACTATGACCATTTGCCAACTATGTCCCCACATGCACAGTATGAGGTGAGTTGTATGCAGTATAATTTAGTTGTGTTAAATAACCTCTAAATTTCTAGTCTAATCCCGCATAAAACAAATTAATGAACTGTCCATTAGAAGATCTATCAATATGTACTGTAATTCCCACTCCTTTCAAATTTGTTGATCCCATTTTTTTCCCCTTAATTCCTATGTTTTTTCTATGTGTTTATCTGCAAAGCACCCACCTTTGTACTGCAAATAACCCAAGAGCCCAAATCAAGTCCAAGTTTCTACTGATTCCACTCCCCTAGTACTAACAGGCTCCCTTTAGTTTCTTGCTACACTTTTACACCCCAGCCCTCTACCAAGTGGTCACTGTTGCTGAGACATCATCACACAGCTGAGCACCTGCCAGGGAGGCTCAGGGAAAAGAAAGAGGTGTGTCTTGCCCTGATTTGCTTGATGCTCCTTATATCTCTTCTCTAACATACCTTTTTTTGCTCTCTTCATACGCATGCCCCTATCCTCCTAGGCATTGCACTGCTCTCCCTCAACAGGACCTAGCCCTGCCTCCCTTGCTGCTGCCTTTGCTGACTCCTCCAGTCCCCTGGTTCACCAGCTCTCACAGAGCCAGCGCTGCTCCTGATAACAGCATGTCAAAAGAGATGCAGCAGGCTGAACATGTGTTGTACCAGTGCCATGTGAAGTGGCTTTCTCAGCTGCCAGTTGTGCAGGTCTCATCCGTTTCAGAGCTGCACTCCCTCTGCAGATAGCTCAGGCACCTATGCCTCACAGAAAGAGAGTAAATTAAATCTCTTACAAAAGATTTAACAAGGGCCTAACTGACAAATCACTGAACACCACACCTGGAATCATTTAAATTTTAGCATTACTAGGCGTGTGTTTTATTTTTCCTTTTAAAATAAACCTAGGAAGTGGCTAGGTTAATGCATACGACATTAGCCTAAAGGATAAACAGCCAAGCCAATAAATGTAATGTACAGGCCTATTCCTGTCTATACAGGCAATCGTCTATAGCACCTGTAGCCTCTCTTGTAGAGGTTTTATGACCAACACATTACAGCACAGAGAAACAGAAATGCTGGTCAAGTACAATGCATTCAAATTAATTTTCCCCTAGGAACTGAAGTATTTAGTTACTGATTGTCGGTTCATGACAATTACTTTTTTTTTTTTTTAATTGCATTTGTCTAGCTGTTTAAAATGTAATTAACTTAAAGCTTAGTCTGAATACAAGGGACTTTCTTTGCTTCAGATACTGAAGAGAAGGAAGGAAGGTGCAAGGAAAGCTTCTTTCAGTATCCCTGTCCAGCAACTCTCACATTCTCTGGTTGCCAAAAGTCTGCAAGAGGATGCTGCAGCAGTGGTGCCAAGAGGAGTTAAGGCTCATGAGATAGGCTGGTACCCTTTACATTGCAGTGACTATGGATTTCGCCAGCCTACAGGGATCTTCGGAACAGAGCAGAGAGTCAGAGTAAGTGTCTAGTCTGGCCCCACAGCTATTGATTTCCCTTTACTGTCATTTCGATAAAAAAGAACCTCAAATTCCAGCTATTAGCCACTTCAGGGTATATCTAAGCAGCAGAAAAATTAAAAACATTTGCATTTCCATCCCTATTTCAAGCAAATACACACTATCAAGGGAAGGCAAGGAATATACAAGAATACAGGTCTGGTCTATTTTACTTGAAGTGATCAGACCTGGAATGATGAGAAGGAAATCCAACCCCCATTCCTACCCCCACACCTTCCAAGACACAAATATTTTCTTTTTGCATGATTCTCTTAGAACAACATAGCTCCCAGTGGACTCAGTGCTATGGCTTGGTATGCCTAAAAGGCACGCAAGGAAAAAATGTGGATTTTTCACTTAACAAAAATCAAAGTGCATCTTCTGACAGGCACTGTTCTAGCTGTGAGATGTAAAATGAATTGTATGTGTTCATTACTTCATAATAGAGTGCAAATATGCACTTTGATATTTTTCATCCAGAGTTCAGAAGTGACAGTGGTGCTATATGCTTGAATTGCAGTGCTTATCACTCAGATCTGCTATTGTTACAGCCATGAGTATCTCCTGTATGTATATGGATGTATATATAATCCCACTAAAGCAAGATGGCAGAACCAGTCCCTCTTTAAATACAAAAGAAATTGCCAAGTGTGGCTTTCGTTTTAATTGGCTTCTGGGGATGTTCCTCAATAATCTGCAGTTGCAGGTTACATACAATATCTATGTTATTTCAGTGAAACATAAAGAAACTGATAGGAAATGTCATTCTGTAGTTTAGAGAAATTCTGCTGAGTTTAACAGAGAATGATTGAATCTGATAAAAACCGAATTTTGAACACTCCAGTGATCCAAAAGCAAGGAAAACAGAGAGCTGCACAGCATGGTCTTTTAACAAAGTACATTTTCCCTTGCTCTTGTGTGAATTGCCTCTGACAGCATGGCCATGGGGGGAGAGAGGTAGCAGGAGGAGGCAGAGTTGGGCAATGGAAAGGGAGCTGTGGTTAAGGCAGTGGCTTTGGAGACCATCTGACTGGATTTCTTTTCTGTCCCTGCCTAAGAAAGTCATTTAGGAGATGTCTGTGGCACAGTGCCATTCTGCATTTTGTTTGGCTACAAAAAGCAGCTGCTTTTGCTGCACTCACTAGGAGCAGAAGTGGACAGTTTCTCCCACTGGCTCCACCTTCTCAGCCTGTGAAACGGGAGGAATCATGTTTCTTTCCCCTCACTGTGCTCAGTGCATGCCATCCCCTGTCTCAGCGTGTTGATATGAACAGGAGGCCATGCTCGGGGGTCCCAGGCTGCTCTGGCATCTCTTGGCAGAAATTGTTTTTGCTCCCGAAACAACTGATATTGGAACCACCAGGATTTAGCTCCCAGAGACAGTGGACTTTTGTTTTGCTGCTGGAGGTTGACTTCTGCTCTCCTATGGAGTCAGTGTGTAGTTGATCTACCAATTAATTTCATGCCTTATTGCAATGTTTCTTGTAACTTTTACAATCCCTTTAATCACCGTGACCAGATCCTTGTTTATGCTGTAACCCTATAAGAGGAAACAGCATTCAGCCACAGCTTTCTTGCTATCTAGTCCTAAGGGATAGAGACAAAGACTTGTCTTCAATAATATATAAAATCCAATTTAATATTAATTCTGTTGTAATATTAAATTCCAGAAGCATATATGGAAGCAAGTATTAATCCATTAGTTTCTTTGCAATTATTTGAACTATTTTTATTAAACATATTAAAACTATAAAGTATTATGCTTTAAATTTACAACAGCTATTCCTAAAAAATCATGATTTACTGCCAAATGTTTCTGTATTATTAAAGTTACACTCATGCATTCAAAACGGAATCATTTTCACCTACTGCCCCTCAAATTTCTTTAGCAGCACATAGAAAACTAGGTGGAAAAGTTAAACACTTTTGTATCAATTAGGTCAGCTACCCAAATTAGAAGTATCTAATCAAGTGAGAAGAAGGTCTTCTCAGATTTTAGTTATATTTTTCACCTAGTCTTGAACTGATGCAACATCTGAATGTGGTTGCTCTGAAAACTGGGGAAACTTTTAAAAAAAGGACATGTCTAAACATGCCCAATGCAAATATTGTCAATGGAATGCAAATGCTAGTAAAAAATTAATAGTTGAGCTTTTTTTCCCTTGTCGTTCTGGTTTCGAATATATAGTGAGAGGAAAAAATGTCTTCAGATGTAGGAAAACCTGTGCAAGGAAAAAACCCCACGTTTTCCCTTTAACATTTTGGAAGATAAATTTACAACTATGGTTTCAGTTTAAAGCTGTAAGAAAGGACTTTTCATCTTTTCAAGTGGTGAAGCCCTGTCCTCAGTGTTGCTGCTTATGACTTTTTTATTTCTCTAAGTACTGAATGGGGCTTACAGAAAGGAAACTAAGACGGATGGGAGCACAAGAAGGAACATGACTCTAGGGTTTACTGTTCAAAGCCCTCACCTCCACAGAGGAAAGAAAGGAGGAGAAAAATGTTGTATACTGAGCTCTCTTTCAGAGAATATCTGTGCCTTCTACCACAAATATCACTAGATTAAAAAATAGAAGTTAACTACATAGTATAATTATTGGGTCCTTATTTTGTCTTGATGCAGTGGGTTTATTTCATTGTTTGCTGCTTCACAATGACATTCATGTGACTGTATTCAGATTGCAAACTATTCAGTTAATTTACAGTGCCTTTAGAAACTGCTTTGCACATGCTTCAGCCAGTTTTACCTTCCTTTGCTACTCTAGTTATACTTGGATGCGATGCTGCTTCTGTTCAATGTTAGTGTTTGGCCAGAGTAATTTGTCTTTGGGTTTTGGGGTTGGCTTCCTTCCTTCCTTCCTTCCTTCCTTCCATCCTTCCTTCCTTCCTTCCTTCCTTCCTTCCTTCCTTCCTTCCTTTCATTTCTTTCTTTATTTCTTTCTTGTTTGTTCCAGAAACAAAACCACTACCATTTCACACTAGCCCTTGGGTAGGCCATCTGCTTCTGTGAGAACTGTGCTGGAGTCCTGGATCTGCTCAGGAGGAGGGATAGGTAGAGGAAGCCTTAGAGAGTGTTGCAAGGTTGAGAGCATGAAACACTGTGCTCCAAGGAGGCAGAACGGGCAGAGCTGTGTGAAGACATGCAAGGGTATTGCCTCATTAAAACTAACAGTATGAAAATGTCTTACTGAAAGCTTGAGCCACCCATCCATGTTTTCATCAGCTGGGTAGAGTTTTACCCTGGGGTGCCAGCACGCTCCCGCATCCTTGCAGGTGCAGCTGGCTTTGCATGGGGAGCTGCATGGCCGAGCCGCCACCACCTGGCCTGGCACGGTCTGACAGCAAGAGATCCAATGTGACAGATCGTGACTTGCCCTTCCCTGCTATCCATTCTCAGCCATTAACTATTCATGCAAGCTCCCAGTTAGGCTATGGACGGTTAAGAGCATTAATTGGTGAAGGCACATTCCTTAGCATCTGACAATATTGATGTTTACCCTTTCTGATTTCACGTCTTTAGTCTTTTACACCATTTATTATTTCTTCCTTGTTGATGACACACAGGAATAAATAAGAATGACTGCACTTTCTAGTTTGAATTTTGGGCAATTATTTTTGATTTAGAAGCCTTCTTTCAGTACATTAAAACCTTTAGTTTGGAAAACAGTTTAGTTTTCCATTTTGTGGTATTTCCCCATTAAGATATTGCTCATCTGAAGTAACATGGTTTAATAATTTCTCTAGCAGGATCAAACAGACAAGGCCCAGCTTTACTGATGATGATTAAGGGTGGGAGTCATGCTGTGAAAGAGTGACTAAGTGCTGTTATTGAGATCTGACAATTTTCCTGGAAGATGGATCTGATAACTCTATAACAAGCATATTTCAGTGAAATGACCCAATTTTAGAAGATTAGTATATTTTCCTAAATTCAGTAAGCCTTTATAAAAATCTCACGTCTACAAATCTGTAGGAGTTCTCTGAAAGGAATTCTAAAAAGGGAAACTGTAATACCTACCTGGCAGTCTCAGGGAGCTGCAGTACAGATGGGCATCCTATAGGAGCACTGTCATTTTCTGTTCTGGATCTGTGAAGGCATGTGAGATTAGTTGATGCTGAAGGCAGTAGGAAATCACAGTGAAAAACAAAGATTCTGGGAGTTCAGCATTTGACATTCTTCTTAGAAAAGTGAATGCCTAACTAAGCCTCAAGTTGGTCTTACTCTTCTAAGTAATTAATGTGGCTATTGTAAGTAACTGTTTTTATGAGCTGGGAGAAATATCTTACTTGAACAAATTAATTACACAATACCTTGCAATTCTTATGCTGATAGAGATTAACAGTTAGGCATAACAAGGATACAGGTTATAACAAGAATATAAATAAGAGTCACAATACAACTGAATAGTGGATAGCCATAGGCTTTATGAATGTGAAAGAAAACAGAAGTATTTTTTAATAGCTATGAGGTATCTTAAGTAGTTTTAAATGTTTGTAGTTTCAGGCATAAAAATGCTTTGCCTGAAACAAGCAATTTGGAATTCCCTCTTCTGTAGCTAACCAAATGGAAGCTCAGTTTCAGTCTTGTGTAGAGAGAGGATTCAGTTTCTCCTTTATCCCTTCCCTCCCACTCTGGGATCCTTTTCACATTTGTAATAGGGCTCTTATCAATAAATCAGGTTTCTATTTAATATGACAAACTTTGGCAGGGCTAGCTGGTGGCCCAAATCTTGAATCCAGTAAGGTGCTTCCACTGACTGCATCTATTCTTGGAGGAGGCAAGGAGCAGTTGTTCCAGGAATAAAAGATCCCAGGCACTGTCTTAGGAAGGCAGAGAGAAGGCTTCATGCCCATCCATGGCCCTGCAGAACCCTGAGCTGCTGATGATGTGGTGTCTGCATCAGTAAGGAGGGGAAGACATGAACAGGGACACAATTACACCAGATCTGTGGCTGTCACTCTCAGGAGAGCAGTCAGAAAATTGCCCTCAGTCCCAAGTGCTTCATGAGTGTAGTTCTCTCTTGTGACTGCTGCACAAAGACCACCCAAACTCACTTGTGCTAATGAATGTCCCACTCAAATCCCTATCTTTTTATCTTTTAACTCAAACAAACAACAATAAAAAACACAACAGAAACTCCCAAACAAAAAATCCCACCCCTAAGTAAATAAAAGATGTATCCTGAAGTTTTTTCAACAGCATTTTGATTTTTTTTTTTTTTTCTGAATGATAAAGTCATCACCTAATTGTTTATTTTAGCAGTGGGCCGGATTCTGTCCTGGTATAAATGGGTGCAGCCCTGTTAGCAGTAGCTCCTACTTAACTCAGTCCTACTGGCCTTTAAAAGTGATTCAAAAGTTAAAAGGAAAAAACTTGTTTATTGCCTTGGCCTCAGGTTAACAGAGCAACTGAAAATTCATAATGGAACCTAATAAACAAAGACCTTCATGTTTGTCCTCCAAGCTCACAGGTGAATTAATGTTTTCCATCCTTTTCAATACCCCACCTCATTTTTTCCAACCAATATAATTTTTATTATGTTTTTTCCTAATGTTCCATTTATCTAAGGATGTTCTTTCCCCCGGTATTTGTATTATTCTCACTCTAGACAAAGTCATGCATTTGAAGATTTGTTCTTTAGCAGGACAGTTTTGTTTCAGTCTCATATTTGAAAGATGTAGTGCTAGAAAGTTGTGAGTTCTGAACTTTTTTATTTTGCTGCTGAGAACTACATACAATTACAGTGATGTCTGTGGTTCTTAGGTGCTAGAATTTCATCATTTTAGGTTCTGCCTGCTAGACCACATTTTCAAGTGGCAAAATAACTCCCTGTCTGAAACACAATATTCAGTGTGATCAGAGTTACTCCTAATCAGGCTTTAAGGAAATCCTTATACTGCCATTTCAGTTTTTCCTGTCATTTGCTTCATTATGTTGCTGCATATGTGGTTGACTCATCAGTCCTTCTGATCTGAATCATGCTCTTTAATATATGCATTTGTATCTGTGTGCTGGGTTTGGCTGGGATAGAGTTAATTTTCCTCCTAGAGCTGGAATGAGCGGCTGTGTGGTGCTTGGCTGCTGTCTGGGGTTAAACCACCACACTCAGAAATATTTTTACAACTCTAAATATGTCTGGAAAAAGCAGAAGACAGTAGCTCTGGAAGAATAATTTTAGGAGATCCAAGAAAATTTTCAAGAACCTAGACATCTGCCTTTGCATTTTATTTTTCTGAAATTCTTAGGCTTTGGATTGGGAATTTTATGCTGTTTTCAGAATATCTTTTTGGGTAAAACAGTGTGTGTAATGGTGACAGAATCATTGCCAGGTTTAAAAATAACTCCAGCAGCAACAGCAAAATGCTGTCCCTTGCAATTTGTCTCCCTGCACCAACATTCCCTCTATATTTTCAGTTATCATCATTCACAATTAAATAGCTATAAACTGAATTTTATGAGAACTTAATGTGCTTCTGAATGCACCAAAAACCATGTGGTGTATATCAGATACACAGCTTGCTGAACTAAGGAGAGAAATTATCTAAAAGTAAGTTATGTGGAAGCTTTCCACAGTCTCCTTATGTGACCTTGTACAAGGCCACGAATGTTTGAGGTCAGAGGGAACATAAATACTCATTTCTACATGACTCATTCTGAATACTCTGCTAGACAAATTCTAGCTAACCAGCACTGAAAACATTTTGGACATTGATCATTAATGTTCTACATGTTGGTTTGACAAAACAGATTTTCCCAGTTCTTCATACTAGAAAACAAAATAAAAGCTTTGCTCAGACTGCCCCCTGCAGAACACACAGCAATGGGGTTTAATACCTCAGTTATTGTCAGCGATAAGAGAATCCAGAGGCAACATCACAACACTGAGCTCATCTATACCTTACAGAAATAAAGCAAAGGTAGACTAATAGTTCTTTTTCAAAGTATTTCAAGACCCTGTTGATGGAGGTGTTTAACTGTGTCTAGATAGATACTCATTTCAGGAAATGTCCCTAATATGCTGCTACTGTACTGCTTCTAGAGTAAGAACAGTGAACAGCGTTGGAAGCTCAGGCCCTGCTAGTTACACTACTGTGATTCCATATGCTGCTTGTAATTCCCTTTTGCTTGATCACTGTCAATGCCCCAGACAGGGATTTGCCAGCCCACCTATGGCTTTGTTCCCAGCTTCTACTGAGACAGAGTTCCACTGGAATTTCACCAGGACTCTGTCCCTGACTGGACCTAAATACATATTCATTAAATGACAAATACTTTGAAAAACTAAAGTGTAATGTCCTGTGACTCATGTCTTAGGTTTTCCACCTATTAAAAGTTTAAAAGAAAAAAAGCGCTGTCAATGACATACACATCATGAGCATTTGCCCTGTTTTCACTGCCCCCAATAGGTCTGTGTGGCAGCAGAAGGTTTCTTATGAAACTTCACGGAACTAAAAAGGAAGGGTTTAAATCACCCTTCAGCAAATACATTTTCAGGAACAAGAGAGGAGAGCATTCAGGCACTTACAGACACTGGACAGATTTAGGGTAAAATGCAAATCTGGGTTTGGGATGGAAAGAAGATGACATACAATAAGAATTACAAGTTCTGATTCCTGATAGACGCTTTTTCTTCTGAGTAGGGGGCTTACGTTTTACATACTGCATCAGGGTGAAAGTTTTCCATTTGACAGTGCAAATCAAGGAAAATGTATAGAAGTAGGACATTTTCCTGATGGAAACACTGTTGTCTAAAAGTTTCCTCAAATGTAATGGGCCCTAAGTAATAATAAAATTTGTAACTTTTTTTTTTTTTTTTTTTT